>CM040191.1:31792765-32155265 GCA_022606455.1 Callitettix versicolor
ACTTACCTCTTAAAATACCTAGTTCAGCAGATTAGTGCCCCTAATAAGTTCCAACAACCCACTGACTAGCTCACACTGCTGAAGATTTCTAGGGTCTTGGAAACCAAAAACCCCTAGCCTCCTACTAGCAAGAGCCTCACAATCATAAATTATGTGACCTGCAGTTTTCTCCTCCTTCTTGCACAATCTACGCACGGTTTCTCCGTGGTACACACCTATCCTGTTCATGTGCACCCTCAGACCACAGTGCCCTGTTATGAGCCCCATGATCCTCCTGAGATGTGCTCTGCTAAGGACATCTGCTGCCTCCTTGATTCTTCCAAAAGAACTTTGCTTAAGAGACGTTTACTATGGGAATGCCCATGAAGGTTGTCCCATCTTACCTGGTGTTGACGTGTAATCCACCCATTAATAGCGGACCTGGCCAACGATAGAAAAATCCCTAAAGCCGGCTCGGGTCATATATTAACTTTATTAAAAATATAAAGATTATGAGCTACAATAAAGGAAAGCAACTCCTCACCTCTAAAGTTAGTGTTACTGCTCCCCCACACCGTGTGATGTGCGTTGACATCCGCTCCAACAAGCAGCTCAACTGCTCCATCTTCACAGTGCTCCACCACCCTCCTAAAGCTGATGTGCGGGAAGCTATACATTTCCTCGTGTGGGAAGTAAGCAGAGGTCATTACAACCCTTCTGCTCCTAGTTCCCACATGTAGCTCTGTACTAACTGCAGTACAATCCCTGGAACATAAAGAAGACAACACAAGTATCTCAATATTATTCCTAACAACTATGCAGGTCCTAGGCCTAGCGGCTGATCGGTCATATATTAACTTACCTCCACCTATGGTCAGTACTGTTATTCTGCCTGTCACCCATGGTTCTTGAACCAAGGCAAGGTCGGCTTCATCCTATTCAAGCATCCTTCTTAAGACAGCAGTTGCCGCCTTACTGTGATGGAGGTTGATTTGAACAACTCTTATCCTTTTTGGGGGGAAGAGAAAGCTGCTGCCTTTTCTCTCTGCATTCGGCGCCTTTGCGCTCCTGAAGGACGTTTGACAGCCCTGTTGTCTTCTAGGTCCACGTTTGCAGATCCCCAGAAACACAACTACCATTGAAACAGACACAGTAGGACTGCCTTGCAGCCCCACAGTCGGTTCCAATACAACACTGGTGGATTCAACGGGATTGAGTCCAACCCTAGTATCCTCTTTTCCCAAATTCCCACTCCCCAGGTCCACTCCTAAAAGTCCCCCAAGGTGTGTATTAGTTAATTTTGATTGTTGAGTATTCATAAATGGTCCCACGATCAGCTAGAGAAAAAGAAGTCCACCCATGCAGAGCCCCGCATGCATAGGTAAGGCTAATTGAAACTAGAGGTCGCCCGGTATCCAGAGTTCGCATACTAAATGCTAAGCTTCCTCTTAGCCTTGCAGCCCTCGGCGTATGCTGTTCCACCTTAGCTTAGTTTTAAATGTTAAACTCTATATAATTTCTTTCTTTTGCCAAATGGATTTAATGTCTGAAGTATAAGCATACATTAGACATTTATGTACAGGCCATTCCGCCTGACTTAATAACACTCGTAACTTTGATGTAGTTTGAAAAGTGTTAATTTTTATTTAAACTATCTCTTACTTTAATCATGAATTATAGACTTGAAGGACATCTAGTCCGAATCAAAAGTCGAACTTAAAACATTTTGAAAAATAATCCCTTCTTAAGATAATTTTGTTAACGAAAGAAGTACTTGTAAAAGGTTGCTTGTTAACAGAAGGTCACAAAGTCCGTAATTCATTTTATCAGCTTGAATTGCAGTTTTATTTTTACCTTGTAAATGTAAATAAATGCACCGTTAAAATGTTATTCACAAGAGTAATGTATACATATCTGTTGATTCCATTTTCCATTGCCATTTGAATTATACAAACACTGCACTGTATCTTTTTAACTGCATCTCTAATCAAGTTAATAATTTTATCATTTGTTAAACACAGAAAAATATTCTCTTCTTCTTCTTCACTTTTATACCATTTTCAACAATAAAAGATATTTAAATAGTAATTAAAAAGAACAACCTATTATTGACACTCGGTTGTCTCTCACCGATGTAATGGAAACAAATTTTAAATATTATTTTATATATTTATTTAAAAAACTGTTTATTCCAAAATTATCAGCATTAAATTAAGGATTTTGTAAAATTAGATATTAAAAAAGTGAAGGATAAAAAAGTTAATAAATTTTAGAATGATTTATATATATATATATATATATATATATATATATATATATATATATATACTAACGTTCGCAATTTAAATCCGACATTTAAATTAAGTAGATTTGATTTGGGAACAAAATAAATAAGGGTAAAATGTTAGAATGTTTGTTAACCAGCGAAATTCGTTCAGCAGTTACAAAATGGGGGCTGTTTCAAATGGTGGCTAAAAAAATTAACACTTGTTTTTATTAAATCAATTGTTTTAGACGTAATCAATTTAAAATCAACATAAATTAAAATTTTGAACTTCCAAAATCCGTTGAAATTTATGAAGTTAATTTTATGACAATCAGTGTTCATTTTGGTTTTTTCAGTGCAATTTGAAAGCTTGAAAAGCTAATATATGCAAATTTTAATGCCGATTATTATAGTGAAATCAAAATTTAAAAAAATAATATAAAGAAATGTACTTTCAGAAATTCGCTTCAATCACGTCGGCGAAACAGCTGCTTGCAGTTTTATTTGATTGAACAGATTTTGCTGGGTCGAACGGGTTGTCCAAACTATAACCAAAAGCGATTTTTGTGTCTGGTTTACGCCATAACTGCCAATGTGAGAGTGCTTACGCAAATATACGTGTATCTAATATTCGTAAAGATAGGTTGGTGATGTGTGCGCTCTTAACTCAAAACAGGATACTTAGTAAACAAATTGAAAGTTGTTAGTAGCTATGATTGTTTATTTTCCTTTTTCTCTTGAAAACTTTCATTTAATTTAAAATCTATACCTTTCCTTGGTTGTCAAGAAATGAAATAAACACCGATATAATTCAATTTTATCTATCTGTCTATCGATCAATTTCTCAAGCGTCTGTAGAGATTATATAAGTTTATAGACATTATATAAAACCTGCAGAGATTATATAAGAACCATTGTAGAATTTATGTAATTTTGCATTGAAGTTAAATTAGACTAAGTACGTATATCTGTGTATCTGTTACTAAAATATATTACGTTTAATATAATGGGAATGGAGAGGGTTTTTTTAAATCCAATATGGAAGGGTGGGTATAACGAAAATGTCTTGTATAGATTTCCCGTCAGTAAATTATTGTTTCCCAAAATCCCTTTATTCCAGGAAGGACTACATTACTTGTTATTTCATTCTGACAGTGACGCGGATCGGTGACTGATTAAGGACTCGTACTTTTTCTTGTTATTATTCGGTTTTGGTTTAGGCTTGTTATTAATGTAACAATGAAAATGAAAATTTTGTTCAGTTTTAGAGAGGATGGGAGGGCTTTGAGACTTTTATGTAGAATTTGTATATAGAATATTAAAAAAACATTGAGTTGTGTTTCGTTACTAAAGAAAAAAATATTTATCATCTGCAAACATAATTAGGTTGCTTTGAAAAGTGTTTTTTTGTAAAAAAAGCAGAGGTTTAATATATATTTTTTTTAATTTGTAGGAAACATGTCCGTTTAGAATAATGTATATCAACAGTAATGAAAGATGAGTTCCTTAATGATCCAGATATCACAATACTTTCTTTAGTCTTAAAATGATGTATTTTAATAAAACATTAGTACTAATATAAATTACAAATTTAAATTAAGGTTTTTTAATCTACTTTAAAACGGTGAAATTTTGTTATTTAAAATTTGTAATACTGACTTGATTTTTGTAACTTCATATGTGACCAAAATCTCTTGATCCTAGTTATTAGAAATTTAATAGCCGATTAGATTAAAATTTAAAAGATTAGATTAAAAAATTAATTAGCCTATAATTAGGTCGATTTCTCAATTTTCCTTATAATTTCAAAAATGTTTTTTTCAGCGAATTTTGGCCTATATTTTTTCCGCTACAAAGGTAAAAAAAGTCTGTCAACTAAACCTACGACATCCTACTTCAGGGAGAGCTGGGTTCAATATCTATTAACACCTTAAATTATTTGTAATTATGAACGTTAGCACCTTGTGGAAATCCATTTTATCTTGTCATGTCATACATACATACATACTTACCCGGGCACTAATATGAATGAGTTGTCGTCTGTACTTTTACTGAAGATTGCGAAGTTGTGGTGCTGATCTGTGTTCCCTCCCATCGCTAGCTTATCTACCATTCCTTCCGATTTGGTACGGCCAATTTTTGTATTCAGGGTATCATTTTCCCTAGTCCTGAATCAACTGAAACTTGAAACTAGGCCTATTAGTTCCGAAGTTAGTGTTTTTCTATTGATTTTCTTAGTTGAATTTGAGTGATTCCTAATATATAGTACCCAGTATTTATCTTTTACACTTGTCCATAATTTTTTTAGGAATGTATGAGTACATTAGTTATTTATTAATTTATAATTTCACCCTAACATCTTATTTATCCTGTCTGAAATTACTTATAAGTTTGTCATGCGTGCAGTGACAGCAGATTAGGATTTTTATTTTAATTAATTAATTTATTAAATTAGTTAACGGTACTCAGTAAAATAGAACTTACAGCCAAATAGCGCCGTGGTCGTTCTAGTTGTAGAATTATACAAATGTAGTATTATTTCTTTATTCCACTAAAACCACCTCCTGCTCTATTTAGAACCTAACCAGTTATTTTGTGTAGTATTTGTCAGTTACTTATTAGTTTTTCAATATTTATCAGTTTTTCACATGTTTCAAAACAGAGCTCTTGAAGTTATCTAGCGTTCCTTTTTTGTAGCACTATTTGATAACAGACGCCACTTTGCTACTGACTTGTTTTCCATTCCTTCCCTACGAGAAGCTAACATATAACAATAGACTAATACGTTCAGTCGTTGTTTCCTCTCCATAGTGCAGACATTGTGAATTACCTCAGTTTGAAACTATGCTCCAAAGTCTATGGATGGTCAGAAGCAATGTGACGTAAAAAATTACACTCTCCAATTCCTGAGATCTCGTGAAAGCCTCTTCTTCCAAATGCATGTCTTTCCTCTATCTTCGCTGCATTTTTTTAAAAATCCTGTTGCTCTGAGAGTAGCTGGTGTTGACGTTTCTTCAACGAGTAAATACTACCGCCACTTCTGTCCTTAACGATGAAGAGATGTGAGAATACTTCTTGAACATCAGAACTTCATACCAACTGTCAGCTATATAACTAGCAAGTAAGCAATACGCGTATATATATATATATATATATATATATATATATATATATATATATATATATATATATATATATATACGTACTTGTCTCTTGCAAAAATCCCTCCAAACACTCCTGCAAAGAACCCTCTCAAGTAATGTTGTAAAACCGCCTTCTTTGTGTTTAAGGTCACCTACTTTACATCTTTCATTATCCTTACGTTTTCTTAAGAATATATTCTAATTAAAAATTACAATGCTATGCTAGCCTTTACCTCTGTATGACCCACAGAAAAAAATACTCCCAAAACGTTCTTCTGGCAAGTAGTAAAACAGCTTCAGTACTACATGTTCGGGTACTTATGATTTACATGAGGGCATATCGTTAAGCCCATTTTGAGAAAATTCGATTTAAAATGTTTTTTATCTAGTATCAAAATATGTAAATTTAATAGAATTATTTGCCATATTGTATGAAACTAGGTAATTTCATTTAGGTTAAAACAATTCTTTTGAATCAAAGGATCAACAATATTGATATCTCAAAGATAAAAGTTTTGAATATATTACCTCATTCTAGATAATAAAGTATGGTTTCTATTGACATTTAATGGTGCTGACCGATTAAATATTTTATTTCTTTATAGATTTATTACCTTAAATTTTGCTACTTTACTATTCTATTAAAAATTCATTTTATTGCTACATTATTCCCTTCATTGTATAGTAATACACAGGTTCAATATAACCAGTACAATTCTTCTGAAACCAAACTGATAAGCTTTTCGCCGTGATATGTGCTCTCTACACATATTAATTCGGGCTTGATTTTGAATAGCGTTAACTTAACATTCCCACAAACTTTAAGCTTTGATGAGACTTAATGAGGTGGATTTGGGAAGAACAAACATTCACATACTTCAAAGCTGTGATGATTGCCATATCGAGATTCGGCCGCTTTTACGACTTCACTTCTGATTTTCGTTGATTATAATTTAGCTTAAAGTCTGCGAAAACACTCAGTGTTTTCAGGTAAGCTATTCTGACAGACCAGAGCACTAAGTTTTAAGTTGGTAATTGGTATCAAGCTAGTATCTTTTTAACTACATAAATCATATAATAACTGTATTGTATGAAAGAATTCATCGCCTTTTTAAAAGCAATTCTTTATATTTAATTACCTCATAAACTCTAAATTACAGAAATGGTACAAAAACATAAAAAATTCTTAAATTCAGTTAATTGCTAAAAACATAGGTTAAGAATTAACCGACAAAAAAATGTGGTGACGGTCAGGGTTTATTTTACATTTTCTTAACTTACTACCTATCAACCGAAATTCATTTTTTTTAAATTTGCTACAGTACTTCAGTTTCAAATTTACATACCTGATAACAATTCTGAGCAACAATTTTGATAACAATTCAATGAGATGATAACATCATTGAAATCGGATTGATCAATGAGAAACTTGTCATGTTTTCAATTTTTCCAACTTCTTACCCGGTTTTTTTAATATATTTTCAACACTTTTGTTTTGATAATCATGAACTACATTAACACGATTTGATCGAAATTGTCAAAACCGATAGTGATAAAAAACCTTCTTAATTTTTTTGATCAAAAACTAGCTTTAAAGGTTTTTTAAGAGAAAATTTTTAAAAATAATCTCAAGATATGAACAAACATTTATTTTAAATTTCAACAAAATCGATAGTGAAAACCAAACATCCTTCGCAGAGAGCGTCATACTTATAAATTAAATGATTTGCATTTAACTTAGCCCGTGTGATCTAAACAAGGATTTCTTCGTGGTTAAATTCCAATCCTGATTAGATGCACCCTTATATTTAGTAATGACTTTCATGGACCTTGGCGTTATTTGATAATTTAAGGTGTTAACAGCCGATTCTGTGAGATAAAAATATCTGTTTAATTTAAAGTTATTTTTTGCCTCTCAGTATATATTTATATGTAAGCTAACTAGAATTAAGGTTTATTTCATTAACAATCAAAACAAGATCACATGACCCGACATATTTAAATCTGATCAAGTTATTTACGTAAAGATAATAAGGAACTTTAAGTTAGGTTTGTTACAAATATTTAATATTTCAAGAGTTTTAAGTTAATTAAAAGCAAAAAAAATTATGTTATCCCCCCATTCCCTTTATTATGCATTATTTGAAGCATTCTACTGATTATCATGTCATTCGTTTTAATCGCTCAGCTTTTAAGTAAATAATTAAAGAAAAATAAATTTAAGGTATTAACTAACGTAATAAATATTGTGTTAAATAAATCTTGCAGAAATCATACACAAAATTTCTCACATTCAAGTATTACTCCCAAATATCCAACGAAGAAAACACGCCAGCCAACAGGCCTATTTATAAAAATCAATTTATGTAGTTTTCAAAAATATTTGATTACACATGAATTTAAATTAGTGTTCTAAATTATATATAAAAGATATTTGTGAGTCGACAATGGTCATGATTTATGTTTGTGTTTTTCGATTAACTACTGAAATTTTAATTTAACTTAACTTATTTAATATTTGTTACAGTAACTTCAATTATATAGTTTAATATACTATCAAAAATGGAGTAAAATCTGATGAATAAATTTTAAAAAATGATGAAGATTTTTCATACACACCCAACAAATATTTGTTGTGTCCTTGTGGATTACTGTTAAAACAGATTTTGAATTTTTTAGCTCTAACAGTTTTTTTATTAAAAAGGAACTAGGAATTACATGAAAAAATAGAAAATATTTTAATATGTGGGCAAATCAGACCTACTTTCAAAATTTCACCCAAACTGGTTAACCAGTTTAGACTCTCGCGATGCACAAACGCGAAAGCGCCCCACACAAACCTAACTAAATATTTGTTTTATACCCAAAAAACCTGAAAGTAAAATGACTCATAGAAATGAAGACTTGAAAAGGTTACTGTGATAAAATAATGCCAATATTTCTAACATTTTTGTCTGAAATAATTTTTTTTATGTAGAATTTATAAAACGTAAAATATTTTTTTCTTGAAGTAGCTCTTCAAAGCGTATTTGACAATAAACTTGGTATTAACTTATTATTGACATTCAACTTCGTATGGTTCAAGAATAAAGAGACGAAAAAATAACGTTTCCATGATAAAAGTCGTTCAAAAGATATGGAAAATCGCAAGTAATAGGTTGAAATATGTCATTTTGAACTTGTGTTTATTGAACATTCATTTCTTCTCGTATGTCTTGTCTCATACTGTATAATGTTACACAGTTCTTAAATCCTTTGAGAAGTTCGAAATCGATTTAGATTACTATTGCTTGTATGTAATGTCACAGAACAAACTAAACTGCCAATAACGTGTACAGTTTTATTCGGGTCTTCCATTCCCGAGTGAAACATATTGTTTCACAAAAACTTTGTTACTTTCATACCTTATTCTTTATTGACTCTCACTGCCGCCTGAATAGGTCATAATTGTAGGTGGAATATTCGGAACGAGGTATTTATTCCGAGATAATTCAGTGCCACAATGTTTTTTGAAAAGGAAAACGGAAACAAACGCAATATTAAGATGCGTAATTTTCTGTTTAACGGGCGGTAATATAATTTTAGAGACGTCCAATCTCCCCCCCCCTCTAAAAATGATACTTTTCTGAGGTCTGTATGAATAATTCAGTGAATGCTTAATATAGCACGCTACGCAATTCCCTACCTGCCTTTCTTCATTAGTGCACACATATTTCGGCTGTTGTCCGACGCATAAATATTTCATTGCGTCTGAAAGAGTGCCAGTGACGAATTTGTCACCCTTCTTTTTTCTTAATTCTCTTTATTTTGACGTTGTCGCTTAGACAAACTGAATTATTATTCTGAGTGTTTTAGTTAATTAACATTCATTAAAATGAAACACATGAAATTTTCAAAATAGAACACGCTTCAAAGATACGCTATATATATATATATATATATATATATATATATATATATATATATATATATATATATATATATAAAGTTAAAATGTAGTACACATTCAAGTTGTCTGCCGTTTTGAAAGAGATTATTGGAACAAGTTATTATTTTTTATAAATTAGGTTTTTTCAGTCATGCAAGTGAGTATATATTTATATAAAAATATAAAATGGCTGATAGCTGTTAAAAAACCGAATATAGTTTATAAGAATATTGGTTTTTTAAGTTTTTATTGTTTTTAAAGCGAAGCTTTTAATGTTAGCTTTGACGGGAGGAGTGAATAAAAATAAATCTGCCGAACGGAAGAATGTCACGGAGACATGGAACGAAAGAGCAAACGAATTTCGTCTCTCTATTTGTGTTTCTTTCTTTTTCTTCCTCCTTTTCGATAACAGTACATGCGTATTATAAAACGTTGTGGTGTTGCTCTGGTTTCGGTATTTTATCTTAGTTGAAGAACACGTGTACGTTGTAACCGTTTATAATACATACGAAATTAATATAAACGTTTGTAATAATTGTTATATATCTTTTTTTTAACAACATAACCTGAAACGTATTATAGCCTATCAGCTGTTTAATAAAAACAGCTGATCGTTACGAATTAATATAAATCAAGTGATGTTTTACTATTACTACAGTAAATAATATCTAAGCTAGGTTTACGTATTTATTTATTTTAGCAAACTAAATACTTTTATAGATATCTTCGAACTAGTAGTATATTCAGTAATGGTATCATTAACAAAACCTTTGCTTCTGTCGGCAACTTTCCGAATTCCTCAGTGTATGTTTTGTTAAATTTTGACTTATAGACCTATAACCACTCTCCTGTATCCTATCTGTGAATTATAGAAAAATTTTATATGCATACCAATCTAGTGTTTGCAATGGAGTTTCGATTCATTCTAATATCGATTTTTTTTTAAAGTCTGATATCATCGCTGAAATCGACGTTTTCGTCAGTCGGAATTGACGTATTAAGTCAATATATTATAGTAACCCATATTATTATTTGTCATATGAACCCAGTGACTGGTCAGGTTGTTCATTTTAAATAGCTTTAAAAAAGCTAATCATGCAGACCTTAATGCTGATTTTTATTCTGGTGAAACAAAGTTTTTAAAACGTGTAAGTAAACCTTTTTTCTTTTTATATAAATATTTTTGAACAAATGAACAGGTTTTTCTAGATTACGAACTTTTTTAAGCTTTTACCAAGTAACACTTGCGCTGTTTGATTTTTGCACAAAATCGAAATAATTCTTGAAAATTTGTTGCATAACGTTAAAGTGAAAATTGTTTATTTATTACTTTGTTTATTTTTACGTGCTTCTAAAGTTTATTATCATGTTGAGGGATACATCGAGATTTTTCTATTGATTTGAAAGTATTTTTCATTTATGTCAACTCGAAGACAGTTTAACATTATACCGGTTTTTCATTTATTTTGTCTGTATTTTTATGATAGTTTTATGTTTGTTATATAACTAAAATTAGACTAAAATACTTAAAATAATGTCAACCCTATCAATTATATTAGTGACGAATACGGCTTTTTTGACTACCTCTAGTTAAAAATGAACTCAAAATTGAATTTAATATTAATTTTACATTTAAAAAGGCTGAAGTTTAAAAATAAATAGTAATTACTAAATCATAAGCTAGAAATTTAAAGAGGCGACAGGTGTGATTAGACCTAAATATACAGGGCTCCTCCATTCGGTGTTGACACGAGCGGACATCAGCAAGTTGTTTACTGTTGTCTTATACACTACTTTGTTGTGACTGTGTCAGTAGTCTTCAGATAGTGTAAAGTTTTTCGTTTTCTTGGTGACTCATTGTTTCCGGATCATAAATAAATGAATTTTTATTTCCTGTTTTTTAAAATTTAGGAAGTTATATGTAACATAGACCCTAAGCATTTAGGCTCATGTTCTAGTGGGATGTATTAAATTACGCCCTTGAGAACTTTTTTCTTCCACGCTCTTGAGAGGGTTTTTCCATATTACCAAGTCATTGTGTATTGTTTTTGTATACATATATAATAGCAAATGTTCGAAAAAGGAAAAATTTATTACAAATCAAGTCATCAGATATATTACAGCATTAACTATATAACATATTACTTTATTTTAATTACTAAAAGCACATATATTTTGTTGATATCACAGTAGTATTTTAGATTATGAAAGTAATGTAATAACTTACCTGTTAACAGTAATTTAATTTAGTTAAAAAATTTGAGAAATACAAAAAATAGTTACAAAATACAATAAGTGAATACAATTTGTGACAATGGAACCACGAATTGTTGTAACAAATGATAGTGATTGACAAAAGTTCCAAACTTGAAACAGTTTTATTTGATACATTTTAGACTTCCAGTTGGGAATTATTTAAATTGTGTTATGCTTTCGTACATTATACGTTGTATAAATAAATATAAATTACCTATTGTTACAACACAGGGGCCGTGTTTGGCAATAAAGTTTTGTTTGTAAAGGGTAAGTTTCGTTTTACGGTTAGTGGTTCCAATAACATCATACTTTTATGTACTTGGATAACATGTCCCAGTTTGCAAGAAGAAGCAAAAACGTATTTAATATTAGACAATTTTCTATTGTCAAAGTTGTTACAATATATTTGGAAAGAAATGGTAATAACATACGAGATAACATAACATGGTAGTATTACGAGATGAACAGATATTTTCAAAGTTTTTCATGAATTGGAAATGGTTTAGAATGTGATGTTGATTGATGTTCAAAAAGAATAGCTAATATTTATACTGTGTTATATATTTTTTAATATTTTTTTTAACGACGACGACGACTACGACGACGACAACGACAACGACAACGACAATGACAACGACAACTACAACGACAACGACAACGACATCGATAATGATATGATAATGATAATGATATTGGTAACGGTAACGGTAACGGCAACGGCAACAGCAATAGTAGTAATAGTAATGGTAACTGTAATGGTAGCAGCAGCAGCAGCAGCAGAATCAGCAGCATCAGCAGCAGCAGCAATATATATATATATATATATATATATATATATATATATATATATATATATATGAAGAGAAATTGAAGGAAATATAAATATAGAAATGGATAAAATTATAAAAAAAGAAAGAAGGTCTTGACAACATGTTTGCGGAAAAGGAAAATCAATACAAGGAAAATTAATAAGTATTAAGGAATAGTGGAGGAAATACTGTGAAAATTGAACATAGTACAAAACAACAACAATGTAAATACAAAATTTAAAATTAATGTAAAAGAAGGTTAAGGATTCGGACAAAGAGAAACTTGAATACAATTTAAGCTTCAGAAATGAGTAAGCTTTGGGTTATAGAACATATATCAAAGAGTAAAAGAAAACGAAGTCAAACCATTAGAGGACAAGCGGAATCCCTAAAGGATACTACGGAGCGATGACGGTTACTATAGACCTAGCTAGCCCGTGTGAAGTGGATGAAAGGAAGAAATAGATTGTCTAGATTAGATCTGGCGGGATTAAGAAATGCTGAGGGACTGAGGGAAGATCGAAAACAAGGTGGAAGAAAACAGCGGAGAATGACGTGAAGGACAGCGTGTAAGATTGCAGACAGATGGAATGAGAAAATTATATACGGGAGTGTAAGGAAGAACATTATGTGTTCGTTACGAAAATTGTTTGATTCCCCGCAAAGGTAGAAAAGATAACTTATGATTTTAAATACAGTAAGTCGTGTTTGTTTTAAGAAAAATTGCAAATGTGAATATATATTTTAATGTAATTCTATACGCACGACCTGTTTTTAAATTATCTAAATTGACTATATTATAAATACACATTCCCACAATAAATATATAATTTTCCTTATGCTATCCGTATTAAACATCATAATTAAAATAATAATGTTAAAATGGATAACATAACAAAATTAAACAATTTTGTTTTTTAAATCAATTAATGTAATTGGTAATTATTATGTTTACAAGTATTTACATGAATTGGGAACAACTCTATTCGTGTAGCTTAAATTATTTTTTAATAATTGTAAAATATTCAATTATAATTTTTTTCAAATAAATATCAGGTAATTTGAATTTGTTTTGAGTCAAAAAGTACAGTTGATTGCGTCATAACAAATCGATAGCTGTAGGGCATTTAAGTTTAGCGCGAACCATAACCAATGTTAAACTGTTTTCTAGAGTCATAGGTAATATAGAAGTCTACACTCCAAAATTGTACACTTTAAATTATATTTTTTGAGCAAATGACAATTAATTATTTACCGTGTAATTATTTTTTTAAAATGTAATAGCCTATAATAACAACGCTATAATCGTTACAGATACTAGAATAGACTGGCAACAAGTTTTAGAATGCTTGCAATAAATTCGAATCATGTTAGGTATGCTAGGACAAAACGTGTCAGCCGCACGCACCTATTACCTGATTTCTGTTGAAAAATTAATTATTGGATTGATTATCATAATGAAACCCAGACCAGGGTCTTTGAAATGAGCACTGATCCTGACATCTGACATTTATATCTCAGTTTAAGGGGTTGTTTACAATTTTATACTTTATGTATAGGGCTATATATATATATATATATATATATATATATATATATATATATATATATATATATATATATGTGTGTGTGTGTGTGTGTGTGTGTGTGTGTGTAAAGCAAAGTTCTGGTTGACCGACCATTCATAATTAACGTACAGCCAAAACTATAATACATAGAGTCTTGAAATTTTCAAAGTACTTTACTACCACCATAGGGTTGTACAAAAAATGATTTTGCAGAATTTGAAACGCTAAAGGTATACAAAAGGGCGCAACAGTTTTTATTGGAAAAAATATTTTTTTGATCAGATCTTCTTCAAACACAAGTAATGAAAAACGTCTTTCACTATTTTCCAAAATTCATCCTTTAAGGTGATTAAAAAAGAAAAGAAGTGGAAAGTGTAAAAGGTATTATACAGTTTTGCATCGAACGCGTATTTTTCGGATCGTATTTTCTAGATATACATTCTCTGAGACACAAATAATGCAACACTTTTTTCAGCATTTTTTTGATTTCATTCCCTAAAAAAAAAAAAAAAAAAATAAAAATGAAGTATAATTTTGCAATGAAGAAAATACTTTTGTAGTGCATTTTCATAAAACGTAACAAACACATTATAAAACACAAGCTATGAAACACGTATTTCAGGACTTTCCATATTTAATTCCGAAAATATTAAAAGAGGAGTATAAAATTTGCATTTGGGAAAAAATAATACTGATTTTTTAAAAAATATAAACAGAAATACTCCAAAATATAAAAAATGGAACATGTATTTAAGCATTTTTTAAATTCATCCCCTAAACGGGCAAAAAATAGGTATACAATTTTACAATGCAAAAAAATATATTTATATGAGTTACCAGTATCATTTATTATGAGTTTTGGTCGAATGCAACATGTTTGAAGTCAATTAAACATATCACATTCAGGATATGATATTGTTATCGTATTTACTCTAAACTAATCATGAGTTTGGTGAATTAAATCATTCTTCAATATACGACCAATACCTTGTATATGTCCAAATTATAATCATAGTCCAATTTATTATAAGCGACCAATGTTTGTCACTGGCTACTTTAAATACTTTAAAGTATTGTGTCGGTGTGTGTGTGTGGGGGGGGGCAAATAGAAAAAAATTCATACCAATAATTTGACGTTTTTTTGAAATTGTTCTTGTAAAACTAGGACTAATTTTAGTTAAAAGCACGGTATATAGATACACGGTAGGGGCCACGCGCATGTCCCCCCACCACTTGCCGGCTGAAGTACGTCATCGAATCCCTGATCGAATCTAGCTCAGACGTAGTGTTCAGTAGAAAACAGTTTGTAATGTTAGTGTTAGTAACTGTATTATGGTAATTACAATAATAATTCCTTATATCTAACATTAATAACGCTGTTAATTACTTTACTTACTGAATTCGCTCATTGTCAAAACGGAAACTTTTTATTTTATACAATATTACATAATATTAAAGTAAAGTAAATTATAGGTCCATAGCTTGAAAAATTCCAGATTATTTTTTGTTTGAAAGTTAAAAGCACATCACACTATGAATTACGTATCTGCGGATTTTCCGTGATATTTATGTGGTTGACTGTGAAAACGCACATCTCAAATAAAAAATTAACAACAAATTATATAGCAAATAGGCGTATGCCTATTATGCAAACAGTAAAATAAAACATACGTATTTCTTAGAACTTATATTTCAACACATATTATCAGAAAAAATATTCTTAAACTTATTAACATTGCTTTGTAAAGCCACATTTTTATTTTTAACCGAGGCCAGTTCTTGTAATGCAAGTTGAATTTGTTCCTTCAAAAGTAAATTTTCATCTCTTAAACATTTCATTTCCTCTACAGAGGCATTATTTACAACGATATTTGTATTAAAATTACTGACTACGGAAGAGTGGGTTTCATTTACAGAATTACACGTTACAATTGCACCAACGTCATTTCCATTTACAGGTGATTTACCTGGTAGATTTCCATCGGACTCGTCAATAAGTTTTTTTAATGTTTCATGGTTTTCACTTTTTTTAATCCTTGCAGCTCGTTCAGAATTGATACATTTATTTTTAACGGTGGGAATGTTAAAACGTGGAATGACACCGGATTTCAGCTGTTTTTTAGGTTTCGTTTTTTAGTAATTTGGATTTAAAATCCCTTTCGAAATCATCGTCATTAGAATGAAATGAACAGACTTTAACATTATCAAAATTAAAATGATCTGCTCGTTTACACGCATGAACCCACGCTTTTCTCGGGCCTTCATTTTTAGGAATTCTGTGAAATGTAATTCCTTTCCCTTTACAATCCTTATCACTATTATAGCAATTGGCAATAGCGCAATTAGGCATTGTTATGCATACACAATTATACAACAGCAAACAAAACAAATTACGTATTTTTTAGGATTCAAAACATAGGCTATTAAATCTTTTCTTACACTTTTTAAACCTCGACCACAAAACAAAATTATCACCTTTTATTTACACAAAAAAGACCTCTTACTTAAAACAAACACTCACATAAACACACCGAATCTCCAACTACATTTACAGAACACCGCATTGTTAAACGGGAAATTACAGAATGTAGCAGTGAAGATTCAGTGACGTCACGCGCGCGGTAGTCTATTGCGCACACCCACCGTGGCCCCTACCGTGTATCTATATACCGTGGTTAAAAGGTATTATAAAAAGAATTGCTGTAGTACTGAATAGTGCAGGAATAAGTGGCCTCAAGTTCGAACTATTAAATCTACCTCGAACTGTATTGGAACTTATAAAAAATTGGTTAACTATTTACATGGTAAAAACGTATTTGATGGTTGATAAAATGCTGAATAAAATGTCAATTGTAGGAAATATGGTTATATTCCATAATTGTAAAGTTATAATACGAAGTAAATTCATTGAAATAGTTAAAAATGTTAAAAATAAAATTTACAGTGTTAAATAGGTTACAAAGTGTTACACAGTTATTTACAAAGTGTTAAAATAAACAGGATAACTAATTGATGTGAATAGTGAAGTAAAATGAGTTAAATATTGTAAATTAAATTAATCTAACAAATTGAAATACTGATGTAAAGTTAGTTTACATCATAGGCAAAAGTTAGTTTAGTATTGCTACATAGGCGATACTGTAGCAAAAGGAGAACCACAATTTTGTTCAAACTAAAGAAATATATTTTTTTTAATTATAGTGAATACAAAAGAAATAATTGTATCAAATAAATTTTAAATAACAGTAGTACTGAATCATAATTAATCAGAATAAGTTTATGAATTTAAAAACCACTAAGTAAATTAATTAAACAAAATGTAATAAAAAATATATGAATAATTATGATTAAAAATTTTGTAAAAACAATTCCACTAGGAGTAAAATGGGTGAATAAATTAAAACTAAAGTATGAAAAACAAATCCTATATTCAATTTTAATAACAGTAGTATTTATATTAATTAATAATAAAATCATAAAACACTTGATTGTCTCGGAAACTACTGAACTAGTTCAGACTCCGTTCAAGGTGCATTTTGGAAAACAAACTGAAAATAACGAGCTTTACCAGAGGAAAACCGATCCAGTCGTTAAGGATTTGGAAAATCCTAAACACAAAAAGAACTGAATAACGTTCAGTCGAAATCGAAAGCAAAAATTGGTAGCTTTGACCTGGCAGGATCAGTGGTACCAACCTAAGGCAGTTCAAGTATGGGAAATTCAATTAGGAAAAAAATTAATTAGTAGATAATTAGAGAATTTGAAGAATCGAGAAATAATCAAATAATAAATAGATTCATCAGGGCATCGCCCACGACCAAAAAAGTTCGAATAGAACCATGCAGGTCAGAAACGAGAAGTTAGGACAACCATTTGTTACCGACATTGAAGTAGTAGGCCATTTTGAGTCAGCTTAGAAACGTGCACTGAAATCTCACACTAGTTTCAAAAACTTAGTGACGGAAGACGTGATTGTCGTTCTTCCGAAGAATTCAAGAAAATTAGAATTATCGGGAATTAGAGAAAAACTGCCTAGTCAAAATACTAACGTAACTCAAACTTGTCAAAATCGTTGACAAGAAAAAAAATTAAAATTGAATAAAATTATAAAAGCGCGTTCTATGAATGAAATTAATTAAACAAATAAAATATTTTATTATAAGAAATTCAAAAAATAATATAAAACTTTGATCGAATTTCATATCGGAATACAGTTACTGAGAAGGATCGCGATAACGTCACCGAGAAAAACTATCGAATCATTCTTCACCAGCTTACAGAAAGAAGGCTTGACGTTGTAGTAGCAGATAACCATCCAGTGAACGCCAAGGACAAGGAGGAATCCAGGACGCCAACAGCGGATCAGTGCAAACGGAAACGAACTCCGCGCATGCAATTAAGATACAAAGTTACGATACTGCATCCTAAGATGACGGTTGAAGTGCTTGTTTTAGAAATATATAATTCTCGAAAATTGTTTTTAATCTTAAAATTAAAATTTATAATAAGTAATAGATGAGGAAATTAAATTATAAATGTTAACTTAAAATTAATTAAATAATTAATTAATTTTCTAGTGTAAAGGCAGAGACATAAATAAGCTTAACGAGCAAATTATATAAATATTTAATTCTAATAATAAATACTGAAAGCAAAAGACTATTGTTCAAAAATTTTTATTTTGTTATATTTATGGGAGTTACGTTTAATTTGAGTTATAACTGTGGATAATACCATTGCATAACGCTAAATTATAATTGATGGAAATTTGCTGTACAACTAGTTTAGATATAGATGAAACAAATCATTGATAAACTAAACAAGGTGTATTACATGCCAGTGTTTTACTCGTTATAATTCATATCCTCAGAGATTTAGTATGATATTTATTAAAACTAATAATACAAGATCGTCCTGCAAAAGGTAATATAAATTTCATATTTATATTACCAGGTTTATGTATAACTATCCTACAACAATTTTGTCGACGGTTCAATTAAAATTTATAGATATGCAGGTGGATGCAATTTTAAAAATTTGGATTGAGTTAATCATAACTAATTGCTGGGTAGTAACTATTGGTGTATTCCTTCTGCTGTACTTTGCATGTTGTGATGAATTAGTAGGTAAGGGATAGGTCGGAATGTCAAGGTTAATGTATTAAAGTAAAACAACACAAGCAATTAAACAATTTAATATTTAAATATATTATCACTGGAGTTATATAAAATAGACTAGCTCAGACAATTATATTTCCTTGTATTCTAATATTTATTTATAAATAAATACACACTGGCAACC
This sequence comes from Callitettix versicolor, assembly GCA_022606455.1. NCBI lineage: Eukaryota > Metazoa > Arthropoda > Insecta > Hemiptera > Cercopidae > Callitettix > Callitettix versicolor. The sequence goes on from CM040191.1 coordinate 31,812,016, forward strand.
ATAACGTGGGCCCATATACAAAGTTGATACCAGAAAGTTAGATCAACATACTAGTACTTGTTGCAGTGCAGTGCGTGTATATATATATATATATATATATATATATATATATATATATGTATATATATATATATATATATATATATATATATATATATATATATATATATATGTATATATATATATATATATATATATATATATATATATATATATATATATATATATATATATATATATATATATATATATATATATATATATATATATATATATGTGTGTGTGTGTGTGTGTGTGTGTGTGTGTGTGTGTGTGTGTGTGAGTGTTTTAGCTTGCTCATGTCTGCAATTTTGATCGATTTGATTCAAACTGGCACAAACGTTCTATAACACAAAAGTCTATTTTTATAATAGTTCATATTCGATACCCATCAATTTCGTACAACAGTTTCAAAATTGTGTTCCTTTCAACCTTACAAAATTCATGACTTTTTTCACTTATATTTTTAAAGTTTCTTTTAGTTACAATTTAAATTTTTTTAAATAAATGAAATTTTAAGAAAATATATTTGTAGGCGGTTATTGCACATCTTTATATTCGTAGTTCAAGGTGCTTACATATGTATACTTTATGATGATTATGGTTTTGAAGTCGGATTTTCTAAAAGTAATGAAAACAATATTTTGTCAGCGAAACAGATGCGTGCTATAATTTTCAATGTTTGCGTCCATTTTCAAGTAAATACGGAATGCAATTTTGGATTTATAAAGTATTGGTGTTTATTATTTTTTCTGCAGACAAGTTATTCCACTTTTAATTAATACAGTGTAATTATAATTTCGAATTAATTGGTAATTTTTGTTAAAATCCCCATTCAGCACTCAAAACTCTGCTTCATATCCAATAACGGAATTTGAAATACAGCCCAATATTGGAGCAAAAAAAAGAAGCTGAAAAAGTATATTCACAACTGAAGTTAATTACAGGGTTGAAAATTAGAACCAGCATGTAATTAAAGCAAAGTAAATGACAAATGTTCAAATAAAAATTATAGTTTATTAAAACTTATTGTCAAATTTGACTAGTTCGAAATGTTTTTGCTATTAAGTTTTGTTAGTAGTAAATATTTTACTTTTTAAGTCTTTTGAAAACTAAACATTTTTCTTCAATTAAAGCACTTTTTTCTTAGAATTAAACATTTCTAAACTTGTCCATTACATTAGATTTCTGTTTAGTACCGAACCAAAAATTGAAGTTTGAAATTGTTGCTGTAATACAAAATAGTATTATACGATTTTTTAAAAATCTTTTTAGCTGATTTTAAAAGTAAATATTCAAAAAACTTGAACAACTCAAGGAAGTTTCGTGACTATAGTTACTGATGTAAACTTTTCTCTTCATATTGATCCTTTAATATTAACCAAATTAGTTTAACTGGCATTAATTATAAACGATAAGTAGATATTGTTTTAAATATTAAGTTTGCTTAAAATCACATGAATAAGTGAAAACTGTTTTTTTATTTTATAATACTAATTATTTTTTGTAATCTAAAACTCTGCTATATTTGGGGTTCTTCTTCTTCAGGAAATACCGAAATGAGGCTTTCATTTCCGAGCGTGATGGATTAAACTTACTCATCTTAAAAAATATCACGTTAAGTCTTAACATTTTTTTATTTTTAAAAAATTTGAATTTTTCGTTTTGTTGTTAATTCTTTAACTATTTTCGAGTTAGATACATTTTCACAAACAGTAAGGGGCTCTGTGGTCGAAAAGGCAAAACAATTGTCCGTCTAGTGCGTCACTCAACTGCGCACGTAACGGTTCTAAGTTTGAGCCGCAGTTGCTCCAGTTGCTAATCCTTTACCGTTATCGCTTATCCCTCGTCCTCATTAGTCTATTTTTTTTGTGTGTTTAACGTCCGACTATTGTGCAAACTTGGGCTTATTTGTCTAACCGGCATAAAGTATAGAATAGTATAAGAGTATGGAACTGGCATAAATTAACGTAAGCAAAAAAGGAAAAAGGCACACACATTAATACATTATGATGTTTTTATATATTTATGTAAAATATTAGTGAACCATTTGTTTTCATGGAGATGGGGAAGGAGAAAACAGAGTTTTAACACGAGCCTAATTGATGATTAACTGATTATGAAGTTGGCAACAATTTTCCTAAACAAGCTATTAAAGCAATTAACTCGCACTCTACGTCTTTATTACACAAATATAAGCTAAATTAATGTCATATTTAATAAGCTGAACGAACGTCATTAAATATTTTGTAATCCAAAACTCAGTGTTATAATTTAAGTGTAATACCTCTCGACTCTTACGCCGGGACATTAAAGATTTAGCAGGCATCAAATGATAATAACGGTAAAATTAGCAATCTTGTTAGACGGTATTAAAATGGGGAAAACATAATCATAACGGATTACTTAAACATAAACGTGAATCGTTTAAGTTTTTTTTAGTTATATAACAGGGACATATAATTGTTATAATGAGAGATTTTGTCACCTTTAGCATCTAAACATTAAGTCGAACGTTATTATTAGTTTTTCTCAATATGTAATATTTTATGTTTTTGATGAAACACTGCACATGCATTATACAACATGTCCTTATAATGAATAATAAAAAATAACTTTTTTAACATTTTAATTACACGAAATTATGGTTCATTTACGTAAATAAATGTTTTATTTTGGTCAGAACTATTATTTCAAAAACAATTATCGTATTGAGAGGTTTTCTCGCAGAAGTTACCGAAGCGAATTTCCAATATTTTTAACTGACGCTTTGAAAAAAATCTGATTTCACCATCATAACCAACACTTCAATTAGCGTGTATTGGTATTTTAAATTTTTAAATAACATTGTAAAAATTGAAAATAAAACCTGACCGCTGTCAGTTTCATTTTTGTATTATCAATGAAATGTGTTGAAACTCTAATTTATGCAGATTTGAACGCTGAATAAGGTGAAGAAAACAAATTTTCATGAAAGTGCGACAGAAAAGTTATATTGTTTAGAAAAATTAAAGTTATTTTCTAAGGATCGAACGGATTTTTTTTAGAAACAAACTTGACCAAACCCTTGCCGAAATGGTTTTGTGTTAGTTCTGAACCAAATCGCCGTATTAAACTTTAAAATTACATTAAAAATAAACCCAAAAAGCCATCATATTTGTCTTGGTATTTCCAATGCGATTTGTAATTTTCAAACGCGAATTTATACAAATTTTAACGCTAGTTATGGTGAAATCATTTTTTATAAAAGTTCACGGTAGAAGTTGTAATATTTTAAAGATTTTGAAACTGTCAAACGAATTATGCTATGTATAAACTGTTCGAGTTTTTTGTGTGCCACGTTTGAATCTACTCTGACAAAAATTGTGAAAGCAAGAGTATTAAAACACAAATTAATGTAGTTGTTAACAACTCCTCTAAAAGTGACGACGTGAGAACAGGCGCTCAAAATAATATTCCTTTTATCCGTTTTACCAAGATAGTAGCTACAAAAATGTTCCAATGGAAAACTACTTAAATAATGTACGGTGTATGAAATTAATATTGCGTAAGATGTAATATTTAATGACGAAAAATTAAAATTAAGATCTTAGTAAACGATTTATTTACTGAACGTACTTGTTATCACTTTATAGTCGCTTCTGTGGTAGATTCAACATTTTCTTCAAGAATAATTTGGAACCTCTTAAAGTAGTCAAATCACATAAAAATACATTTTAACCAAATAAAAATAATAAAGGAAAAATTTAGTTTTGAAATACTACGGTGAAAATTAGTAAATTAAAACTAAAATAAATACAGACTATTAAAAATGAACAACCCCGCAGGGAGTGCAGACTGCTGCACCTATTGAGAGGGTTTAGACGTCCCTCGCGGTACCCGAGTCTAACACACACTTACAACATTACACAATTTAACACTTCACATTCATACTTACATTTACGGAGGAGATAATAGCATCAATGTGCTTTTCGCCTTAAAATAACAACAACAAAAATGAACAAAAACGAGAAAATTATTCAAAGTGAAAATAGGTAACTTTAGATAATTGTTCACTATTTAGCAGACAATATACAGCAACCAGCATGGGAAAGTACGCCGGCCAGACAAACAAATAGAAACACTGACATATACTATCCTGTTGAAGTAAAACAACTAGTAGATCTTAAAAGGAAAGCCAGAAACAAATGGCAAAGGAATCGTACCCCTGAAAACAAAACAAGACTCTACAACTTAACAAATAAACTTAAGGAGTTAATTAAATAGGTTAAAAATCAAACAATTAATAAATACCTAGAAAATCTTATGTATTTGGAAAATCGTACTGCAGAAAAAGACCCTGATTACTCCCTATAGCGTGCCATGAAAGGAATCAAGAGACCTATTGTACAGATATCACCAGTTAAAATGAACGAAGAAATCTGGGCCAGAAGTGCCTACGAAAAGGCTGAGCTTTTCGCAGACCATTTGGAACAAGTTTTTCGTCCTCATCCTAGGCAAACGGCAGATGAACACCTACCCAAAATAAAAAAAATAGATAAGTAAGAAGTCAAACCTGTAACGCTAAAAGAATTAAAAGACGAAAAAAAACATAATTTACATCCTAAAAAAGCCCCAGGTTATGATCTGATTACATGACAAATAGTCAAAAAACTTCCAGAGAAAGCCTTGAGGAAACTGCTGAACATTGTCAATGCAGCATTCAGGTTACAGAATGTACCTGATCAGTGGAAGGTAGCAGAAGTCATCATATTACCTAAGACAGGTAAACCACTACATGAGATAACCTCATACCGACCAATCTCATTACTACCAAGACTGTCCAAGCTCTTCGAGAAACTTTTCCTGAAAAGACTTAAAGTTATCATAGAAGTATCTCATACCGTTATCATAAAGTATCGGTATCTCATACCGATGCATTAGTTTTGTTTTCGGGCAAAACATTCTACTATTGAACAAGTTCAAAGAGTTGTGGAGATAATAGAAGAAGCCTCGGAGAAGAAGAAAATTTGCTCAGGCGTATTTCTGGACGTGGCGCAAGCATTCGATGGAGTGTGGCACCGTGGGCTGGAGCATAAGATAGAACCCGTTCTATCTTGTACCTGCCAGAGCAATTCTACATGATTATGAAATCATACCTTTGTGAGAGACATTTTCGGGTTAGATAAGAATACGACTACTCACAAATTAAAACAATCAATAAAGGTGTACCTCCTGTATACTCGAGACATCCCAGTTAACACGAAAAAAAATAATAAAAAAAACTATTTGGCAGTCAGAAAAAAGTTCTTATACAATGAGATATATTGTGTACGTATTTAAAGAGTCGGAACAAAATATACGGATAGGCCCATAAGTCCGGGTAAGTATTAGGACATTAAATTCAAAGACATGTTCAAATATGTGTTTGGTACATCAGTACCGATGAGAAACGTTTGGACGGCTGAAAAGGAAAGAATATCAGTTTTGAGGAAGCTGCTTAACATAAAATTAATTCTACGATATCTTGTGTGAGCATTTATGAACCAATTAGTACTGATAAGGTGTTCCTTAGAAAAGTACTATTACCTGTGAAATATCACACCAGTCCAACTCCAAGGCAAGAGCAAGTACAGATGTTGTAATCGCAGGACCCAGTTCTAAGTAAATGTTTTGTGCCTACTTTTAATTAACATTTTTATTCTAAAAATAATAATTTATAAAAATAGTTACGTTACTTGTAATCCATTGTATTCAAGTGGAAAAATTATTACTAAATAAATAAACATTTTGTTTTACGTACTAGAAAAACAAATCTTATAAAAAGTATCCAGAATTGGAGTCCAGAAATCGTGTTGAGCCTTCCTATAATCGGAGTGCTCTAGTCGGTGAAAGGAGAGGCTAGATTTAATTGGTTGCAATCAGCAGTAATAGAATCGTGCAGAAGCTATGAAGAAAACTTTTTTTTAGTAATTTTGAATTTCGGCTAATTAAATTTATCGTTTTTTCTGAAAACGAAAAAAATATATTTTTTTACACTATCACGGTTTTACCAGGATTAAGTAATGTCCGAAATGAGAAAATGGTAAGTCTTTTATAACGACGTGCATTTTTAGATATTTTCGCTTGTTGTTCACAAGTATTAATATATATTGATATTTTTCCTTGCTAACAACAGATTGACTTGCTTGAAAAGAGTCAACAATATAATGAAAGAAATGTCGAAAAGAGAGAATCTTATTTCACAATTTAAAACGGATTCCTTATTAGCAAACGAGAATATCAATTTGTATTTCTCCTGGCTGATTATATTATTCATTTGTTTACTAACAACAAAATAACTTGTTTAATATTCAGAAGATAAAAGTAACAAACATCCTCTATTTCCACGCATACCACGTACACATCGCTAGGTTAGTAACACGCTAATCTAACTACAACAACAAAATAACTTGTTTAATATTCAGAAGATAAAAGTAACAAACATCCTCTATTTCCACGCATACCACGTACACATCGCTAGGTTAGTAACACGCTAATCTAACTACAACAACAAAATAACTTGTTTAATATTCAGAAGATAAAAGTAACAAACATCCTCTATTTCCACGCATACCACGTACACATCGCTAGGTTAGTAACACGCTAATCTAACTACAACAACAAAATAACTTGTTTAATATTCAGAAGATAAAAGTAACAAACATCCTCTATTTCCACGCATACCACGTACACATCGCTAGGTTAGTAACACGCTAATCTAACTACAACAACAAAATAACTTGTTTAATATTCAGAAGATAAAAGTAACAAACATCCTCTATTTCCACGCATACCACGTACACATCGCTAGGTTAGTAACACGCTAATCTAACTACAACAACAAAATAACTTGTTTAATATTCAGAAGATAAAAGTAACAAACATCCTCTATTTCCACGCATACCACGTACACATCGCTAGGTTAGTAACACGCTAATCTAACTACAACAACAAACGAGAAAAACGTTCTTCACTTTTTCTTGTTTTTCTGTCTTATTAAAAATATTGTCTGTTGTGAGTAAACGAAAAGTTATCAGAAACTACTACATTATGTCTTTCCAAGCACACCATGTTACTTCAGATATCTTATCAAGTGTTGCTTAAACCCAAATTTGCTAATATTGTATGCGTGAAAATTAACTTTTTCATATTTTCTTGTTTTTTCGACATCTGTAAATCTGTTTTTAGAAAGCAAAGTTAAATAATATATATCGGATATGTGACTGCTAAATAGTGAAGAGTTATCCCACATAAATTGAACCAGCGTTATTGGCACGGATAGGCTTATTGTAAAAATAAAGCCTAATTTAAAATGTCTCGATTCAAAAACTGTGTATGGTACTGAAACCGACTCAAAACTGAAGTTAGAAGGCAGCTGAAGTAAAAAATATTTATAATTATCATTATTTTCTATTAATAAAATATTTTTGGAATGTTAAAACTTAAATACTGTTTATAATAGTTAAGTTTTAAATAATTATAAAAAATTGTTTAATGACAGTAATGAAATTATCACTCGGAGGATAAAGTAATTAGTTTCTAAAAGTGTAAAATGAAATTCTTTGGTGTAAAATAGATGATCTCATTTTATTACACACAACATTATTCGGATTTCGTTCCTGTATTGCGAGAATATTTAACATTTTTATAACAAGTTACAAATATTTGAATATTCTGAATATCCGAATATTTTTTTTCTTGCAACTAATATCTCTAAAGTTCGTAATTCTTAAAAATAAACGCAACGTTACGAAAGATTAAACATCGTATTTAATTATAATTTTGGAGACAAAATTTCAACCATCAGGATAAGACTAAAACACTGTTTCTGGTTTCTGATAACGGTATCCTGTTTACTTCGTTTCCCTGTGCCTTCGCCTGTACGTTTCACACTTAGAAAATTAAGAGAAAGAAGTTCATGCTTTAAAAATAGGTCATTGTTAAAGGTAAGTACAGTGTAATGTCACAGAATGCAGGTAACTGTTATGTCTGTACTGTACTGTTGCAGACGTATGTATATTGTTTCACTTATATTCATAACACTTTGTAAAACTTCTATATCGACTAGCGTTATACATAATATAATTGGGACACGCAGTTTTTTCAGTGCACTTTTTACACTTACACTTTTACACTTTTTTGAAATTCTAATTACCATCATTATCAGAATTTAAATTTGCGTGCATTGCCATTTTAATTATTGAGATACATTGAATATGCAGTTAGGTTCATTTTTATGTTTTAAAAACGTTGATATGATATATTTGACGGATTTTAAATAATCGCCATTTTTAAACGATTTCATTTTTAAATGACTTGTCCAAGCTATTATCGAAAAATGGTACCACTTTTAAATCGAATCGGCATAAATTAGTATGTTGAAATACAATATACATTAAAAATACAAATGCTAATTATAATTGCTCTTAAATTCATTTCATTATTTTCAAAGGAATTTGAAAGTTTAAAATATTACTTTATGACAATGTTAACTCAAATTACGTAGGTGAAATTATTTTTTTAATGTAACATGAAATATTATATCTTCTTTACAAATTTGAAATAACCGCCATTTTGAAACTGCTAGAACGATATTGGTGAATAACAAGCTTGTTCTGCTAACAGCAGAATTGACTTTTTGCAAGGTTTTATTCAAATCGGACTAAGCTTTCATACGTAGAAGTGCTCAAATACACACACACACACACACACATATATATATATATATATATATATATATATATATATATATATATATAAATAATGAAACAATAACAAACTTTTAAAATTTCACGTTTTTATTTGAGTGTTACCACCTAAGGTTTCATTCGTCACAGCAATGTCAGATTTACTTATACATACGAGTATGTTAATTGACCTTGACAGTGCTCTAACGAGTGAAACCTTGTTTAGCAAGACTGAAATAAAAACTATGAGGAATTTTGCAAACGTGTTATTATTTAATATACGTGATATATGTATCACTACTAAAACTTAACAAATTTAATAGCGACTGCAAAAAAGGATTATTCATTTAATTAAATAATGGTTTAATTTTTTATGGTTAACAAATTGGTGCTGCATTGTAAGTTGATTAATTAACAACAAAGTCACTGGGAGTGGTACTGCCAACAAACGAAACAAATTTCATACCAACCATGTAATTAATTAAATTCATTCCAATGATTTGAATTCACGTTTAATTAAATTACAAATTAAGTGAAATAGTTTGTATTGAGGTGTAGTGTAAATCAGGCGTTGTCTGAATTGTGTCGAATTAGATCTAGCGGTAAATATAATACTATTCAAGGCGAAGTTTTGAATATCAAGCAAACTTATGACTACTATTTAACTCGATATAGCTCCACTTGCATCAGTATGTAATAGTGATAAATGGGGCTTATCTATTTCGTTTTTTGTGAAACTTTTACTTTACACAAGGTGATTATGTATAACTTTAGGGTATATCATATTAAATTCGATTTGATTAAATTTCTAAAGGTCAAGGATTTTTTATCTACTAGCAGTCAAAGGACCAATTTTGCAACAAATCCTTTCAAATTCTAGCTCATTAGGCGGGTGCCCTAATTCTTCTAGAGGACCTCAGTGTCCTGAATACCAAATACGGATCATTTCCTGCTGCCAATGGCAACCGTAGATTATGTGATCTGTAGTTTCATCTTCTTTCTGCAAAAACTAAACATGATTTTCCTTGGCACATTTCTATGCTCTTCATGTGTATCCTCAGACACAGTGCCTTATTAATTAGTTCCATGGATCATAGTGTTCCTGAATTGTCATCTGGTCTTTGTCTCTATATCCCTCTAATTATTGCTACAGTTTTTTTTCTTTTTTAAAAAAGTTTACAACGAGAATACCAAGATTGTATAATCTTTTCTAGTATTGCTTACTGATCCACTTGCTGATGGCAGGCCACAGCCATAGTCAAATGCACTGAGATGTAGATCCCAGTCCAACCGGTCTGTCCACCACTACACTCTCCACCAGTACTTTCCTTCGCTTTGAATCCATACAATTCCCACAATTCCATCTCCCTTTTAAAAAGTCATTTGACCTTAAACGGTTTAGACAAAAAGTGCCTGCTAGACATCGTATTGGTGCCACTATCAGGATACTCTATATTTTCTACATTACTATGAATGCAGGTTGTTTAAAAAATATTTCAGGAATTCAAAAGCTTATTTCTCACATAAAAAACCATACATATATTTATATAAATCTACTTCTTAAAATGCCTAGTTTTTATTCAGCCGCATTTTTTGATCATATATTTTTAACACTAAATTTTATAAAGTTATATAAAATAAATTATATAAATATTTGCTTACTAGTGATTACAAGCAAATGTTAAACCAACCAAATTGCGAAACATCATATTATTTCCAAATTTTCGTCTGTTTAAAATTTTAATCTCGATATATCTTGAGCTCCGCTAATTTTGTAAAATATTAATTTTTTTATCGGTAAAAAAAGGTAGGATTTCATTCTCAATAGAGGTGAAACAATAACCCAGGTAGTTTTCCGTAAAAAACTAAAGCTTGGTAGTTTCCTACAATGGCTGACTAAGTTTAAAAAAACAGCTGATTTAATCTTTAATAAAAAAGCAAATGGTAATAGCGTTTGGATAGTTTTTTTATGATGCTATCACTAGAAAAATAAAATTCTGACAGACGTGTAGACTAAACGCAACATTGCGGATCACTCCGCTATTATTTAAGGTAAACTTTTGTTTCATATCTCAGTTTAAATATTTTGTATGTAGGCATGTAGTTTACGTTTTATGCTTTATATGTATCTTTTGCTTTCGAAATCTTTTTCCGCTCCTTTAAAAGCAAAAAAAAACTTACACTTTCATACATAAAATAAATCTTCACACAGACTCGTTATAAACTTCCTTACTTTTGTGGATAAAATAAGTATTTAAATTTTTTAAAATACTTCATTAAATTGTTACGTAATATAGAGATTTTAATGCCCAACTATTCCTTATTATTCATATTTGGTTTTGTGACGCAATATAATTACTGGTGTACGTTTTTCAAAGTGCCTTACATGTTATTTTAGAAATATGTGGACGACAATTTTATAGAAAATGAACAATTGAAAAAAATGAGAATCGTGCTTAGTGTATTATTTGCCCTTATAGCTATGAAATCTTTTAGAAAATATTTCATGTAATTTCGGAAAATTTTGTCGAATGACGTAAAGTTATTAAAGTAATACATCAAACTTTACGTTACTCCTCAAAATACTGTTCTAAATAAGTGTTTCTATAAAAAAAGATATAGAAAAAAGAGGTAGTTTAAACACACACACACACACACACACACACACACACACACACACACACACACACACACACACACACACACACACACACACACACACACACACACACACACACACACACATATATATATATATATATATATATATATATATATATATATACACGTCTTCTTAAATGAGGACGGGTGCCCCTTTAAAAGGCTCCAACAGATTTTTTATGTTTTTAAATTCCAAATGGTGGCACAGAAAAAACAAAGAAACCCATTCGGTAAAACTGATGACCTTGATCCAGTTATTTTATGGTTTCGTTTACTGCAGTCTTCGCGCTATTTAGAATTCGCTTTAGAAATCCGCAAACAAAACAACACTGCAGTCGACTTTATATAAAAACATCTCCGGGGTTACAGCTTCCGAACAATCCATCTCTAAACTAGAGAGTATTGTGTTAATGTTTTAGTTGGTGAGTTCTCATCTCGAAAATGTAACATTTCCTGGAATTGTTCCCCACACTCTAACCCAAACCCCATCCCATTTCAACCTTATTTGTTGCAATTACAAAACGTAACCTTGTTCATTATAGTTATAAGTTTTGTTTTTAAAGATTTCACAGTGAAACAACTTAGCTTTATAGACAGAAGTTAATCAAACTGTACAAATATTTTAAAAATCATATTAAGTTTTACAATTAACGTTAAGGGAAAATAATATTCTTGTAATAATGGTCTTTATAAAAATATCAATTGAAAATATTAAAAGGGTCATACGGCAGTCAGCTATTAATGTAATTTTGAATTCTAAATGATTAAATTTAAAACTTAAATTCCAATAAAGTATCCTTTAAAACGTGATGTTGTGAATTATTATTTTTTCGAAATTTTTTTTAACGCCAGATACTCAGCTATCTGTCGTTATTTTTAAAAGTATGTGAGTTCATTGATACAAATTATTTCATGCTTTTAGTAAAACATTTATCACTTACGAATTACTATACATTCAAGTAATTTTTTATTTTATTTTTTAAATTTTATTACATTTACTACAACTACCTTTACTGACTAACCTAATAAATAATTCTAACAGTTTATAAGGTTATTGGCCAATGTCCTCTGATCTCAGCACCACACTTGGAGTACAACATTGTGCACCAACTCACCCAACTCAAAAGGCTTCAGTCTCACTAACTCCGTGTTTCAACATTTTCGTGTTGTTGGAGTCGAAATTCACGTTTTGTTTGTGGCTTACTTTTGTATTTTAACCTACACAGGTTTAATATTCAAATCTCTCTAAATATTATCATTACTTTCTTATCAAGTAGCTTTCACTATAGCCCTTAGTACTTCATTTTTACAAGTCTGAATAATTTTAATATTAGACTTTTATGTTGTATACCATATAACCATACTGGTTTTAACACTTGCTTGTATAGCAGCAGTTTTTTGTGTATTGACAATTCTGACCTTTTTCTAATCCACCAATGCATTTTCTTCATTTGGATGTCTACTTGTTTGCCTTTTTTTCTTAACGTGTTTCTTCCAGCATAGCTTGGAGCCAAGGGTCATACCAACATATTTTGCATGCGCTACTTTATGTAGACTGGCTTATAAACATATTTACAATTTGTAAAATTTAAATGTAAATATTTATTTTTATAAAGGTTGAAGCATTCCTTTTAGAAATGGCATGGTCAGCCTCTTTTTATGATTTATTTTTGGCATATGCAATATATTCTCGTGTCATTTTAAAAAAATTTGAGTCGTATTTTAGTATTATAACACTTAGTATTTAGTAATAAACTCTTTAAAAACTTGTAAAAACAAATATTTGAACTAACGTTTCTGATTGCTCAAGTGTAACTTAAAAGTAGGTTTTTTAAAAATTATCGGTTCGAAAGTAGTTAATTATATCGAAAGAAAATAAGTATAATAGAACTAAAAATCATTAATTATTCGATCTAATTGTAATTTTGTAACTGAGTAAGAAGTACTGGATATTCGAAAAAAGTATTAAAACAATAATATTCATAGTAGATTTTGATTTTCAATTTATTCCCAAATTTGTTTTGTGAATGATAATGACAATGATTTTGTTTAATATAAATAGCAAAACCTTTGATAATAGGCTGTTGAAATTTTCCCAAATGCTATTTTTTCGATTGCTCACAAATAGAAATTTCTCAGAACACTAATATTAATTCGTACATTTTGTTGCAGCTGGCGTGTTCTTTGGTGCTATTTTGCTGCATTTCTGACATTCGCATCTCAAGGAGGTAGGTTCGAGTCTGACGTTACTACTGTCAGCTTTACTCTTTTCATTAAAATAGATCTCTTGTTCTCCATTAATCTAAGTGGCATACAATATGCGTGTTTGAGCTACATTTTAAATATCAAATATTAAGTTAAGCAGAAAGTTTTAGATTTTGTATTTACTAGGCAAGAATGCTTTTATATTTGGGATAAGTAAGATTTCGGTCATATTCGAATCATGTACTATGTGTAGGCTTGGATCAATAATATGTATACACCGACACAAAGTACGTTGGTTGTTATAGTCAGGCAAAGGGTTGTTTATCAGCACGGGGTGTCTCAGGGGGTGCATTTTCTTTTATGGTTATCGCTTCCAATAGCAGTTTCGATACTGTTTCTTTTTTAACTTAATTATGTCTATAACAGGCCTTAGCTGATACTGTACTACCTAACGATAAACGCAAAACAAAATTCAAGTTATTCTAAGTAGTTATTTAATGAAGGAATAATCATGTTATTACTATTGTTTACTGAGCATTTGTCATTATTTGTGTTTATTGAAAAACTCAATGCTATTTATAGACTGTCCATCAACTTTCGCAACATAAAGTAAAAATAAACTTAGTAACTAGAATATGGATTAGGAGTTATTCGATTTGTATTCAATCTGTGAATCGTAATATTACAATATTGAAATTAACAAATTAAATATTCTTACTATTTAATACTTCACCATGAACCTTGAGTTATAAGATATAACTTATATATATATATATATATATATATATATATATATATATATATATATATAAAACTAAGTATAAGCCGTTATTCCAATCAACGATTAGAATTGTAAAATCATTTTCCTGTTTTTAAAGTCCATCATCAATCTCCGGATCAGAAAAATTACAATAATATTCAGGCATTATGAATGATACATTTCAATCTTACAAGCACGTAAATGTCTAAACATTTTAATTTTTACAATGTGGGTGTAAACATTTTCAAGAAAAATAAATTATAACTAGCAAATTGCCTTTTCGTTCTAAGAAATGTTTTTGCGTATTTTCTTTGAAAAGAGTAATTAGAGAGACCATTATGTTTAAAATCTAAACTGGAAAACTTAGAAAGAGCATTGCTCTAGTTATCTCAAGTAGGGTGCTGCGAACCCTTGTTCTTGTCTTCATTTATTTACTGTTATAATCATATTTGATTATCGAAATAAAAAGAAATAGTTTTATTGTTATGTTTTTATGTTCTTGTTATGTTGTTTAATTTTTATGTTTTTTGTTTACACTAAAATAGTTGTTTTATTTCTAACCTAACCATTGGTATTTTTAAGGCTTGTTTACGAAAACGGTTTTTTATTTTCATACACAAAATTATGTTTGAATTTTTAAGGTCACATATTTCTCTGAACATTACCTATACATTTCCTCCTAATTCTTTAGGGGTAGTTCAATTTCCTTTTTAATTTTTCTTAATATTTTAATTTTAATAAGAATAAATTACAAAACCAATTCGGAAATACTTTGAAAATAAGAACAAATTATGTTAACGGTTCAGATCACTTGGAAAACGATCAATTTCAAGTCTTTTATAAAACATAACTTTTTTATGTAACAATATAATAAAATTCTGTGTTTCTCATTTTAATCAGCGTTAAAATTTGCATAAGATTGGATTTTATATTTTAAAATTCGTTTAAATTAAGAAAAATTACGAGATCGTGGTTAGGTAGAAACTTTAAGTGTAATTAAAATGTTAAATTACCGGGAGAAGTGAGGTCTGTTTCAATTTGACCGTTCAACATGTGGTTAGTTTGTTTGTTTGATTGTTTGGCCAATCTCACTGACCGATTGTTTTGAAATTTTATAGAAGATCCGGTGTACAAAGCCTGAAAGTCGTATTTTAAAGATTTTTTCCCATTCACATCCGTTTCAAGATAGCGGCCTTTTATTTACGTTGACAAGTAAAGGAAATTTTGTCCAAAACATTGTCTTATTGTTTTAAAATTTGTTACGGAGGTACTTTGTATAAAGTCTAAACGTAGTATGTGTAAGATTTTCATTTATTCACTTCCGTTTCAAGATGATGGCCTCAGATTTAACAATGACGAATATATTTTGTGGCTATTTCCTGTAATATAGGTTGAACAGTAAGACCTATTACTATAGGTCTTTTTTTACCCCTTTTTGACCACTTTTGGAGAAAGAGCATAAAAGTTTAATTCAAGTTGTTCCAGAATTAATTATTTTAGATGTTCCATTATTGATTAAATTTGCAGAAAATTTTACTAGCCCCTCAGAGCCCTGCCAGAGTGGTGACCAAGCAATTTATTAGGAATATGTTGTCTGTCTAAAAATACCCGACCTTGATTTTCCCGATGCAATACTATTTGAGTAGTGTTGCTAGAGCTTCGCCACTGCGCACAGTGAAGAGACAGTTTAATGCGCATGCTTGAATTTGTTCACCGCATTTGAGTGTACTGCCTACTGGCTGTTGAGGGGATGTTGTTATAAATATTCGTAGGATTTTTGATTACCCTGAAGTTAACTGAACGTATTTGAGCAAAAATTTTGTATCAAATGTTGTCAAAAGCTTGATTTTCAAAGTAAATCAATTTGCAAGGTTCAGTTTCAGCACTTTCAGCAGTTGTTTGGAAACAATGCTATGGGGGGGGCACAAAATTAAAGAGTATTTCAGCGGATCAGAAATGGCAGCACATCGGTGGAGGTGAACAGAGTTCTTGAAGGCTACAAACTTGTAGGCCACGTTGTAGTTGAGAGCGTGGAAATTCTGATACTGGGAGATCGTCTTTTGAACATTCGAGAAATTGCCGATGTGGTTAGGATCAGTTAAGATTTGCACATGCAATTTTGCGTGATGATTTTAACATGCGCAGAGTGGCTGTAAAATTTGTGCCCAAGCTGCTGACGGCGGAACATAAACAACCCCGCCGTGACGCTGCACACAGTCGAAATGGAACGCGAGGGTGGAGATATACCATTCCAAAAGAAGCCTTCCAGACGCGTTTTTTGAAGTGGATGAATCGGTGGGTTTAGTGCGTGGAGGCGCAAAGGACCTAAGGAAAGGGTTATGGTCGCAATTCCGTCATGCACTTAATATATGTTTCCCGGCCAAATGTATTGACCTCGTATTGTGCGAGGTCTACTATTTATGCACAATTTAATGCTGATTATGACGGTGAAATCAGATTTTGAATAAGTGTAAGATATAAAGTATGTATTATTAGAAATACATTTTTATCTTATTATTCAGATACAAGTTACGGGAAATATTATTAAAGTAATTAGAATAAAAATTTATATTAAACGTGTTATTATTGATTTAAACTATTATGGAAAATCAGCATGACGTAGACCTATAATAAACTTATGTTATTTATTCTGTAAAGCGAAGCGTGGTCATGGAAGTAATGCCGGAAGTTTCTACCTCCATTTCACCCTTGCCAGGGAGTTCAGCCCAAGTCAGCCATAAATCACGTAAAATTGCTCCTTATTAAATTTGAGCAAGGTGCTGTAAATTGAGATCGGCCGTGATTGGGGATGGTTGTTTCGTCTTGGGGCCTGCGTTATTAGTGTAACAACCAACTTATTGAACAAAACTATCGAACAAGTAATAATAAAATAATAACGACACGCTAATTTCCAAAATATTTATGTTTATCTTATTAACCTTTTCAAAGTTCTTATTTCATCATAATCAGCAATAAAAACTACTTATATTAGAAATTTAAGCTTTTTAAACCATAGTGGAAATACAAACATGAACTCTGAAAGCCATTTCATTTAAATTCCTTAAATTCAATATAATTCGATATTAAGTGTTAATTTATGTACTTCTTAACGCTATTTTCACTACAAAATTTCATATCTAAAAAAAGTTAAAATGACCGCCATTTTGTAACTATTTAATTAATAATACTGTTCAACGAACTTATCCAAGCTATTACCATAATTGGTTTTTGTGCCTAGTTTGAATCAAATCGGATTAAAATATTGCGAATATGAGCGTGATAAAACACACACACACACACACACACACACACACACATATATATATATATATATATATATATAGTGATCTTGCATTTGGCATCTTTCAGATTCTAGCAATTCATAAAACTGCCTCAACTTATACAATAGAATAACATCGTTAAAATTTCAACCATATTCTTGAACAACATAATAAAAACATTATTACTCTATACAAAGATTTATTAAATTCAGATAATGAAAATATTCAGTTCAAATCCTTCTCTAAAATTGGTATTTGTCTAAGGCTTGTAAATAGACATTTGCTTTTGATCCTTTTTATTGAAGTACACAAATATTTGACCCTATTTTAATTTATCAGATAATTAAACCCCACTTAGTTTAATTAGTTGTTGTTTTATATTTACCAACACCTATTCCTCATATTTTTGTTTTAATGAGATTAATTTGAACAAGTAACAAAAATTAGGAACTACTTTGAAAAGATACAAAATATGTTAGGAAATTAGATCGTTTACAAATTTGCAACCTTAAAATAAATAAAAAATCCTCCCAAGTTCAATCATCTTTAAATTCCGCCAAGCTGAACAACAATTGGTAAAAAAAATGTAAATATTTTACTGAAAAAATATAAACTTCCTCACTTGGCTGTAGCGTACCTTCTAGTAAGCTATTTCTCATTATTCATTTTTGGTGTTCTTCATGTTGTTCCCTACGCAATACCCTTCGTATTGTGAAAGGTATTAATGCATATGTAAAATCATCAAATTATTTGGGTTTGAAATATGTTCATTTCACAACCAATATCATATGATTTAAGCAGATCACGTAGTGTAAACCTAAACGTTTAATAATTTACATACAATAATTTTTAAAATATATAAATTTACATATAAACTTTAAACTAAAAGATTTTCTTTTACGAGCACATTTGAATACATATTTGTACCTGTAGTAATATATAACAAAGTTAAAGGCCTGGATTTAATCATGATTATTGTTCAAATAGTTGATTTTGCAATGGAAATTCGTCGCGCTTGTACCTGATTTGCAGACGTCGTTGAAACCAATTTACTAAAACTAACAGCATTGAATAGCTTCGAATAAACGATTACAGTATTCGATCTGTACATAAATTAACTTTGATAATAACGTAGCTTAGATAAGTTGGTTGCATGCAAATTATAATCGGTCCTTTCAAACATCTTGGTTTAATTTTAGTTACAATGATGAAATCGTGTTTTATAAAATGTTAAAAATATAGAAAGATTATAGCGTGGACCATGGACAGGAGGGAAAAAATTAAAATAACGATTGCAGATATTTAATTATATTAGTTTAAATATTTTTTTAAATTTCATCAACAAAAAAATATATTGCTCATTTCTGAAAAAATTATTTATTAAAAAAACCTTAACTTCTACTTAAATTTTGAATTCTTTTTTCGAATTTATTAAAAAATAATGTATTTTAAAAGAACTATACTTTGTAATTATTTAAAAAAATAGTAAACAGACTAAAAGATTTATCATTAGGAATAATCAAATACAAAAATCAATTTATTAGACCTTGTCGATGAATCAAAATTTAGTGAACGTGTTTCTCTTATAGTGTTGGCTAATTGATGTTCTAAACCGTATGTTACTACTTTTGTAAAATGTTTTATCATTATTGTTTGAAGGCATCCTCTATACTTGTATATATTTTTCAATATTTTATTGTACTGCAACTGTTTTCTTTCTTTCTTTTATTAATTTGTAGATTAAAGGTAATTAATACAAATCGTAGACAGGCTTATCTGCCTGGAGATTACATATTTTTACGAATAATAATACTCTTATTACGTTATCCCCGCAGGGAGTGCAAACTAGCTGTACGTATTGAGACGTCTCTCGCCGTACCCGAATCCAACAAACACGTACACTTACAATACTACACTTACTACTTTAACACTTAACTCTCACACTTACATTTAGGAAGGTTATAATAGCCTCAGTGTGCTTTTCGCCTTAAAATAACAACAAAAGAAACGTATTACGTTACAGTATATTTGCTAAGTGATACATAATTTATAGTGTTATTATTGTTACGATTTATTTTCACTGTTTCAGATAATTTTGAAAAAAAGTTTTGTTTTATAATATAATATTAATTTAATTGTATTGATTTGTCATGTAAAGAGGAAAAAATATGATATATATTCCATGAAATGGTAAATTAAATGAACGAAGGCAAAAATAATACTCAGGGTAAGTAATTTATAAACGGAAAAAAATAAAACCTACTCCTATACTTACCATACAACCAATGAGCCAAACTAGTGTTAAAAGAGTGTTACTCCCTTTAATTAAGAACTAACTTAAAGTGAAATTAAGAATAAACACTAAATTTAATAAAGCTGAAATTTAAAAAAAACATTCAAAAAATTACAACAGCTTTGCTTACCGATATGTTATTATCATCGTTTATTCGGGCATATGTCATAATTAAATTATTTATAATTTTGTGCATATGAAAACATTATAAGTCGTTATAATAGTGTGGATCAACATATCTCCCAAGTGTCTAACTTAAAAATTAATCTTAACAATTAGAAAGAAATTCTTGCAGTCCAATTAAATTAAAAAATAAAATTAAAGGCTGAGTGATCAAACATAAAAGAATTGATAACTTACATTTAATCGGAAGAACAGAAACAACTAAACGGTACATAATATCATTGTGTACAGGATATATCCATTGATATAATACCTGACAAATACACTATCAGCACTGGGATATGTGCTAATCAAGAGTAAACAACAGCTTTGTTTACCCTAACCAATTAGGCCTTCCTTCCTGTGTTGCCCAAGCAGTCAGTCATTTGTTTGCTTCTGAACTGTATTTTTTGTTTAAATTAATGAATGAATATTAAAGTTTACAAAAACACTGCGACCTTTGTAAATCTATTGTTCTCCTCTCACATTCTCCCGAGACTCATTACTACAGTTTCTCTTCCAGTCCTAACCTATTCATGAAGTCCATTATTTGAAGAAGATTAAAAATTGGTTACATTTTTCACTTCTAATTGATTCTTCTTTTTGGATTAAAACGTTCTCCGATGTCATCGAATTCCTAGCTTCCATTTTTTCCTGTCATTCCACAGATCGTGATCCAATCCCCTCTCTCACAATTTCTTATCAATTCCATCTCTCTAACTAAGTCTCGGTCTTCCTCTTTTTTGCCACCATATGGTTTCCATTGTGAACCCTGTTTGAAAAGTCGATTTTTCATGGTCATGGTCATGACGTTGTCGTGTTTTGATCGTCATGCTTCACATCCATTTCACGGATTTTTAGATTTTCTATATTTTCCCTTTTGCACCTGCGGCGCTTTGCCAATAGTCTATTTCTGTAGCTTCAAGACATTTTCTTGTTTATATTTCAGTTTGATAACTTCTAATTGATAATTTCCAAAATTACTACCTTCTTTCGTATCACTTGCCTCACAGTCTACCAATATATGATAGGGAGTTTCCTCTTCAATTCCGCAATTTCTGAAAGTAAGGTCTTCTGCTAGAATAAGATTCCTAAGGATTCCTATGGTTATATATATTCCTCTTAGGAATCATAGTCTAGCAGACGATCCAACTTTCAGATACTCCTCTCAACTTGCCAAAGACGCGCAACATGTTCAAGCAAGGCAATCGAAACAGCTCTGTCTGATATTTTCTTCTGTTTATCTTCAAAATTAATGTTGTTTGATTTTTTGTCATTTTTCAGGAAAATAACAATTAAACAAATTGGTATGTTATGATTAAAAAGAAAAAATAATTATTTAAACAAAATAAAATCTTTAATATACCAAGTTTTTAAAACGAATTAAAATTATAAAATAATTTATCCTAATCCCATAGCGATATTGCACCTTTGGTCTGAAAAAATGTGATTGTGAATTTCTAATAGCTATGAAAGTACTTGTAAGATTTAAAGAGAAAAACGTGGGAAGCTTTGAAACGGATTAAATGCTATAATACCAAATGGAAGTCAAGTAGCTCCATCCATTTAATAGATAGAGATAATCTTTTATTTACTATTGGAAGCACCTCACGATTTTACGGATATTACAGTTATTTTCAAAGTTATTCAAAATTCAAAATCATACATTTTCTGGACATGCAATACTACAATATCTGTATGGCTCTAGGAGAAATTATTTTACACTGTTTAGTCTGTTTTGAAAACATGTACTACAAATATTATTTTTCATTAAATGTTTTTTAAAAGTTTTTTTTATTTTAGTCTAGCACTTTAGAACTCAAACTGATTACTTTTCTGCAAACATTATGTAGGATATTGTTCTACATACATAAATTTCCGACTGAAAAAAGTAATAATAACATGAATATACCATCGTCAAGTAAAAACTAAAAAAAACATGATAGTAAAGATAATATGTTTATAAAAGGGGGCAGAACATATCTAAATGAAATATAACTTTTCTGAAACAGTTATTTTAGTTACTGAACTTGCGCTTTCCTGTCGGTAGTGCAATCAATCAATATTGCAAAACTTTGCAAGAATAATTAATTCTTACGGTAAAAAACACATTTTAAGATATAAACGCTTGTTCTAATGGTCTGAAAGCTCACTTAATATTCAAAGTGCAATTTAGTCTAAATAAAAAGTACACTGTATGCATTCTAAAAAAGTAGATGTATCTTATTATTAAATGGATACGTCATTTTACTTGGAACAGTTAGATACTAATTAATTGCTTCAGTGCCCAGATGTTGGAGAAAATAAGGAACATTTTAGTGTCTCTTAGTCATTTCAGACGGCACTCAGTTGTCTCACTGACGTGATGAATCGTATTTCTAAAAATAATTTTTTTCTTACATTTCTTTTGAAATTTTTATTTAATTATCAAGTCTGCATTGATATCTACATATATTAGCATTTTTAAGCTTTTTATTTACACTGAAAATACAAAAGTAACTTTCACTTCAGTCAAATTTATTGAACTAATTTTAACAGATTTTTAAAATTTAAAATGCAAGTTTATGCGAATTTTAACGTTGTTTACAATGGAAAATCAGTTTTATAGAAAAAAAAACTTTTTTGTAAATGTCCGTCATTTTGAAACAGTTAAAACAATTTCACTGGGTAACGGACGCGTTCAAGCTTGCAATGGATATTTTTTAAAATAATTTATTTTACATTCAACATTTTTCAAAATATAAATTCACCAATGTAATCGGCTTTAAAAACTATATAAATTAATATGTTTAATTTTTAAAATCGATAGAAATAAAGAAATTTAATTTGACGGTTGTTTGTATTCATTTTCGTATTTTCAATGCAACTCTACAATGCTGATATTTGCTGATTTTAATGCTACGATATTTATCACGAGATAATTGTAGTTTAAAAGAAAGCTGAACAAGAGTTGAATAATATAAACTTAGGTTTCAAAGTGTACGAAATAGGGTCAAGACGTTCCCAAAATTGGTCAATGAAAATTAATTGGAAGTATGTATAATATTTTAATTTTAGTTTCCGTACTTATTTCCTCCATACTACTCTTCCCTTTCCATGTTTACACGTCTGTCCACAGTTCACACAATTGTTAGAAACACTCCTGAGAGCCCTTTCTGAAAATATCGTTTACCAGCTTCGTTGAATTTTCCACCACCTCTTGCGAATCAGCAAAATGATGTACATGCAGTGACATTTGCAATCGTGGAAACGGGTTAAAATCTGAAACTACAAGGTCGGAAGAATAGGGAGCGTGTTCCAGAATGGTAACACCATGTTTGCAAATCGCTTCACCATAAGCGATCAATTTGATGAGTAATTGTAGTTCAACAAAAACCAATCGTTCCCTTCCATGTTTTTAGGTTGTTTTTGCCTAATCTTGTAGCTGTTTTAAGATCAATAGTTATTTGTTACTGTTTTCCCTTCAGGAATAAATTCGTAGTGATTGGTGCTCCGGTAATTAAAAAAAACCTCCAACATTACTTTACTCCGGCTTTTGTCCTTACAATTTTTTTATTTTCTTTGTGTTTTTTTTATTTCTATTCAGTACACTATGTTTCGTCTAAGGGTCGTAAAGGAAGCACAAAGTCTCAGCACCTGTCACAATTTTCCTCAGGAAAATATAGTCTGCATCAGTCATGTCAATCAGTCCCTGGACATGGTCACTCTCATTTTTTTCTCAGAAGATAATACTTTCGGAAGCCTGTACAAGCAAACAGGATGCTGTGAATATAAAAGCTAAGTTCAGAGGCAACATTGTCGATGGTTGTTTGCTGTCTACAAGAACAATTTGTCGAACGCACTCAACAATCTTATCTGTGGTGGCTGCCAGTGCGAACATCATCTTCAATTGTAATGCGACCGTCAGGAAAACGCTTGTGCCATTCTTACTTTGCCCTTTTTCATTCCATCCTCTTCCTATGCTTTCTTCAACATTTCAAAAGTTTGCGAGGGTGATTTCTCCAGCAACACGCAGAATTTGATATTGGTACGCTGCTGATGATGACATTTCAAAAGCCGACTAATGAAAAAACTGTCTAAAACAACCTGCACTGCAAGAGGCAAACAACTGACTGCCTGCTGATGTCACAGAACCTGTACTATTAGTGATTCCAAACTTACAAATATAAATTTCCCTTTCAGCAAAAAAAAAAAAAAAAATTGGCTGTACGCGATCATTTTCGGAACTTTTTGACCCAACCGCTCGTATGTTCTATTTAAGGTCTCCTGTAATCAAATGTTCGTGTGTATATATTGGCTGTGAATGAAGTATTCGATTTAAAAAAAGTTTTGATATAATCCCGCGTGAAAGTAACAATAACTAATCATAATCCCATGGACTAGGTTTTAATAATTTAAAATATGTTTTAATTTGCTGTAAATATTTTAATGAAATTTAATTCAAAGTAGTCTTTGAATAATAAATAAAAATATACGATTCGATATCTTACAAAGAATTAAAATTTAACAAGAACGAAAATTTATCAATTTTTTATAGCATATCGTACGTTTTCCTCAAATTTTATCAATAAAGTTGCATAACTCTTGTGTATAGGAAATTTAATATATACGATATTTTTGTTCTAGAAAAATTGAAGAAAAACGAAAATATACCTTGAACTATATTTCAAAAGTATTTTGCAAACACAAGGCTATAAACATACACAATGACTGCCGCCATACTGTGAAGATACCCGGTGCTGATACAATACAGTGCACGGTAATGTACGAATGTACAGTACAACACTTAGCGCGCACGTTGGATTACCACAATACATCACCCCGTATTGTTGAACATTTAATGGTTAACCGACAATAACGGGATTAATTTTAGAACAACACGGATAAATCGGCGGTCACAGACCATTACTACATTTGTTTCGATTTACTCTCGGTAATGTACATTTCTTTCAATATAGGTTCGGTGGTCGATGTGGTTAAAGCACCACGATGTGGTCTGCTGCGTCTCTGAACTGCGCACCTCAACGTTATTATTTCCGGCAGCAGTTGCTCCCGTTGCTTTTTCCTGAACGTTAAAACGCTGATCCTCGTCCGCATTAGTCTGACGACATATGGCAATAAAAAAAAAAAAACGATCAAATTTTGAGGATTCGTTAAAAATTACGTGCCTCCGTAATTCTTTTTTTTTTTTTTGCTTAACGTCCACACTTTATGTCAATTATTAGACTAATGAGCACGAAGGTAAACGGTAAAGGAAAAGCAACGAGAGCAACAGCTGCCGGAACTAATAACCTTGAGGTGCGTAGTTCAGAGACGCAGCAGACTGACCGGTGCTTTAACCACATCGAACACTGAAGCACTATTAGTATTTTAAACATTACAATTAAAATAGGAAAATGAACCTTACCCACCATTAAATTTAATTTCGTAATTTATAAATTTCATTAAGGGTGTTATAAATTTAAAAGGCCAAATTATGCCAGTTTTATGCAGTTTATGTTAATTACGGATGTGAAAACACAATTTAAAAAATTTAATGTTTGAAATTGCTGCCACTTGGAAATCTTGAGCGGATTTTCCTGTGAAACAAGCCTTTTAAAGCTATTAACAACATCGATTTCTTTTTCTTTTCTTTTTAATTAAATTAAAGCGGACTTAATGTGCGAACATGCTAGTGATAACACACAAACACACACACACACACACACACACACTATATATATATATATATATATATATATATTATTTAGGAAAATTTTGCTATGTTTTATCATGTAATATTTGGTGTCATTCACAAAGCTAAGCTAGTGAGTGTACAGCATCCACGTTAACACAAATGTAATACAGGCCTCTTCTATTACATTATTGTCGGCACGGTATTAATTTATCTCGTTTTGTTTTGTGTTGCATTGTTGCCTTTGTATTGTTGTTCTTGCCATTGTGAAGCGTATTGTCATCGTTTTATCACGTCAATGCATTCAATGTAAATCGATTATTTTGAACTTAAAAATTCACTATTCACAAAAAATATTTCAAAATTGAAACAAAACAATTTTATTTAATTTAAATTCATTTCAACGTAATACATTTTTCTATGTATGAGCTGTGCTGTGCATCTATAGCCTATATTTCAAAAGGGAAAAGGATGTAGTATAGAGAATGTAAACGTTACTCATAGAAATAAAATGATTAAGAAGGTAAAATAGATTGAGTGGAATATCACCACAAAATAAAAACACTGCTTAAATGGAACATGACCTCTTTGAGGAAGGTCAAGGAGAAGGGAAAATGAAGGCGAATTAACCGAACACCTCGATAAAGGACTGGGAAATCTCTAATGAGAAGTCGTTATTTACCACGTCCTAGACTGTATAAAGAGACTAAGATTACAGAAGGCACATTATCTAAGCACCTCAAAAATATAGGAAGTGGGCAAAATAGTTCTAAAGAGGTCACTGTGTACAATAGTAATACTAGAAATTCATTCATTCATAAAACTATACAGGTATATAGGCTTAAACTCGTTAGAAGTTTTGAAAATAATTAATTACTATAGAAAATTGTTTGAAGCATTCTATTCAGCCTAAAACGTAAACCGAAATAATGTTTTAAAATATTACCTTTTCATTTACACAAAAAAGATCGCGAATCCAAGATGTCGTCGAAAATACTAACTTTACCGAAAATTGAGTATTATCTACCAAGCAATGGTCCACCGGAAGCAGTACATTGAAAAAGGTACAAAAAAAGGGAAGCACAATAAATGAACACAACAAAAATTCACTTCATATTAGATATTATAAATCTTCCCATGTCTTTAAAACGAATGTGATCATTTTATTTATACACTTTGTGGAGTTGCGTTGAGCTTGGAAATCATGTGAGAAGAAATAAGTTTATTTCGAAATGCTTATACAAAATAATAATTTTCAAAAATTATTGACACTATTAAAATACTCGTGGGGGTTCGAATACAATATTGATAGAAATCTAAGGAAATGTTGTAAAGGGGCCGCTAAAACTTCACACTAAGAAATAGTGCAATTGTCCTATTTATTGAGATGAAATATATAATTTTTTTAAAAATTAATTACAACTGAGGCGTGCCTCATCTAGTAATTTTTCTTTATCATTGTGTTCACTGTGTGCTGGGGTGCAGTCCGACGGCTGGTCCCAATGTGTTTACGGCCTGGAGAGGTCAATTGGCTTGGTCCTCTTCAGCCTTCTTGTGATGTTGTCACTGCGGCATAGTAGTTGGACAATCTCTGTATTATTATGCTGTTCTAACCTGCAATAATGCTTAACCGAGAGCTTTTTAATGACTTCCTGAACAGATTAAACACCTAGGTCCTTATGTATGTTTTCATTTCTCACATACCAAGGGGCGTTGACAATCGTTCTCAATACTTTATTTTGAAAAACTTGAATAATTTTACTATTGCTTTTTCTTGTACATCCCCAGAGTGGTGCACCATAGGTCCATATTGGTCTTAGAACTTGCTTGTATAGCAGTATCTTGTTGTCTATCGAAAGTTCTGAATTTCTTCCAATAAGTCAAAACATTTTATTGAATTTGAGCTGTAGCTCCTCTTTTTTCTTTTTTACATGCACCTTCCATCGGAGCTTTGCATCGAGTGTCATTCCTAGATATTTAGCACTGTTTGCATATGTTATACCCTTTCGTTCAATATTATTGGTAATGGTTCATATTTTCTATTCGTAAAATTAATGTGTACAGTTTTTGCTTCATTAAGCTTTACTCTCCATTTTTTTGTCCATTGACTTACTGCGTTGGTGGCATTCTGTAATTTCTCTGTGACTTCTAAAATATTGTCCCCAACTGTTAGAATTGCTGTGTCATCTGCAAACGTTGCTACTGTGGAGTTCCCAGTAACTGGTATGTCTCTAGTGTACAGAAGGTACAGTACAGGGCCAAGAACACTTCCCTGAGGTACTCCTGCATTAATTGTTTTAATTTGTGAGTATTCGAGTTCATGTCTAACCCGAAAATGTCTCTCACAAAGGTATGACTTTAAAATTCTGAAGAATTGCTCTGGTAAGTCCCGTTGTAGTTTATGTTCCAGCCCACAGTGCCAGACTCCATCAAACGCCTGCGCCACGTCAAGAAATATACCTGAGCAGATTTGCTTCCTTTCCACAGCTTCCTCTATTATATCCACCACTCTATGAACTTGTTCAATTGTAGAATGTTTTGCCCGAAAACCGAACTGATGTGCAGGTATGAGCTCCTTATCTTCTATAATAACCTTCAGTCTTTTTAAAAGGAGTTTCTCAAAGAGCTTAGATAGTATTGGCAATAATGAAATTGGTCGGTATGAGGTTACCTCATGTAGTGGTTTACCCGGCTTAGGTAACATAATTACTTCTGCTACTTTCCATTGATTCGGAACATACTGTAACCTGAATGCTGCATTGATAATGGACAGCAGTCTCCTCAAGGCTTTCTCTGGAAGTTCTTTGATTATTTGCCCTGTAATTAGATCATATCCTGGAGCTTTTTAGGATGTAAATTCTGACTGATTTCGTTTATTAGTTCTTGTAGCGTTACTGGTCTAATGTCTAGTTTATCTATTTTGTTTACTTTTGGTAGATGTTCATCTGCCGTTTGCCTGGGGAGAGGACGGAATATTTGTTCCAGATGATCTGCAAATAGCTCAGCCTTTTCATATGCACTTCGAGCCCAGGTCTCTTCGTTTCTTTTAACTGGTGGTATCTGCACAACAGGTCTCTTGATTCCCTTGGTGGCACGCCATAAGGAGTAGTCAGTGTCTTTTTCAGCTGTTAGGTTTTCTAAATATTTATTAATTGTTTTGTTTTTAACTTCTTTTATCAATTCCTTAAGTTTATTTGTTAAATTGTTGAGTCTGCTTTTGAAATAAATAATGTTTTTGTGTAAGTAGCCTAGGTGCTGCCAACAACCAACCACAATCCAGTTAGTTGCTGCTGAAATTATATATTTAATAAATATATATTTTTTATTCTACCCTAAACAATTTTGTAAGGGTTGTAAATAAGAAACATGCTTTTAATTTTTCTTACTTCGACAAATGTTTTATCTTGAACTTTTAATTTCACCTATTAAATGTTAAGCTTTAATTCTTTAAATCCCTTTAAATTCATTAGGTCTCACTTTACAAAATAGATATTTATTTATTTCTTCTCTTAGATTTAATAAGTTTTAATTAAATAGGTGAAACCAATTTGTAAATACTATAAAAGTATATATATATATAAACTATGTTGAGGAAGTAGATCATTCAAAATCTGCAATTCCTAAATTTTAAAATAAAATATATCTTATTTGTGAACAATGAATGAATATAACTTTTATAAATTTTTTAATTACCTCTAGGCCTATTATCATCAGGAAGATATATTAAATTTCATGCTTAAGGAACATGAAGTTAATGCATTGTGTTTTTATTTGTGTGTGTGTTTTTTTTCTTTTGGTATTAACACCAAAAGGGTTAATTTGTTTAACCCTCTGCGGCCCCCGACGCGCCAGCCTTAAGCTTATTGTGTATTCCTATTATTTCACCTTAAACCGACTCAAGTGCCCTTGACTAGCTCCAGAATCTTGTATAAGGTATCCTGATTGAACTTCTGTCCGGTTGCTGAGGTCCAAAGAGTCTCCTTCTTTTGGCCTCCAGGACCTTGCACTCGAGCAATATATATGCTGTGATTTCAACTCTCTGTTAGCACAAATGACACTTACGCGAGATTTGTAACTTATGTAGATGACTCCGGATATGGCCGTCTCCTGTGATCCTGGCGGCAACAGTGTGTGTGTGTGTGTGTGTGTGTGTGTGTGTGTGAGTGAGTACGCAGAAATCGTTAAGGATAGTAGATATGCAAATAAATAAACGATACAAAGTTAAAATATTATATTTAAAATTTTCTTTTTGAAATATTCGAAAATGTCAAGCATACGGGGTTGGTAATACAGGCGTACTCAAGAAACAAAACTAAGGGAAAAACTTGATTGTACCAAAATACTGATCATAAGAAAAATTAATTAAATTCAAGTTTGTAAAAAAATTATTATTAGATTTTTTTGTGATTAATAATAGTATTTTTTATTGTTAAATTGGCTGGTAACAAATGTGTTAGACAGTTCTTTTAAACTAATGTTTTAAAATATGTAGGTTTGTTTCAGAATATATATACCAATTATTTTTAAAACCAAACAAGTGGTTTTCACAAAAATAATTTTTTAACTCTCCCAAGAATAATGAAAATCAAATAACAGCGACCACACAAACAAATCAATTTCATCATTTTGCTTTCCCAGATAACCCTAGTCCCTTAGAGCTGTGATTCGAAAAGAATTGAAAATAAAATTGGCTTATTTGAAAAGAGAGAAGGTAACGACATAAGGGGTTGTATTTTGTACAAATAAGCAGCGTGCTGACTGTACGCGCGTGACCGGATTGGCAACAACGTTACGTTACAATAACGTGCTACGTGCTACGTGCTATGTCCTACGTGAGGTACAAGCAAAGTTTCGGGTTCTGTCGCAGATATAACGGATGTATGCGGTAAATAAAAACATGTAAGCACAAAAACTCCTTAAATCAACTGCAAGGGTCCTTGAAGGAGAGGCCGCGGACCGCAGGGGTCATCAATCTCTGAATAGTTTAGTCGAAATGAATAAAGCTTTTGAGTAGCTGAATGACAATAAATATTTGCATTTTGATGTTTTACAACCACATATAAAGTACTCCTCGAGAGATAACAATGGAACGCATTCCTTTAGAAAAAAAGCCATTGGAAGAAATTCAGAAACATAGATCCTGACCAGTAGGTCACTTTTTAAGGGTTCGTTAAAATATATTTTAACGTATATGTGTGTGTGTGTGTGTTTTGATAAAATTTTAGAATTTGCAATTTTGGTCTGACTTAAACGTAGAACAAAAAGAGATTTTAGTGATTGTTTGGGCAAGTTTGTTATCCAGCAAAATCTGATCAATAGTTTCTAAATGGCTGTCCTTTTAAAACTTACAAAAAAACGAAAACTATTTCATGTTCCTTTAAAAAAAACCGCTTTCACTATCGTAATTAGCGTTAACACCTGCATAAATTAGAAAATTCCATTGAAAATAAGTAAACTGAACCAGGATTCTGTCTGGATTAATTTTCAATGATGGCTGCTTAAATTCGCAAATAAATTATTTAATAAGTACTAACCAGTAGTTCATTTTTTGCGGATTTTTTTATTTTAAAAATTATATAATATAATAATTATATTTTTAAAATAGTATGCATACAAATATGTTTCATACTAACCAGTTGTTAAATTTTAGCGGATTTTTTTATTTTTAAAATTATTTAATATAACAATCATACTTAAAAAAAGTATTTATGAAAATATTTTTCATCATTGCAGCTGTTTGGCGACCGGGGTCCTTTATGTTGAAACTTTACATTATACGAGTACAAACATATGACCCGCAATAATTGTTCTTAGTCCACAAATGTTAAGTACCAAATTATATCATACATTAACAAAGTATAAGCTTATTAAACATAAACAATAAGCTGATTGAACAGTACCGCATTGGTTTTACCGTTATCATTATTTGTTTAGGTAAGTAATGACATCAGCAGTGTTAAAGGCGTTTTCATAATTACCACGGATTTTCCCTAAGATGAGAACCACGTAGGTTTTTATGAACCTGAAATGGTATATTCCAACATTATATCAATGTGGCTGGAGGAAAATGGGCTTACAATACATGTAATCGTACATACATTTGTCCATAGATTGCTCTTTTAGTATTATTAGATCAAATGTTAAACTGAATGCTATTCGTCTATACTTATACTTGTAAATTTGGTTTTATTACGCTCCATTTAGTATAATTATAATCAGTAGCAAGCAGAACTTCCTGCTTTAGATTGACAATTAATTACCCTTTGAGGGATGAATTCTGATCTTGACCTTGACCTTGAAACTGGCTTATGCAAAGACCTTTCTAAATAGCTGCGCAGTGCTGTTTTACTTTGTAAGTTTGCATTTTTGTAAAGAATATCAAATAGTATGCAATCTGTTTACAAGTTGAATATAATTATGCTATTTCACAAAAAAGGCAAACATCTATCATATCTTACCTATTATAAAATGAAAATTAACATTCTCATACTACATAACTTGGGAACTAAGGGACAAATAATGGTAATTAAAAAACTCTTTACCACAAGCCACACTGGATGAGATCTCATAAAAAAATCCCTTAAAACTGTAATGATTTAACGATAAAACACCAATTTACAAGTCTAAATTGTATCACTATTGCTTGCGAATATCGATATGTGTCAAGAATTAAAAAATATGTCATAACGTCCAATTGAGCTCTTCGATTGAGCTTTTATTAGAAAAATTCTAAACAGATTACTGAAGGTTTATAACGACAACATTTTCTTCACTTGGAAACACATGTAAATTTGTCTTTCACCACATCAGCCGTTATGTTTATGTTACACCTGATTATAACCATACATTTAGCCGAGCAACAGGTGAAAAACTGTTATGTAAGCATGGTTTTAACGGTTTTACATTTTATTGCTGTATAACCATACATTTAGCCGAGCAACAGGTGAAAAACTGTTATGTAAGCATGGTTTTAACGGTTTTACATTTTATTGCTGTATAACCATACATTTAGCCGAGCAACAGGTGAAAAACTGTTATGTAAGCATGGTTTTAACGGTTTTACATTTTATTGCTGTATAACCATACATTTAGCCGAGCAACAGGTGAAAAACTGTTATGTAAGCATGGTTTTAACGGTTTTACATTTTATTGCTGTATAACCATACATTTAGCCGAGCAACAGGTGAAAAACTGTTATGTAAGCATGGTTTTAACGGTTTTACATTTTATTGCTGTATAACCATACATTTAGCCGACAGGTGAAAAACTGTTATGTAAGCATGGTTTTAACGGTTTTACATTTTATTGCTGTATAACCATACATTTAGCCGAGCAACAGGTGAAAAACTGTTATGTAAGCATGGTTTTAACGGTTTTACATTTTATTGCTGTATAACCATACATTTAGCCGAGCAACAGGTGAAAAACTGTTATGTAAGCATGGTTTTAACGGTTTTACATTTTATTGCTGTATAACCATAATTAATAAAAACACGAATATAATGAATTAATACCTGCAATGTTGCAGGCCTTAGTTTGTACTGATATAATTTGTTCTGTTTCTGATATTGTTACTTACTAACGGAATATTTATGTTATTCCATTCGGTTTATTCGGACATTTGTCGTCGTTTGTTTATATAAGAACAATACACAGCCTTCCCAGAGTATAGATTCATTTAGTTTTATTTCTGGATAGACCACTGAAGGTACACCATATTTTATTTTATAAGGCATATAGGCCTATCTATGTTCATGTTGCATATTGTAGGTTTTACGTTAGGCACACGAAATATCGTGTATTGCTTTATATAATAAGTCATATCTAATTACCGAATAAAATGTTATAATTTATGGGTGACTGTACTCGTAGTTTTTGAATACACATTTAATTTTCTATCTTTCGTGTAAAATGACTTGTCTAGTTAATCTAACACTTTTTTATTATAGTAAACAACGCTATAATTTTTTTTTGAATGATATATAACTTCTTGTTAATTTACAATATTTTATACGAGTATTAATAAGTACAAATTTACTGTAGTTATTTCGCAACTCAAAAACCGATAATTAAAATAGTGGTTGATATAAGAATTAATTTCCAAACTTTGTGATAGATACTAATCTTAAAAAAATATATTTTATTTTTAACGTATTTCCATAGAAAAATAAGCTATTGGTACGGTCACGTTAGTAAAAATCCATAAAAGTTGATTCTGATTTTTAGGTGCTTAAGGGGTCGTTAAACATATATTTTGGCATTCTAGGGGTCTAGCAACTTAGATATTACTGTAACCAAAATTAGAAGAACAATAGCTTTTTGTAATTGCTTGGACAAGTTCGGTATCTAGCAAAATCTGTTCGGTAGTTTAAAAAATGGCAGTTTTTTTACAAATCTTACAAAAAATTGTAAACAAATTATCTTTCTTTAAAAAAACGGATTTTACTCTCAAAATTTGGCGTTAACATTTACATAAATTAGCAAATTCCATTGAAAATACTTTCTTTGTAACTTGCTAAATTTCATAATCATTGCTGATGTTGTACAGACTTACACATATCGATTTTGGTAACAGCTTGAACAAGTAGTTGCTTTAGCGAAATCCGTTTAACAGCGTCAAAATAGCGGTAATTTCAAACGTATTTTTTACAAATTAGGCACGGTTTTAAAAATAGTAATGGTTATTAAAACCTTGGTAGTAATTAGATTTTTAAATATCCACTTTTATTTGAAAATTTATAATTAGCAATAATTATAATTTGCATAATTTGATTATGTTGGAGAAATCAGGTTTTCCAAAAATAAGACAATAGTTTTTCAGAAATTTGCTTCTATTACGTCAGCGGTTATCTATCTAGATATGTTTCGCATTTAAGTTCATAATAACCATAAAGGAAATACGACATGAATACTATGTCACCGTATAGTTCTCAGTTTAATGTCTTCATATAGCCTTATCACTTTTTTCAACATTATTATTCTAGTAATAATATTAAAATTAATTTAATAACAAGACAAGGATAGCAGCTCAGTAGCAAAGCGTAATTTGATTAAGTTGTAAAAATGAGACAGGTAAAGAGACAGATATCTTAGCGAAAGTCTGTGTCTTACCGATACTGTTTTCCCGAGTGAAAGAAAATATCGGAAAACACGAAAACTGCCTCACAGTAATGCGTTCTGTAAACAAACGAAAAGTGAAACTCTCAATTGAAGAGCTTTCTCTGCATATGTTAGAATACGATCCACAGCTTAGATTACTTTGAATCTATAATACATAGAATTTTCATCCAATGTTAAAAACAGGCAGCCAGATTGAAAAGTAAACCCGACATCAAAGCGATCTGAACTCGTTTTTCTATCACCTGCTCATTCATGAGTCTATCAATTGCTGCAGTGACGTCAATTCGTCTGTCACTCGATTAAAATGTCTAATTAATATCAGGTTAACACCTAATTAAAAAAACACCTGATTTTAGTTTCTAAAATTTGACCAGAACCAATTTTAAAAATATTTTTAATCAATTCAGTCAGTTGTAGCAATTGAAAAAAATAGTTACAAAAGCAATCTTTAGAATTTGAAGGATATTTAAGTTTTCAATTTTATCTCAATTCAAAAACAAAAGATTTGTCGGTTAGTCTTTATGTCTATACACATCAAAAACAAATTTAAACTAAATTTTGGCAGGAAATGTACTTTACATATTTCTCATAACAGTTTTTTTCTTCCAAATCGTTTGTTTCTAAAAAAAATAATCAAAACTCTCAATAAATAACAAGATTATTTCAGGTGAAGCTTTTAAGTATCAAAAAATAAAACGGTCATGTGGATGCCAACTTATAAGATCTTAAGAGTTGATAACAAAAAACCAAAGAACTGGTAATTTATTTCAAACCTAGTCCATTATATTTACTAAAACTTTCGTTAGAAATGAAAATTCTAATCTTAAAATTACTTCAAAACTGATTTTAAAAGGAATTAATTTTATTTGTAACTTAGTACATCAATACGAATTATAATTTTATAATTAAAAATCTTTTTTTTTTTTTTTGCTTTTTTGAGCTTTTCTACATATGAGGCGAAACTAAAAAAACTACGTATAAAGCGTTTTAAAGTAATAACACTATCTAAGAATATTTCGAGTTAATAAGATTGAAGTTGTGTTGATTTAAGTAATACTTTTCATCTGTGAATTCATTCTGCGACTTGGATGTCCGTCAGTAGAGCCAGTGATATCATTAATCTCTGTCCTTTATCCTGGCCAGACAAAACTTTACTGGAACTGACGTTATTTGATGCCGCAAGGGTAATTGAATGGAATCAGGT
This sequence comes from Callitettix versicolor, assembly GCA_022606455.1. Lineage (NCBI taxonomy): Eukaryota > Metazoa > Arthropoda > Insecta > Hemiptera > Cercopidae > Callitettix > Callitettix versicolor. Next base: position 31,848,123 of record CM040191.1, read on the forward strand.
TCGCTACCGATAAGGAACCTCCGGTGATTTGAATCGAACTTGGTTATGATTTTGAATTAAACGGTTGTATTAGCGAAGTAATAATTTCTTTGTATTTAAGTTATCGTTATGAAAAGTTTTCACTTTAAAAGCTGAGCACAAAATCAACAGCTTATAAGGTAAATACAGCATTTTATTTTGAAACTGTACGAATAATTACATATTTTATGAGAAAAATTATTTCTAAAGTAATCAATAGATCTGAATACAAAACTATGAATTGAACTTTTATTCTTTATTCTGAAAGAAAAACACTTTTTTCAATAACTTTAAATCATTTTCTGTCAATACCCTTTTGAATATTAAATTACATTAAATTTCTTCAGAAACACTTTAATGATTTTACGCACATTAACTTCAGATGTATAGCCTACGTGTAAAACCCAACATTGCTTATAGATATATTCTTAAAAACACTTGCCCGAAATTATTGCCTAAAAAACTAGATAATGTATTTGTTCAAACTATGAAAATTGACAAATCATTTTTCGCTTAAATTAGCGTATACAATTTTACTAAGAAAAGTTAAATAATAAATCTAAAAGCAGGAAATAAATCATACTGTTTAAATATTACTCGAACCAAAACGTTTTATAAGCACCAAATTTCTGAAGTCTTTAGGCGATACTTGCCAAGTTTGCATATGCCAAATCACGAATTCTGTTTTTTAGCTCTCTTGTATTTTACATCTTTCTATCTAATTTTAAATACAATGATAATAACTTATATAAATAATTTCAAAAATAAATATTTATATTTTAATGAACGTTCTTATACTATGTATCCTAGCCAAGCTAGCACAAATTTTGGAGCATTTACTGTTACACTATACCTTACATATACTTTATCCATGATTATTCTTTATTGTTATGTATATAAATGAGTTTGTTAATAAAATAATATTTAAATTATAATTAATGGCGTTATACTACGAATAAACACAGTCCAACTAGCTCACAGTTATTATTTGAGAGTTTACAGTTAAATATATCCTGCACGTTATTTGTACAAGATAGTTTTTTAGTATGTATATATATATGAGAACTAAATAAGTTCAGATATTTAATAATGAACGCCATTGTACTTCATAGCTATACATCAAAACTGTTAGATCATTAACAAGAGGATATAATGTATATGAATCATAATTATACTTGTATAATGTCATGTTTGTAGTTTCCAATAATAAATAAGGAAATAATTTGTTATTGAAATTAAAATAAGTAACGTAAACAAATATAAGTTAAATAACTATTATAATTATTTGAAATTTTCGTTTTTGCCTACGGTACCGGAACGTAACCATCTTTCTGTAAAAGTTACTTTTTGTAAAATTTAATTAGTGCGAACGTAAAATATTAAAAACAAAGTTTACGCAAAAATAAATAAAATGTTCGTGTTGAATGAAAGCGTGGTTTGGTGCGCATTTCCAACTGGTCAACTATACTTTAGTGTTTAGTGTTCCCTCGCTGCAAAGTAAATACTAACTGTGGCGTTGCAAATTAGTTCTGGTTTATTGAAAAGTAAAACTTTATTGAAAGTGGCGACTGAAGCTTAAAATCCCTTTGAAAATTGCCGCCGCTATGCAATTAGGCGGAGTGCAGTTTTAGTCGAGTGGGTTTCCTTTTTAATACTTCGGAAAGTAAAAAGCACCCGCTCTTTTATTTTTAGTCATGTGCGTGTAGAATATTTTCTAGTGCGTTTTAGACAAAATTGTATTTTTTAATTATTAATGTTAGTATGACATTTTAAGTTTTAATATTGGTTCGAATATATGGATTCATATTTATTAAGATGAAGAAATGGGATCATTTGGAAAAAATATGTGATAATAATAATTGTTGTCTTCAGTTTGAAGAGGTCAAAGTTTTACACTTCAAATCGCCGGTGGGATCAGCTGATGGGTTTAACGATACCACCGTACCTCTAGCTCATACTATTCTCATTCTCTACCAAAAATACGCATACGCATATATACGTAATTCACTACTCTATATAATCTGGCTAACTCTAACGTGTACAGAGACACGTATTGTTGAAGTGTCTCTTACAGTTCTTGGATACTTCGTAACCTCTAAGTACACCTTGGCCTTACCGATGCGTGCAGGGCTATGTGTTGGACATAATATCCATAGCTACTCATATCTCTATGAGAAAGAGTGTACATATGATGAGCGGGAACTCTCCGCACAATAAAAAGATGACCAATTGGAGTACAAGCCCCGTAATAAGAGTCAAGAGAATGAGGGAGAAACTGATAAAACCAGAGAAAACATCTGCAAGTACCACAGTAACATATACACTGTGTAACGAACTTGTTCCAGCTACTAATAAAATCAATTTTAGTTCCAAGGTGAATCAGATCGGATATACTTTGCGCTATAGTGCTAAAACATACATACATACATACATACATACATACATACATACATACATACATACATACATACATACATACATACACACACACACACACACACACACACACACACACACACACACACACACACACACACACACACACACACACACACACACACACATACACATACACAAACACACCACATGCAGTGTGCGCATATGTATACATATAATATTTTAAACAATCGTTCCAAAAATGAATTAAACTTTGTGTTAGTTTAAAGTTCTTACAACGATGGCAAATGTAAAAACTAGCTAAACACTAATTTAAATACGTAAGACACGATCATTCCTAATGTTTCAGCCAGTAGTTTCAGGTTGAAACCCATATTTAATTCAGAATTTATTAATTGCAATTTGATAACATTTAATTTGATGGAAGAATCGTAGGCCTATAGTAAAACTACAAGACCAACTACAAATGTAGTTTCCATTTTCCCGAAACTAATTCTACTACACCAAACAGGGAGATCTTTTACCAAGTTAAAGTCTTCCTTCGATCGTTTAATCACCCCCATTCCTTGTTCGCTGTGGTTTTTCCTTTCACCGGAATAAATTGAATCTGAACACAAAAACGATCGGAAAAATCAAATGAACTTTTTCAAATGTAATCTGATTTGTTTTACTTGTTTACAAAACATATAATTAGTAAGTTATATATGTGCTTACTAATGTCAAGGTGCTTATTAACCTTGCTAATTAACTAATTACTAATTATCCGTGCTTATTAATGATTTTGGTAAGTCGGCAAAAATAATCGTATAAGACATTGTCTGGAAATTGCTAACTCTAAGCATAAAAAACAGAATAAAACTTGAACACTTTGTTATTCTTTGTTTTGAACAAAATTCGCTTTGACCACACTCTGCGGAAAAGCAAAGGGGTGGAATTAATTATGGGTAGCGAAACTGCCCATCATTGTGAACAGAAGAGCTTTATTTTGCGGTAAAATTTGGATAATTAATTTTGATGGAGTTTGTTGAAGGATGGTTATTAATCACAAGGAAACTTCGCTGGAAGTCGAAAATTGAGAGACGAAGGCAATTTGTGTTTCTGCTTAAGGCTTACAGAATATGCCCTGATCATACTTTGGGGTGGCTTAATTAGACTGTTGTATTAATTTATGTGACTTGGAGATTTGATGTAGACTCATATTAAGTACAGTGTGTTTTCATCTTGAATACGCACATATTCTACCAAGATGAAAGCGTATCAGTTTCTAATCCGCTACTCTCGATCTTTGCCTGTAGCATCTGTAGCAGACTGTATTGCGCACAGTCTGAAGAGCAAATACGCTTTAAAAAAATAATTTAACCCAAAGGAGATTCAATAAATGTCCACATTTTTGAATAATTAATGAAAATGAAAACAATATTGAAAAAATTTAAAAAAAAATATTTTGTCAGGAAAAAATTATTTTACCTGTTATATACATTTCAAATGTTTATTTTGTTGTTGTTTTTTTATGTAGCAAAAAGTAAGAAGTGGACGTTTTTGACCCTCTGTTTGTACAACTTGTAAACAAAAAAGTAACAATTTAAAAAAAAATGTATTTTTATTACTCATTTTATTTTCATAAATCAATAGCAGTTTTTCTGAAATTTATATAAATTATTACATTTTTTCACTGTCCCAGTTGGTACACCTGAAATTTTGACTCTTTTCTCACTTGTTTTGTGCTTCTGCCACACCTGTGAAGGAGATGTTTAATAAGCTGTGTGAAACAACTATTGTTTGTTGTTCATGTGAAGAAGTATGTTTGCGGCAAACACAGTGAAAAGTCAAATATTTGTTACAATTGTAAAACAGATCCAGAATTACCGAATTAGTTCAGCACGAAGAGAAATTTAAAACTGATAAAATTGTTTCTAGCAATAAATTGTTTGTAAAATATAAATCATATTATTACGTTTAAAAAATTCCAATGTATTTATTTAATAGATAACACGTTTTTTATAATTAATATTAGTTCTATAGAGTGGACATTTTTAACCCTCACTTGATTTGAGTCTGAAAATACCCTGATTCATTGAAGAGTTAATGCATATTTCTGGTATCCTTTCCGCCGCATGTCAGATGAAACATCAGCTACAGAAAGAGGCAAATTAACTTTAAAGGCATTATGTATTTACCCTTTTTTGTATATTTAAAAACTCTAGAAGTAATAACGGCTTTTTAATCAATTTTCATAATAACGTGCTACATCGATTTGTCATATAGACTGCTATAATGTAGTAAGTTTATAAGGGCTTGGTAGTTAAGATGGTTAGCCTAAGGCACAGGTTTTTCTGCTGTGTTTCTGAATATAAACACCTCAAGGTAGTTGGTTCGATCCTGCAGTTACTGCTGTAAATTTTACACATTCCCGTTAATAACTATAATTGTACTTTTTAGTCTAATTAATCGTCTGCATTAGCCCAAGTGTGCACAGTAGTCGGACGTTAAACACAAAAAAAAAATCAGTCTAATTAGAATAAAGTATAAACGTAAGAAAAGAATAATATTTAAAAAATACTAAGTTTATAATATTACATACAATTTAGGTATTACAGTATATTCGCGATTTTGAGGCACGGCAAGTAATACATCGGTGTTATATATGTTCATTAAAAAAAAAGAAGACAATTAGAATAGTAAGTTAACAACTACGGGTATTTGTCATGTTAACGACAAAACAATGTAATTCGGCGAGTTTACGGAGTTCTGGAATGATAATGCGTGAGAAAGCAAAGGTTTTTTTTTGTAGAAAAATTACAGACAAGATGTCGTTAAAGCTAGTGACGGGTGGCTTGATAAATTTTAGAAACGGTATTGAATCCTTTGTTTGTCTATATCTGATGAAAAGCTATTGTGCATTGTTAATGTCGTTCCTTCGTATATACATAAGTTTAAAGAAAGAGTAAACAATTTAGGTTAGGTCCGAAGCAAGTTTACAATGAAGTCGAAAGCGGTTTATTTTGAATGATGCTTCCACACAAAACTTTCATATGTACACTGTAATATACTAGAAAAGTTTTAATATTTTTCACGGGTAATTTTAACAATTTTTCAGTTTCTTTTGATGTATTTTTCAATAATAATTCCATTATAAACTCAGTTATTAATATAAAAGTGTTTCTATTGGCTAGTAATTACTTTTTCTCAATTTAAATAATAATTTAATGTAATATTTATTCCTCTTCAGAAATCTGTTATTTTGGGTAAGCCGCCAATAGTGGGTAAGTCCGATATACAGTGGTTATCATGAGTCTACGATAGTCTAATTTATATCAATTTCCATTACCTTTTTGATTTAAAAACAGTGTTTTCTGGTAAATTTTTCCATTTATATGTTATTTCTTTAAATGAAAGATTATTTTCAGTTACAAACGTTTATAAATACGTCGACAATTTTATAAATCCCAGTTCCAAAGAATTATCTTTAGGGAACGTCCATTATAAATGAGCAATTGGAACAGTTATGGTAAGACCCAGACCCCACACACACACACACACACACACACACACTGTATACAGTATTATTATCGATTTATCTGTAGTTGCACACTGCCACAAGATGCAACCAGCATCTCTCTCTCTCTTTCTTTCTCTCTGTCCCTTCCTCCCTCCCTCTCCCCTCTCTCTTCCTACCTCTCTCCCTCTCCCTCTCTCTCTCTCTCTCTCTCTCTCTCTCTCTCTCTCTCTCTCTCTCTCTCTCTCTCTCTCTCTCTATCATTAATAGGGTTTTTACCAAATTAAAATTTTTTTAAAGAGCAATCTAGTTAAAATACTCAGATTTAAACTGACATTGATTGGAATTTTGGGTTACAAATTCTAAAGGCGGTTATGTGGGAGCGCATGAATGGTATTTTGTGATTTTCATGGGGAGGGGCGACTTAACACCCTCTTAAGCAATAATATTCATGGGAGTCGTGAACATTTTAATATTTACGTATGATTTAGTTTTCAATCATTTTTTCTTTTTAAAAATTGATTACACTTTTTTAAATTTAAAATTATTGTAATATGTGTTAAAATTTGCTTAAATTAGTATTTTTAGTTAAATTGAATGTACTGTAACGAACCTTGATCGCGGTCTTGCAGTCTATGTACAATGTTCTTAACACTCTCATTTAATTAATTGAAAAGTAATTTAAATCGACCTTACTTTGTAAAAGCATAACTGTCATAATTATTAGCTGTAAGTTTTTTTAAAACGAATTTTCTTTTCTTTGGGAACATACTTATGATATTAATGTTATGAGTAAAATAGAAAAGTAATATTTTTTATTTTAAATTTAATTTACAGTAATCTTTCATAACAAGAATACAAAGAATTATGTTTTAAATATTCTGTGAGAATAACTAAATTGGAGAGAATTTTAAGCTTTTAAAGAGAAAGTAGAAATTTTTGAATGTTATTAAATTTTTACTTACACAGGTAGGTAAAAATTTAATAAAATTCAAAAAATCGACATATAACAATATATTTTGAATAAGCATTAGCGAAATTTAATTACAAAATATGTGCAGTCGTTGTGGAAAAGTACAAGAACTTTATCATGAAATGTGCGCTGATCATGATACTTGACTTCACGTTTTAGTATTTTGGTATACTGTCAAAGTCAGTTAAAGATAGGTTTTCTTTAAAGTATGTACACTAGAAATAATAAAATAATTATGTTTCGTTCATAAATTAGCTTCAGAAGGATATTTTATAGGCAGTTACACAAAAAGTGTTTAAACGAAATGTGTAAGTGTTTTAACAGTATTTTTCAAATAAACTATGAAGTGCTTAAAGATAATTTCATTCCAAAACTTCGAAAAGTTATTTAATAGCTGAAATTGGAACTAATTTTGACTAGTTGTGGATACAGAAATCTGAAACCAAAACCAGTGTATAATTTAGAAAATGGCAGTTGTTAATTGTATTTTATCACTGACGAAACGATCGCAGATTGTAAAAGGAAGGGAGGAAAGGGGATTCGCGTTTGCTTTGTAACGAAGGGGATGAAAAGAGATAACCTGGGGCTATTGCCGAAATACGGTATTGGTCAATGGATTGGATGTTGTACGCTTCTATGAGGCTGATATAGTGGGCAATGGATTCGTGTTGATAGAGGATTGCATGTTTGGATTGGATGTTTCTATAGTCTGGCGGGAGAAGGGTTTTATGCATCCAGAATTTTTTGTTGTTTCAGATGTATTTGAAATTTTGCTTAGTAAATCTTTCAAAGGAAATGTTGTAATAATACTTTGAAAATGTTTGCACGATAAATTACTGAAAACCTCTTTAAATAAAATATTTAAGTCCTTACATAAAATATATTTTTTATATCACCCCAATGGTTGGGAAAATACGAAAAAATCTCAGTATGTATATCTCTAAATGTCCGTAAAATTTAGCAAACAAATTGAATTTTTGTTCCGTTATAACTTTAGATATACATTAAAACTTTTCTGTCTTAAAATTTTTATTTTTGATTGCACCATTGCGATTGCATTATAATCTAATAATATGGTTCGTAAAAACTGTTTTTTCTTATAATCTTTTCGCGATTTATTAAATTGTTTCGTTGGTTACGAGTTTCAGAAATGGTTCATCTTTAGAAAAATATAACTCTAAAAAAAGTCATCAATTGGTATTAAAATAAAATAAAACATAAAAGATTAAAGATAGGAAACATTAAAAAGAATATCACAACATAACAGGGTGAAGTTTAGAAAACAAAGCAACAGTATAGTGGTTCAACAAAATGTATGCCATTCTTAAGGAAAAACATACTTTTTATCTTTCAATTTTTCGATAATCCGACTTAATCGTCGTGAAAAGTATTAAAAATCTGAACAAAGTACGGATTTATAAATAATTAAATATTTACCTTTGTGATGTTATTCGCTTTTCAAAAAAATGCTTCCATCACAGCTTTTGTTTGCCGCATTTATTTTATTTATTCACTTATTTTTTGCTTATGATATGATGTTTTTTTTGGAAATTTTCTAATTATTTTAAAAAACGTTTACCATGAGAGTTATATTATTAAAATTACCTTTAAACTATAAGCCTACAATTATATTATGCTTAATAGCCAAATACAGTTCACATAAGTTAAAATTTCCAAAATAATATTAATTTTTGTATTGTAAATAAAACCTGAAAATATCAGTTTAAAATGACGTCACATAAAAATTATTTTGAGGGGTATATCTAAAACTGGCGTTTTACTGAACTTTCTGAATAACTCGATTAGAAAAACTTTTAAATTGTGTAGGCGTTTGGTAAATTTATAAACAAGATAAATAAAAGAACTTAATAAAAGAAACTTTGGGATGAGTGTGCTGGTTTTGTTAGGAAATTCTGATTGTTATTTTACAAAATATTTCTTTTAATAGCCTACATTGCGAATTCAATAATGCAAGCTACTTGAATTAAAACCTTCTTCATGTCAGAACATTGTCATTACAAATGAGCTACTGGGTGGCCATCATGCTACAAACACAGATCTAAAACTGTCTGATGAGAATTGATCCTGACCTTTAAAACATTTTTAATGGTTCGTTACAAGTACACATCGTATCTGAGATCCTGGAGGTGGTTCGCGTTCTAAATCAGCAGTCGAAATGTTTTACCACAGTTAGTTTTTCATTAATTATTGCAAACACTTAAAAAGAAAAAGTAATAAATATCTTGTTTGCCCATAAAATAAACAATATAGAATCCAACACCTGTTCGTTTCTTTTATAACCGTCGTATGAAGCAAATTACAAATATTGGCCTGAATTTAACTAAATAGACTTTAGCTCATCAGCTTTGGTCCAGTGAAATAGACATTGGTCTCTGTAAGACTGTCTTTTGGTGAATCAAAACTAACAGTAGTCCTAAAAACATTAGGATATTTATGCTGATATAATATTTTCGATATTACAATAAAATTTAAGGCACAGTTTATTCCCAAAATGCCCACATATTATAAGATTGCAAGTCACACAATTCAGGTTGATAAGACGTACACTAAATGTGAATAAGGAGGAGAAAATAAGCAATAACAAACTAGAGACGGAAGGTGAAAATTAAAAACTTGGCAAAAGAAGCATACATGTTAAAATGGAAATGGGCTGGAACATATCAAGAATGGAAGATCACCGTTTGGCGAAACTAACTTCAGAGTGGATTCCCAGGGACAAACTGAGGAAGAAAGGAAGACCAGCGCTTCGATGGAGAGATGAATTAGTGGAGAAAGTAGATGACAAATGGAGCACGCAAGCAAGGAGAAGATTGCTGTGGATGGAGTTATAAAAATACTACATACTTTAAATTTTGAAAAAAACATATATTGTAATCCTTCAACAAAAATTGAAAATCCTTAGTTTTTCAATTTTGTATTAAGATTTGGTTCTACGGAAAAACCATGTTTTGTAAATTTATATTAACTCAGTTTAACTCTGAAAGGAGAGGCTTTTGTTTTCCAAAATATAATGTTACTAAAGCTTTAATATTGTTATTACTTTTCTCAAAATCATAACATATTTTTTTTGTAAAATATTAAAATTCACTGCCAAAAGCAGTGTATTAAATTTAAAGTAAAAGATATTTGAGTAAAAGCATCCTTATACTTACATGCTTTACTATTGAATATGATAGTCCTATAATGATATTATGAGAGGTATGTAAGCACTTGCTGCTAGTGGCATCTTGTGGCAAAGTGTTCAACTACAGTTAAATAGAAAATAGTAATATTTATTTCATCAAACCTCTTGCCCCCTGTCATTGCAGCTTACAGCGTTCTTAGCGGCAACCAGTCCAAGTACTTTGACTTCAGGCGCTGAGTCGAGCACGCTTTTAATAACGATGTCCCTGAGTCTAGCCTTTTAATAATGGTTTTACTGTAATAACTAAATTAAGTTTTTCATTCACTGTAAAAACGTAATCACTTTATACGTTACAACAAGAAGTAATATCTTGTTTTATTATAAAATAAACGAAGCATTTAGAAACGATACGGAAACGATAATAAAACAACACTACGAAGAAATCATTGGCCGATGCTAGTGTGTATTATTGTGACATTATATTGCTTGCAGACAATAAACAGCTGATAAAATGGTGCAATACAAAGCTTATTAAATGCAATATCACGTTTAATTTCATACAAAGCTGTTTCACGATTACAGGTCCATCAATAAAACTCAAGTTTATGTGTAAGAATAACAATACGGACAATTTTATACATAGTGTTTAGTAACATTTTTATTGAAATAATTATTAATTTCTGGTCAGAATATTGTAGATTTCTAAAAAACTGTTTTGTTACTAATACAGAAAAACATAGAGTTGAACCAAGAACGTATTGAACTTTGCGATATCTAGACTGTGAAGTCATAAGTGTTTCTAACTTATTTATTTAACAGCTAAAATATGCGCTCCGTAATTCGCTGTTTTCGGACGCTGTTGTTCAATTTTTAATAATTTTAAATCGTTATAAATTATTCGTTAGGGTTAGAAAATGATGTGTTGTGTAAAAAAATCTCGATTAACAAAAAGAAACTAGAAATGTGTACAGCTATATTTACTTGAAATTCTTAAAATTAATTTATATAAACAATATCAATTTTTAATAGCAATAAAACTTCGTCAATATGTTAAAATATTTACACCCTTCACTTTTCGTTTATAAATGTCTTTTTTAAGAATTGCGTTGCCGAGGCTGCTAGACACCGGTCAGTCTGCTGTCTCTGAATTTGTGCACCTCGTAGTAGTAGGTTTCGAGATAGAAATTACTGCCGTAGGTTTTACCCTGTACTTTAACACCGATTAGTCGTCTCCGTAAGTCTAAATGGCATAAAGTATTGTCATAAAAAAGAGAGAAAACAAAAAAATTAGGGAGATTTAAAGTTAGGCTACAGCAAAAAAACTTCGGGTGAAGTTCCAGAAGAAGGGATGATTATTGGATGACTATAGTTTTCAAAAGGTGGAAAGGTTCAAAATAATTTTACTCCTTTATTGAAAATCTTTATAGACAAATAATAAGAAAAAGAGAAAAGCTTGCAACTGTAAGTATGTGTTACTTTTTAATCAAAAATATTTTTTTACTGAATCTTATTTTTTCTGAATTATATGTGTATGTCATTGTCATTCAAAGTTGTTAGATTTTTAATGATCGTTTATATTAATTTAGCTAAACATTTCTTGCGCCACGATTATATTTATCAAAAATAAGTATCTTCGATATACAAAATGAAGAAAATCGAAATCGCTTCATTATCAAACTCGACTGTACTTTGACTGTTTCTGGTTTTTACTGTGTTTTACTGAAACACCTGATTTGAAACAACATCTGATTTTTAGGTTATGTTTTGTTATAATGTCAATTAATTAGCGGTGGCCCCACCTGTCTCGCTTAAGTGATGGAAGTGAATATTTAAACAAAACATGAGTAGCATTCCTTAAACAAAATTTTCGATAAACGAAAATAAAATTTGTAACAAAATTGTTTTTGAGAACGCGTTTGTTGTCCTAAAAATTTTGCTAAACAGACCCAAAAATGATTTTAAAAAATTAGTTTGTAATTCTTTTGAAAATATGTTTTCAACCAATTAAAATTTATAATTTTGGTTATAAGAATGAAGCCTTACTGATATTTAATTAAAGGACAAAAACCTTTCCTTTTGGAGGTAAACCGAGTTGCTATAAATGTACTAAACATTGGCTTCCATTTGAACCAAACCTAATTAACATAATAAAAAATGGAAAACTAAGAAAGAAATAATAAACATATTTTTATTTAATGTTTTAATGTTAATGTTTTATTTAATTTAAAATTTTTATATTCATTTTATAACTCCAGACTACAATACTCGTCTTCGTGCTTGCATATTCCATTGGTCATCTAATTTCTCCACTAATTCATCTCTCCATCGTAGCACTGGTCTTCAATTCTTCCTCTGCTTGTCTCTGGTAATCCATTATATAGTTAGTTTCACCCACCGGTGATATTCCACGCTTGCTACGAGACCAACCTATTTTCCATTTTAACATGTATGCTTTTCTCACCATGTTTTTAATTTTCACCTTCCTCACTTCCTTTTTATTGCTTATTTTCTCCTTTTGATTCACACATAGTGTACTTCTGATTATCCTGAATTTCGTATCTTCCAATCTTGTATCTAAGATATTTTGGGGAGCACAAAATTTTGCATCCATATAAAATAGCTTGAAACGTACAGCTCAATAACTTTGGCATTCAACTGACTTGAGAAACTACCGTTAAAGTTTTTTCTAAGAGAGTAAAATGTTCTTTATTAAGATCTTTACTGTCTTTCTTTTCAAAAGATATTTATTTACCAAAATATTCATAGTTCTTCACGTATTCAATGTTAGTTTTTCCACCATTATAGGGATTTTCGCGTAAAACAGTTTAAGATTTACTGTATATATATATATATATATATATATATATATATATATATATATATATATATATATATATATATATAACTCAATATGCATGTTTTGCTGCGGTGTAATCTGTTGAACATTTTAATGAAAATAGTGAAGGATAGAAAACAAATTGATTAGGTTACAGAAAAATTTTAATTTTACTATTTTTCATCAAACATTTTAAGTCAGAATAACTGATTAGCAAGTACGGATAGATAACGAAAAAGTACCCAAGTGTTTCCTTATTCGAATTACATTTCGGTTATTTCGAAAAAGGGGCTCGGTGATCGATGTGATTAAAGCGATTTCTCTAAACATCACTTATTTTGAGTCCCAGTTGCTCATAAAGTAATAAAAATAATATTCAATAAGAATATATAAATTAATTGGTGCTTCAAAATAAACCTTTGTTAATTTACAACCCTATCCGGGATCGTCGATAAATGAGGTTGATGAGTCGTACTTGAAATCTCGTTTGTGAGTTTTTCATTCGTTGCTTTCGTTACATTACTCTCAGTGTGATTTCACTGCGCCACTAAATTTGTACCAGGTGTAATTCACTTCAAAAATTATCTGTAATTCAATAACACACCGTCGAGCCAAATACCCACTTTAATTAAATTTCCACTTACATTTGCGCTGTAAAGGGCGAATCAAACACAGGGATGAAGTTTTATGAAATTAAAACACAGTTTAGGTCGTGATCAGTAATGAGGAATAACGTTATACAGTGGTTTGAAACTGTTTTTACTGCATAAGTCTCAGTATTATTGATTTCCTCGTAGTTCAAACCTCAAAGTACAAATTAAAACGTAATTCTATAATATTAAAGTATCAAATTTTTTATTCATTCTAACCTCAGCGCCAAGTTTTTTTTAATCCATTGAAAAAAAATTCCGATACAGAAAGTATAAGGTGAAAGTATGGCGTAACCTTTCTCCTTTTGTGCTGTCTAGCCGCTGCCGTGCTTTGACGTTTATTACAATAATCAATCTTCGTTAATCTTCCCTTCTATAGAAACTGTCACGGTTCTTAATTCTTCAGCGGGAACGCTAAAGAACCGATAAAACGTTAGGAATTTATAAAAGTGCAGGAAATTTATTAGCAGGGTATTTTAACTTTATCAAGATGTCGTTTTATAATTAGAGCATGACATTTTACTTTCTCACTATAAGCCGCAAAGTTAAAGAACGTTTATTAACTTTTTTTTAAATTACAAATTTTAAAATTCCTTAAAAAATTTTAAGAATATGAAAAAATCAACTTGGATTTGAATTCTTTGATAGATTTTTACCATTTTTAAATCCCGTAATATATTTTTTTAATTTCAAAAAGTGGCTTTTGCTTGCATCTCTCTCTCTCTCTCTCTCTCTCTCTCTCTCTCTCTCTCTCTCTCTCTCTCTCTCTCTCTGCGCGCACGCTTTCTTGCGTAAATGTACGGCTGACATTAACCTATTTTTGATAAAGGCTTTCTATGTAAAAGAAAGCTGTAAAAATTTGATTTTTTAAAAATCAATATGAAGAATTTTATTAATGTTTTGTTAAACCCAGTTCGAAACAAAACACATGGGTCGCTATATCCCCCAAAACTTGGTTCAGGAGCTAATAAAAAGGCCTGGAAAATAGGCTCCATTTCCCAACTTCTATTCATTAGATTCTGATAAAATTTGGGTCATTTACAGTTTTGTATCTCTATTTCCTGTAGCAAGTTCGAAATGAAAAAAGAGGTTCCGGAATAAATCGACAGATTTTGATAAAATTATGTATGTCTAGTTTTCTCATTTTTGATGATATTTTCTAAAAAAAAAAATGGATTTTATAAAAGTCGACCCTAGCAATTTTGATAAAATTTCGTTGAAATATAGTCCATTATTTCCTAATTGAAATTCGGTAAAAGACTTAATTACTAAAGAAATGATCAACACTAAAAATTACGATTTAACTGATACAGAAATATTGAAAAATTTATATTTGAAATTCATGGAAATTTAGTTAAAATCAAATGTGCATTGGAAAATTAACGTCAAAACAACATGTATATGTATTGAAGCATATTGAAATTTACAATATATTCTGTAAATAACACCGAGAGAAATCCCAGTAAACAGTATTTCACAGAAAACTGTTTTCAATCGTAATTAAACAAACATACTAGAAAATGGAAACGAATTGACTTTTGCTTTTGACAGACAACGTGAGGACAGAAAACAATTTTTGATGTTCAACAAACAAAACCATTTTTGATCTAAAATAAAAATGCGTAAGTTAGGAGAACTCTTTAAAGTCAACCTCCATTTCTCTCACTTTGATTTTTTAAACTTTGTTTACAATATTAACACCAGTAGACATATTGTACAAAACGCACACTATCACAACACAATTTTCCTTCTTTATAAAATGCTAATTTATAAAGATCGTGTAAGTGGTCTTCCGAAATGATATTGTTTTGTTTTCGAAGTTAACTGTATTTTTGGACTCAAATAAGAGCGCTGTACAAGATTAATAATCTGATGATTTTACACTGATTTTACACACTACCTCAGCCAATGCGCATTACATGGCAGTGAGTAATGAGGAAAGCATGAAAGGCAACCGCAGCCAAATGCGAAGACTCAGTTAACTGCATAAGCAGGTAATTGGTTCTTGGCGGAATGCAAAGGCAATTAAAAAATTTTAATTGTAGACTTGGCGGGGAGAATTTTACTAGTCGTTGGTTTTAGTTAACATTGAGACATTTTTTGTAAGATTATGTCGCTGTTGCGAAATATTGTGAAGATAAATGAATTTTTTTCAATATTGCTGAATAACAAATATGAATATAGAAAAAATATTTTAGTGCTTACACTCCATTTAAATAGCCCAAAACTGTAAGAGCTGATTTTTTTACGGTTGTAGAGAATTTATTATTTTTTTAATATTTCATAACGAATAATAACAAGTCAGATCGACAGTCAGTGAAGGTACAAAACACCGAAATCTATAAATGTTTTGGCTGTTTATTGCAATGTTATAACTAAAAATATACTTATTTTTATAATTCTTATACAAAATGCAAATCCTGCAATCATAAAGAATAAAATGGTTGGTCATAGGCTCAGTAATTTAGGCTACAAGAGTGATTTCCAAGTTTAACCATTTTTTTCTGTCGGTTTATGAAATTTAATAATTTTTACTTTTATTACAAGAAACACCATACGATAACTATGACGAATAAAATGAGTCATCATTCCTCAAAATTGTTTACGAAGTTTAGGCTATAAGAGCATAAATGTTTAAATCCAGCAACATTTTTGATTTTTAGCAGTTTTACCATTGCAAACCCACTTATATATGGGTTTTTTATGAAGAAAGGCACATCTTATAAATTTGACCGATAAAACGAGTAATTGTTGATCGAAATCGGTTCAGTAGTTTATGCTGTAGCAGCGACAATGTTGAATAAAGTGTCATTTTCAAATAGTTATTTTCTGGTCTTTGACTCTACTGAATTAATTTTTGTTTGTTTTACTTAATTCTGTTAACTTCGCCATGCCCCCAATCCCAAAGAAAGCAGGGGTAAAATGGACGGAGGAGCGGAAGAGGATCCATGGGGACAGGATGAGGGAGTGTGGAGGATTAGAAGGAACAAGACATGAGTCGGAGTGCTTTGCGTGATCCAACAGGGTCTATACGCAAATAATAATAATAATAATATATATATATATATATATATATATATATATATATATCCAACAGTTAATACTGTAATAACCTAGATTCAAGTAGTAAACGGTGTTTATTAAAAATGTCAATACGTATTATTACAGTTATTCATATAGGCTAGGTTATAGGTTAGGTTATGGTTATATAGGTTAGGTGGTGCAAGTTTTATTTAACTGTGAACGCTCTGAACATTTCGATCTATTTGGTTATTAGGATATGAAATACGAGGTGTGGCTATTAAATAACGAGACTGACGTTGTAAAAAATTTTGTTTTAATTTTATACATAATTACTTATTATCACCCTCAATATACACCTCTTCTCTATCCCTACAACGGTCTATGCGAATTTTCTATTGTTGGAAACAGTGCTGGAAGTCATCTCCTGTCAACTCCTTCAGGACTCTTGTCGCTTTCACTTTTACAGCTTCCACGGACTCAAATCTCGTCCCTTTCAATGCAAATTTCACTTTAAGGAACAGATAGAAGTCACATGGTGCAAGGTCTGGTTCTAACACTGGGATGCTGTACTTGGCCAGGAACATCTTGACAGATAACGCGGAATGAGCTGTCGCATTGTCTTGGTGGAAAACCCATGATTTGTCCTTCCACATTTCAGGTCATTTTTTCCTTACACTTTCACGTAGTTTACCAAGTACCTCAAAGTAGTAATACTGATTAATTGTTTGACCTTCAGGAACCCAGTTAAGGTATACAATCGCATGAATATCGAAAAAACCAATCATCATTGCTTTAAATTTTGACTTGCTGATTCTTGCTTTTTGGCTCTCGGTGAAGTTTGGGTCTTCCAATGCATGGATTGGCGCTTTGTTTCCGGATCATACGTAAAAAACCACGATTCGTCGTCACATGTTATTATCCTTTCCAATAAATTTGGGTCATTTTTAATGGCATCCTAAGTGTCTGTACAAACATTTTTGTGAACTGCTTGTTGTTCAAACGTGAGAATTTTTGGCACCATTTTGGCACACACTTTTCGCATGTTCAAATTGTCACGTAAAATTTGCTGTGCACATTATTTAACAATGCCTACAGTTTCACCAATTGCACGAATACTTAATCGACGGTCAGACCGAATCAAATTAGCACCTTTTTCGACATTGTCATCCGTTTTTGACGTTGAAGGGCGACCTGGCCGCGAATCATCTTCAACGTCTTTTCGGCCATCTTAAAAATGCTTAAACCATTCAAAAACACGTGCCAGCGATAAACATTCACTGTCATGCACTTCTTTCAGTAAATTATAAATTTCAGTAGCGGTTTTTCCAAGTTTGAAGTGAAATTTAACATCAATTCGTTGCTTTATTATTCCACTAACCATTTTTTTCGACAAAACAAAATAACAACTTGTTGCGCCACAGCGTCAGTCTCGTTATTTAATAGCCACACCTCGTATAATGATGTTAATTATAATATAGATATTCAACATTGAACTTATTTATGAATATTTGTTTTCATAAATAAATAAAAAATTAAAAAATGCTGTTATTGAACTAAACATAAAAATCATGTATCATGTTTTCCCTCCCTTTTTTAGTTTCAATTACGATAATTTGTTCGAAAATATGACAAAATATCATAGCTAGTTTTTAACGACATAACCTGGAACTTGTTGTAGCCAATCTGTCCAGTGAAATCAGCAGATATTTACGAATTAATATAACACTACTGATCTTTTAATATAAATAATAAAGTCAAATTAACTTTCATAAAAATTCCATATACTTAAATTGGTTAAAAGTCTTCGTTGTTTTCGTAGTGTAGTGGTTATCGCGTGTGCCTCACGCGCGCAAGGTCTCGGGTTCAATCCCGGTGGAAAAACATAAATTTTTAATTATAACTAATTTAATATAAGCCTTGCGACGCGCAAAGTATACTGTTATATATCAATACAAACGTTTTCCTCGCATCACGCGTCCCGCAAAATCCAACCCTAAAACATGAAACATGTTAAAAAATAATCTCAGTAAAGAGTTTCGAACTCAGTTTTATTAAACCCTTAGTTTTATAAGCAGGTATCACAGCACTCAGCCATAAATGAATACGGCAACAATCATTTTACTGACACAATTAGTATTCACTTCAAAAAAACTAATATGTTTATACCAAGCGTGATTCTTTTTACGTGTTATCGTGCTATCGCGAAATTCAATTTCTTTATACAAAAAAACACCAGACCGCTTAGAAAGGTATTTTCACTTCTACAGATACAATCATATAAAAATGAAATTTTTTATAAAAATTCAATTACGAATTTAAACAACAACTTTAATCCTTAAAGGAAAAAAGTACTGAAAGACTTAAAGTTAACACAAAAAATACTGACGAAAAAAATAAATTTATTCCCAGGCAGTCTGTCTTCAAAGGACGAAATATTTGTAAGTCTGCACTTTTACCAGCTAAACGAATTAAGCCAGGTTCTCTTAAATTAAAAGTCTGCCACTGTAATTGTTTGCTTCAGTAATGGAATGTACACAGAACACAAAAAAGAAAAATGGATTTAAGTTTCTAATTAGTTTTTCACAAAATGTATATCCGTTATAAGAAGCTGAGTTTGTATCAGCCCAAAATGAAATCTGCACAAAATGTTGCGACCGAAATTGTATTATCAATTTAAATCGAAAAGGTGAGCAGTAAAAATAAAAAAAATAAACACATACTGTTACATATTTTGTACCAGGTTTCGTGCACGATTGGAGAAGAAAAAAGTGACGGAATTAGCACAAAACTGAAATCACACCACGTAATTATCTCGTTGACGTGCAATATTTATTTGTCTCTGAAACGATAATTGTTTTCTTACAGTTTTTTGAAAATTTGACTCCTCTGTCATAATCAGCATCGAAATAAATTATCATTTTAAATTTTAAGTAATAATTAAAATTGGAAAATAAATGTATTTTGAAAATTTCAAAGCCGATTACGATGGGTAAATTACATTTAAAAAATCATGTAAAATAATAAAAGTTATGCATATAAATTTTTTAATGACCAAAAATGTTAAACTGTTAACGGATTTTGCAGGATATAAAAAAGTGTGCAAGCTATAACGAAAATATAGTTTTGTGCTAAATTTGAATTAAGTCGGACCAAAATTACAAACATTAGAGTGAATATATATATATATATATATATATATATATATGTATGTGTGTGTGTGTGTGTGTGTGTGTGTGTGTGTGTGTGTGTGTGTGTGTGTGTGTGTGTGTGTGTGTGTGTGTGTGTGTGTGTGTGTGTGTGTGTGTGTGTGTGTGTGTGTGTGTGTGTGTGTGTGTGTGTGTGTGTGTGTGTGTGTGTGTGTGTGTGTGTGTGTGTGTGTGTGTGTGTGTGTGTGTGTGTGTGTGTGTGTGTGTGTGTGTGTGTGTATAAATCTTCCTTAACTAGAACACAACCAAAGATTGAACATAATCTTCTCACGAAATAATTCGACGTTTCACCAAAAATATTAAAATGTTACTCAAAGGATTTTAAACCATTGTAATAAAAAGGGATGGTATACCTGTATGCAAAAGTGGTATATAATTTCCTTGGTCCTTGCAGTTTAAACCTGTATATATATATATATATATATATATATATATATATATATATATATATATATATATATAAGTTATATAGACAATAATTGTAGACTTTGCTAGATTTAGTGATGAAAATTTAGTTTTTAGCATGGTAAGCATTTTTATTACATGTGGAGAGGGAGGAGCATAATCTCAGTGTTAGTCGAGGTTTCACTCAGTTCACATCTTAATAAATACGAGAACTTAAATAATTATTACAAGTTTTTAAGTTTATATTAAATTCCTATTGTAATTAATAAAAGTTGTTTTTTTTAAAGCGACATCCTCGAAACCATACCATCGGTAGGACTCTCTTAAAAGTTATTAAAGGGTTTTCAGGAACCATTGGGATCTCTGACGCACACAAAGAACCCTAACACGCTTAACGAAGCTTTAAATATGTTGACTAACGACTTTCAGTTTAAAAATAATAAATTGTTTCAAAATAATCGGCAAAACATACCACCTAAAACCCAAAATTTACCAATTAGTAAACCTGTGATTAATAACCAATCTTTCCAAAATCCAAAATAAATAAATAAATAAATTAATTAATTAATTAAATTAATAAACAATTTCCACAAAATAATCCTAATCAATTTAACTGAAAAATTTTGTAAACCATAACCAACAGCAGAAAAATTTCGGAAATCGTACACAATAAAAAACTAATTAAACGTATTAACCCACAGCGATGAGTATATCTACACATCACGTTTGATGTGTACATGTTCGACATGTATCATATGTCGGATTATCATATGATCGGAAACCGATCAGACAAAACAAACTGTACCAGATAACAAGAAAGCCGGTTGATGAAGAAACTAAAACCAGTTCATTTGACCAAATCGTAGAGCAAATGCCGAATATTTCATTAGCTGAACAGACTGGAATTGACTATAACTTCACGGAAGATTACAGCGAAACACAAGACGGTTATGACACTTTTGATAATTTTACTGAAGAAAACAATGCATACGGATTCACACAAGAAAATGAAAACTTTCATAATAATTTTTAGGACTTACGACGTTAAACAGAAATTATCCATAATGCATATAGAAAATAACACAAACAATTTACCATAAGTAACAGACCCAAAAACTAATCTTAAAATATTAATTGACACTGGAAGTACCAGATCCTTTATTAAAAAATCTATTGGTTTTAATATTTTCAAAAATACTATTAATCAATAACCGTTTGAAGTAAGCACATGGAATTTTTAAAGAAAAATTTAGCTGCAAATTACCAATTTTAAGAAGGAAAATTTCAAAATTCCATTTATTTGATTTTCATAAAGATTTTGACTTGTTACTTGGACTAGATAATATTAGGAAATTAAAAATTATCTTAGATTTCGTAAATAATAAATTAGTATTTTGTGACAAGAAGATACATATGCAACTATGTATCACATATGAGCCTAATAAAAATAATATTCATAATAATAAAGAAGTAAAGGAAAAGGTACCACTTACTATGTAATTAGAGCATGATCTAAACCAGGGGTCTCCAAACTTTCCAGCCTTAGCGCCATACTGATTACTCCAGTAAGTTCCGAGGGCCAAAACCATATTATCATTGTTGCCGGTGGTAAAAATTACATAAATCTCATTAGTATTTCATATGTCATTATGCTTGTTATAAGTTATGTTTTTATTTAAAATGTATAAAATGTTAGTTGGATTCATTTCAATAATTTGTTAGTTATTATATACTGAAGTTAAATTTTCTGCATATTATACATGTCTTTACTCATTACAATTCTGTGTTTCTTTATCCAACTTATCACAAAAACAATAACAATAAGCCTACAACAATGTTATGAGTAGTTAGCCCATGATCATATCAATGTAGATGTCATATTAATAATTATTCAACATAAAATTAGAATACTTCAGTAAACTAAATTTAATTTGCTATAAAAAATATGTTCTCTAAAAGGAGTTTTCAAGTATGCTAGCTCTCCGCGGGCCGGACAAAATCTGTCCGCGGGCCGGATGTGGCCCTCGGGCCGTAGTTTGGAGACCCCTGATCTAAACAAACGGTAAAAATAAAATTTCGCAATATGTACAATGGAGAAGGAGTATTACCCCACAGACAGCAAGATGGGGTAGAAATACCGCAGTGAATAGTAAAAGTAGAAAATGGCGAGAGTTATTGCCCTGTAATTAATACAATATCTTAAAGACGTTTAATTGTTGAACCAATGGACGTAGAACCGCTAAGCAATTTCAAAATTTGTAAATTAAGTAATAATCAAACGAATTCACTAAATTTCAACATGTTAAATATAAAGATAGTAAGTTAGATTTACAAAAAATTAGAACAGATCATATGAACACTGAGGAAAACGAGAAATTCTAAAATTAATTTCAGAATATTCTGACATAATCCACCATGAAAATAATAATTTGACTTTCACTAACCAAATTAAGCATTTAATCAGGACAACGGACGAAATACCCGTGTACACAAGAAAGTACCAATAACCTGATATTTACTTCCTAATATAACAGACATATTAGACAAATTGGGAAGATCACAATATTTTACTGCCCTGGACCTTGCATCAGGCTTTCATCGGGTTGAAATGCATCCCGACAGCATTGATAAGACAGCTTTTTCGACCGAAACGGGACACTATGAATTACTGAGAATGCCGTTCGGACTGAAAAACAGCCCACCTACATTTCAACATATAATGAACAACGTGTTACGTGGAATCCAGAACGAAACTTGCCTAGTCTACCTTGATGACGTTATCATATATTCAACTAGCTTACAAGAACACGTGCAAAGACTAAGAGAGGTATTTGATAGATTAAGGGGAGCTAATTTCAAAATACAATTGGACAAAACGGAATTTTTAAGAAAGGAAGTCGCTTAGTTAGGACACGTAGTAACACCAGATGGAGTGAAGCCAAACCCAGAAAAAATAAAAGTTATAAAAAATTACCCAATTCCAAAAACAGCTAAACAAATAAAGGGATTTCTCGGCTTACATGGATATTACCGATAATTTATTAAACATTTCGCAAAAATAACAAAACCTTTTACTAGATGTTTAAAGAAAAACGCCAAAATTGACCCTAATAACCCCGACTATTTGAATTGCTTTGAAACATGCAAGAATATATTGACTAATGAACCAATTTTACAATACCCCGATTTCGAAAAGGAATTTATATTAACCACTGACGCTAGCAATTTTGCAATAGGAGCAATTTTAAGCCAAGATAAAAATGGAAAAGACCTTCCCATAGAGTATGCTAGTCGAACTCTTAATGACTGTGAGACTAACTATTCCGCAATTGAAAAGGAATTACTCGCAATCGTATGGGCGACAAAACACTTTAGGCCTTATTTATTTGGAAGAAAGTTCAAAATTTTATTTTTTTTTTTTTTTGTGTTTAACGTCCGACTATTGTGCACACGGGCTAATGCAGACGGGGGATGATTTTATAGCGTATGAAAATGCCAAGCCCTCGCCGAGAATCGAACCCGGGTCCTCGGGGTGAAAGCCTAGTACGCTATCCACTAGACCACCGAGGCGGCTTCAAAATTTATAAAGATCACAAACCTTTGCAATGGTTGTTCTCTGTTAAGGAACCGAATTCTAAACTTTTAACATGGAGATTAAAATTAAAAGAATACAACTACGAAATAAAATATAAAAATGGTAAATTAAACCAGAACGCGGACACATTATCCAGAATTCAACTGAATGTCACCGAAAAAGTGTCAACGGACCCTCAAAATACTGTGGACGAAGAATTACAGAAGACTACAGCTGAGTTAACCCAAGTGTTTTTTCCAGAACTAGTCGATAGTCAGTCGATGTTAGTAACTTTGATTTGGAGGAAGAAACTAACGCGGTCAATCAGCAAGAGATCAATGAAGAAAGCGACCAAACCGTTCATTCAAATTTCGAAGGGAATACGCGAGTAGAAATTCCAAGTTCTGACGAACCTGTGAATTTTGGAAAAAAATGAGTTATTTTTGTACAAGGTTGACTATCAGCCAGAAAATCTCATTATAAATGAGATTAATTGTTGTAATTTCAAGAAATAACCTAGAAAACAACATTATTAATTTTGTAAAAGAATTCCTAGTACCCAAGGTTAGATATAATATATATTTTTAAGATGACTTTTTAGAAGAATTTGCAACATGTATAGGTAAACATTTCAAAAACTCTCAACTTTTATAAGTTAAATGTAACTCTAAATTACTGGATATAAACGATGAGGAAGAAATTCGAGAGATTATAAAAAACTACCACTAAAGCAAAACAAATCACCGTGGCATACAAGAAACGTATGAAGAAATTAAAAGGAAATATTGTTTTCCTAATATAAAGGGACACATTCAAAATTTTATTAATTCTTTTGAAATATGTTTAAAAACAAAGTACAATAGAGTACCTTTAAAGCTCGAGATGAATCTCACGCCTACACCAGTAACACCACTGCAAACAATCCACATAGATAGCATTTCATTGGAAAAAAACAGATTTCTTAGTATCATAGACGGATTCTCTCGCTATGCAGAAGTGTATCGTGTGGGAGGCGCACATGCTACCGAGGTCGCTGATAAACTCTTAGACTACTTTGCACATTATGGAGTACCTGACTGAGTCCATTGTTTCAGACAATGGAACTGAATTTAATAATAAAATAATTAAAGAAATCTTGGAATTACACAAAATTAAATTACATTTTATAAGCACTCAACACCCACCTTCTAATGGATTAATTGAAAGATTCCATTCCACCCTAATTAAACACTTTTAAATAAATAGGTAGAAATTAAAAACGATAATATTATAAAGAAAGTAAAATATGCAATCATAGCTTACAATAATAGCATCCATTCAGTAACAAAATTAACACCATTTGAAGTATTGTACGGGCATATTGACTCAAATCACGTTTTGAATATTGACATTGAAAATCAGGTCATTAACGATTATGTAATAAGTCACAAAGAGTAAACAAAGAAATTGTACGAAGATATTAGAAGACATTCAAAATAAAAGGAACCAGAATAGAGAGCTTTTACCCGAAATTCCAACAGACTTTTTTGTAAAAAATTTGCAGAAACAAAGTAAAACCAAAAAATAAATTTAACAAAGAAGAAATGTCTTCAATAAATCAAGAGTAGAAAACAGCTGAAATAAAACCAAGACACCATAATACTAAGCAGAAAATTCATTTATCTAAAATTAAAAGACTGAGGAAATTTAAAAACAAAAAGTAACTCAGCCCTAAATCCTGTTCAAGGTTCCTCTCATTCCTTGACACAGCCACTGACGACCCAGCAGAATTCAAGGACGTCTCCAAAAATTTGGGGATGATTCCAATATATTTAGGACCAGCTTTTGCTGAAGTCTTCATTTCATACTTTTGTACACTGTATTAGTTTGTGATTTCATTGCACAGTTAAATAATATTGATGTCTATTACAATAATGTGTTGAATCATTTTAATAGAAATTGTAGCAATTGCCATGCTGATAGTCAAGAAAGAATTAAAAACTAAATTAGAATTTGTAATCGATGAAGTAAACTATTATATAGAACTAGAAAAGCATAGAGATATATTAAACCAATTAAATATTTTATACAAAATATTGTTACAAACAATAACTGATATTGAAAATTCATTAACATTCTGCAAGCTAGGTGTACTTCATCCTAGTGTTATCTCAGCCAAAGACTTTTATACTGAGACAATGAAAGTCTATGAACCCATTGAACACAGGCCAGAAAATATGTGGGATTTAGAAGGCTTAATGAAAGGTAATTGTAAGTTAGATTCAAATACCATTGTGTATTTTATAAACATGCCCATTGTTGGAAAAACAAATTTTAATATTTGTAAGTTATATTCTTTACCAGCTAAGTATGAATTAGCATTCGTAACTATTATACTTAGCGTTCAAGAAGCTGATTGGGAAACCTTCAAGGGAAGCTGCTGTTCAACCAACCCCGGAATATTTGTTTAGGGGTGGAGGAGTTATATAGACAATAATTGTAGACTTTGCTAGATTTAGTGATGACAATGTAGTTTTATCATGGTAAGCATATTCATTGTATGTGGAGAAGGAAGAGCATAATCTCAGGGTTAGTCGAGGTTTCACTCAGTTCAAATCTCAATGAATATGAGAACTTAAATAATTATTACAAGTTTTTAAGTGTATATTAAATTCTTATTGTAATTAATAAAAGTTTTTTTTTAAAGTGACATTCTCGAAAACATATCATACGTTATATATAATAATATATAATATATATTATAATATATAACAATAATATCTTATATATATATATATATATATATATATATATATAAGTTATATAGTATAATTTAGGTTAAGACAATGGACAATGTCAACGAACTATATATAATCCTGCAGATGTTCATTTCTTAGAATGGCTATATCAGCTTTTTCTCATTGCATTGTAACAAAGCTTTTGTTAAGTTAGTTGAGTCTGATCCAGTGTGTGAACAACACTGTACAACAGGTTACCTCTAGGCATAATAGTTATACCTATTTATTATAATTATTATAATAAATGGTTTTGTAAAATTCAAGTTTGAGTTTTTTAAAAACCAATCGATCGGAACCAACGACATAACTTACATATATATATATATATATATATATATATATATATATATATATATATATGATAATAGGTTCCTACCATATTAAACCTAGGCTATAACCCAGCTAGTGAGTAGGATATTGTTCGCAGGTAGAATAAATATTGAGAGAACGATTTGGTAATTTAATTGTATACTGAACCTTTGATAGGAGGATGGGATATTTGGTAGAAACTATTTATATAACAATATATATTCAGTGTATTACATATACTTTCAGGAGAGTAACGAGAATTTTAAAATTTTGCGGGCTTGGAGAGTCCGATTGTCAAACATTTTTTCATTATGTTGGTATACATGCCCTTGAAGTATGATAAAACTTTCAGCTGTTTTCATTGTTGACTTTATCTGTGACAGCCACTAAGATTAGACTTGTTTTTATGAGCTCGGCGATTTTCCTTTATTAAAAATGTTGTTTAAAAAATGGAATAAAGTGTGTGAAATGTTATAAAAGGCCTATGGTGAGTCTGCTGTGAGTAAAGCAAGAGTTTACGAGTGGTATAAGCGTTTCCAAGAAGGCCGTGAAGACGTTGAAGAAGAGGAACGCCCTGGACGCCCCAGCACATCAACAACTGATGAAAACATAGAAAAACTGAAAGAAATAGTTATGAACAATCGTCGAATCACAATTAGATAGGTCGCTGATGATGTTGGCATATCGATCGGATCATGTCATGATATTGTTTCCAATATTTTATGTATAAAACGCGTAGCAGGAAAATTCGCTCCAAAATTGTTGAATTTTTAACAAAAACAGCGGCGAATGGAAGTTGCTCAGGAGTCACTAAATGAAGTCAACGACGATGCAGAATTACTGAAACATATTATAACAGGTGACGAAACATGGTTTTATGGATATGACGTCGAAACTAAGGCTCATTCATCCCAGTGGAGGCATTCTGGCTCGTAAAGACCGAAAAAGGCTCGACAAGTGCGGTCGAACGTGAAGGTTATGCTCACTGTGTTCTTCGATATTAATGGCATAGTGCATCATGAATTCCTACCACCAGGTGAAACTGTCAATGAGGAGTTCAACGCCGTTTGTATTAAACAATCCGAAAAAAACTCCCGGATCTGTGGAAAAGCAATTCATGGCTTTTGCACCACGATAAAGCACCAGCTCACACTTCATTGCTTGTTCGTGAATTTTTGACCAAAAACAGTACTGTAACGATGCCCCAGACTCCATATTCGCCAGACATGGCTCCGTGTGACTTTTTCCTATTTCCAAAAATAAAGAGAACCTTAAAAGGCTGTCGTTTTACAGCCGTAGGTGACATTAAAAGCGCATTGCTGAAAGAACAAAAGGCTATCTCAAAGATCGAGTTTGAGAAGAGTTTCGAGGATTGGAAGAATCACGGGCACAAGTGGGGATCTCGAATGGGGACTATTTTGAAGGCGACAACATCAATGTAGAAGAATAAATAAATATTTTGTTCAAAAAATTAAAATTCTCGTTATTTTCTGAACATACCTCGTACATATATATATATATATATATATATATATATATATATATATATATATATATATATATATATATATATATATATATATATATATATATATATATATATATATATATATATATATATATTATTATTATTATCTGCGCATAGACCCTGTTGGATCACGCAAAGCACTCCTACTCATGTCTTGTTCCTTCTACTCCTCCACACCTCCCTCATCCTGTCCCCATGGATCCTCTTCCTGTTCCTCCGTCCATTTTACCCCTGCTCTCTTTGGGATTTCATTCTCTATGATCTTCCAACCGATCATCTTTCTCCTGTATGCGCGCCTGTCTTCAACATCTGTTGAGTCTATTCCTGCGTCATGTAGGTCTATTCTGACTTGTGCGATCCACGACGTTGTTGATTTGACACCTTATATATACTTAAGGATTCTGTTGGCAAGTCTCGTTGTTGGGAGTCTACTGATGTGTCCATAGAACCGAAGCCTCCTTCTTCTGATATCTGCTGCCAGGTTCGATATCTTCTCTGTGGTCTTCCGGGAGTGCAACCTGTATCCATCTTCTGTTAATCTCGGGCCAAGGATCTTCCTCAAGATTTTGCATTCTTCCTTCAAAATACCCTCCATGGTAGCTTTTGTGTGGAGTGCTAGCGTCTCGCTTGCATATAATACCGTCGGTTTTATGACTGTGTTGTAGTGTCTGATTTTTGTGTGCGTCGACATACATCTCTTATTGTAGATATCACGCGTTATACCAAGAGCCCTCTTCATTCTCAGTAGCCGAACCTTTTGCGCAGCCTTCTCGCCACCTGTGGGTTCAAGAATTTCTCCCAGATATTTGAAGTGCTTGACTCTGTTTATCTTACCATATTTTGTGTTTAGTTCTTGAATATTTAATTTTGTACAGAAGAATTCGGTTTTTTTAAACGAGATCTGTAGACCGACCCTCTCAGCACATTCCTTTAGGACTTTTATCTATTTAAATGTAAGTGAAATGTACTTAAATTTGATTTTTGTCAAGTAGACAGCCTTTTTCGGCATGAGCACTCCCAGTCAACAGAGCCATAAAGTCAACTATAAAGTTCAGGACTTTAATGGCAAAGTTTTCTTGCAACCGTTGGTGACGGTTAATTTTAAAAAAATGTAAAGCTACTTTCAGATAGGTAATTTTGAACTGTACGCTTGATGCTGTTTGCCATAACACAATGGTATTGTGTCACTGAGAAATTGATAAACGAGAGTGATTCCGAGAAGCCAGGGTTTTAACACCATATAAAAGGTCTTTTCGAAATAATCAGTTATTGCTGTAGAGTTCGGTAGAGATATTGTATAAAAGTCTTTATTAGAAGTTTTTGATAATAATTAATTAATAATTATGTACAGAGCTAAAGTACAAATTAGCCAAGGAAAAACGTTTTTTGTGTGTTAGTTGTCACCATTGAAAATGCTTATATGTTTTTTAAATATCGATGAATTCTGTAACATCCATTAGAAGTATTTACATCGTCGCCAATCTAATCCAGCATCTACAGCATCAATCACAGGTAAACTCCAGTTCCAACTACATAAAAAGACAAAATTGTAATTCACGTATGAATTAGACGTAAAGTAATGACCATGATAATTTTTAAAATTTCTAATTAAACATGATTGCAAATTGAAGAACGCGAACATTAAAAATATCATTTTAATCTTATCTTATCTTAATCATATTATATATCGGAAAGTTTGTGTCTTTGTTTGTTTGTTTGATTGTTATTCAATCACGCTTTAACCATTGAACCAATTGAGATGAAATTTGGTACGAAAATGGTTTAGGTATCTGAGATAAACATAGGCCTATTCCCGTTTTACAAGACGTCATTATACTACTTAACCAGCCCAACATAATTATGTTGTATTTAGTTTTGTGGTATGTCTTAACTGTAGGTATGTTTAATTACTGTTTACTGGACCTGAGATTTAGGTACCTGAGATGGACATAGATCTAATCCCATTTTAAGAATCTTAATCTGTGTTTTATTTATTGCAAACTTATTGCTTTTAATTTTACATTTTCAATTATTTTAGTTGAAATTTTTTCAAAACTGACTTTAATTTGTTACTTTGTGTTGAATTTTCCATATTAAATGTAAAAAAATCTCTACGCAGAGTGCAGAATACGATACGTTAAAAATTACTATAATTGTAAGTATTTTCTCTTTGTGAAAGTCTGGTTTGCTTTTTTGTTTGTTGTTTTGTTATTGTAAGTTTAATTACATCAAATAATCACAATCTGGTATTTTTCATTTAAGACTTTTCAATGTTTTCGACGCAGAGTGCAGAATATATAACATATACAATTTTATTAGGATACTTTAATTGTAAGATAGTATATATATTTGTGTAATTACATTATATGAAAAAATGGTAAATATTCAGTGTAGCATATCATGGATTTTTCGATATTTTTGTTACTAAAGTGCTTTATTATGTGCCCAAAAGCAAGAATCCAAAATATGAATGCACGAGAAGTACGATAAAAATCGAAAATAAAAGTGTCCAACATAACCTTGAAAATCGGTAACGTGTTGTAGATCGGTAAAACAATAAGAAATACGTCTAAAACGGGTGATAAGAAACCCATTTTTTAAAAAAGAATATTCCATAACCTAACTGATACGGTTGTTAGGCCTAACACGGTGATGCGTGGAAAAACCTTTAATTTTGTTTAAAGAATACTACAAACCATAACTGACACGTTTGTTGGGCCTATCACGGTGATGCGTGAAAAAACCTTTATATTTTTTTAAAGAATACTACTCCCAGTAGCACACATTGTTGGCCCAATGTTGGGATTTGGTCGGCAAAGTTGGGCAATGGTTAGTTAATACGCCATAGAATTATCTTCAATGGGCCAAGGAGCTGTTTGTTTGCTAGGCCAAATGTTACATTCATGAAAACCTCTGCTGTTGGCCCAACATTAATTTTTAGATAGTAGAAAATATAAAAAATATTTTGTTAAAATAAATATCTCATAAATTAAATAGAGTATTAAATTCCAAAGGTTTAAAAATAGTGTCTTATTTGTTAGTATAATAGTATTTTATAGATGTAAAATTTACTGCAAAGTGCAAGCGCACGTGATGACTTACACAGAATTGCCAACAACAGAACAATTTTTTTTATATATCTTTAATTACTGTACTAACAATAGTGTTACAATGATTAAAAATTTTAAAAATCTTATTTTATTTCTACTTAACTCTAATCATTTACTATGGATGATTTTATGATGTGCTTATTATTTGAAATATTGCCAACTCTGTGGAAAAGTGAAAGTTTGTCCATTACTGGTTTACTTCTTTTGTTGTCACTCACCAAGTGTAGTTGCACTATCCTACGTGTATAGTACAGTTATAGTTTTAATCAGGTGCTATAGTGCTTTTTTTTATTTGGCTTTTCACAATTGCCATTTAAATAAATTTTGTTTGTGTGAATTTTGTCTCTTTTTGTAAAATAACCTTGTTTCAGTAACGAAATATGCTATGTTGGTTACTCTACTAACTTTCAGTAGTAGGCCTAACCCTACTAATTAACAATATTTTAAAGTGTTATATCTTATTTAATTGATTAGTGAACTTAATAATAATCATAACTTCTCTACGTTCTCGAACACGTTTGAATACCTTTTCTTATCAAATTCAGTATGTATTCTTACTCAAAATAATATGTACATTATTAAAAAGCTAAAGTAGGCTACATATTATATATTACTTCGAGTAAGAATATTCTACATTTGATAATAAAAGGTATTCAAATATGTTCGCGAATGTAGAGAAGTTATGATTACTATTAAGTTCACTAATCAATTGAATAGAAATATAATACTTTAAACATGTTGGTAATTAGTAGGGTTACCATTGAAAGTTAGTAGGGTAACTGTTGGGAGTAAGTTGGGCCAACAATTACTTTGTTGGTTTTTGGTGATGTTTAATTGTTGGCCCTATGTTAGGATTTGGTTCGTTATTAATTGGTAGGCATTTGTGCCAATTTTAACCGATGCCCAACCGTGAGTAAAAACAAAATACCAACAATGGGCCAACAGAAAATGCTACTGGGGTATAGTGCTTTTCTTATTTGGCTTTTCACAATTGTCATTTAAATAAGTTTTGTTTGTGTGAATTTTGCCTCTTTTTATAAAATAACCTTGTTTCAGTAACGAAATATGCTATGATGGTTACTCAACTAGCAACTAATGTAAGTTTCAATATTAGACCTAACCCTACTAATTACCAATATGTTTAAATTATTGTATTTTATTTAATTGATTAGTGAACTTAATAGTAATCATAACTTCTCTACATTCTCGAACACATTTGAATACATTTTCTTATCAAATTCAATATGTATTCTTACTCGAAATACTAATATGTATATTATAATATATAATTAAAAAGCTAAAGTAGGCTACATAATATTTTATATTATGTAAAATATAATATATATACATATATAATATATATAATATTATATAATATATAATATAATATTATATAATAAAATATAATATTATGTAAAATATATAAATTTTAGTTATATCACTGTCCAGTTTTCTTTATTGTGTATTACTTTATTCGAAAACATTATTATTTTTTTATGGAATTGACGCACAAAATTTAAAGTGGTGGTAAATAATAGAATATATTACTTCGAGTAAAAATATTCTACATTTGATAATAAAAGGTATTCAAATATATTTGCGAATGTAGAGAAGTTATGATTACTATTAAGTTCACTAATCAAATGAATAAAAATATAAAACTTTAAACATGTTGTTAATTAGTAGAGTTACCATTGAGAGTTAGTTGGGTAACTGTTGGGAGTAAGTTGGGCCAACAATTACTTTGTTGGTTTTTGGTGATGTTTAATTGTTGGCCCTATGTTGGGATTTGGTTCGTTATTAATTGGTAGGCATTTTTAAACCAATTTGTTACTCTAATGTGTTACTTTGTGTTGAATTTTCAATATTAAAAGTAAAAAAGAGTGCAGATTACAATACGTTAAAAATTACTATAATTGTAAGTATTTTATTTTTGTGAAAGTCTGGTTTGCTTTATTGTTTGTAGTTTTGTTATTTTAAGTTTCATTAGATCAAATAATCACAATCTGGTGTTTCTCATTTAAGACTTTTCAATGTTCTCGACGCAGAGTGCAGCATATATAACATATACAATTTTATTAGGATACTTTAATTGTAAGGTAGTATATATATATTTGTGTAATTACATTATATGAAAAAAATGGTAAATATGTAGTGTAGCATGACCTGGATGTTTCGATATTTTTTTTACTAAAACGCTTTATTACATGCCCAAAAGCAAGAGCCCAAACTATAAAAGCGCGGAAACCACGAGAAGTATGATAAAAATCGAATATAAAAGTGACCAACATTACGTCAAAATTGCTACCGCGCTAAAATCGGTAACGTGTTGTAGATCGGTAAAACAATAAAAAATACGTCTAACACGGGTTTTGGGTGATAAGAAACCCATTTTTAAAAAAAAGAATACTTATAACCTAACTGACACGGTTGTTAGGCCTAACACGGTGATGCATAAAAAGCCTTTATATTTTTTTAAAGTAAAATATAATATATATACATATATAATATTATATAATATATATATATAATATAATATATATATATATATATATATATATATATATATATATATATATATATATATATATATATATATATATATATATATATATATATATATATTATATACTACTCCAAACTTAATTGACACGGTTGTTAGGACTAACATTGTGATGCGTGAAAAAATCTTTATATTTTTTTAAAAATATTACTCCATAAGGTAACTAACATGGTTGTTAGGCCTAACACGGTGATGCATTAAAAAAAACTTTATTTATTTTTTTAAAAAGAGTAGTCCAAACTTAACTGACACCGTTGTTGGGCCTAATACGGTGATGCAGGAAAAATCCTTTATTTTTTAAAAAAAGTACTCCATAACTTAACTCACATCGTTGTTAGTCCTAACATGGTGATGCGTTAAAAAAACCTTTATTTAAAAAAAATATACTATAACCTAACTGATAAGTTTGTTGGTCCTAACACGGTGATGCGTGATCTTTAATGTATATTATGATTGCGGGCAAAGCAGTGACGGGTAACAGCTAATTATATTATATTTCTGAAAGTTTGTTTTTGTTTATTTGTTTGTTATTCAATCACACATTAACTACTAGATCAACTAAGATTAAATTTGGTATGAACACGGTTGAAGTACCTGAGATAAACTCAATACTATTCAAGTTTAATTGTATAATAGTTACTTTTTAATAATACTGTATTTTATTAAAATATGACAGGTCCCTGTTTTAGAGTGTCGAGTAACAAAAATGTATATGTCTTGGCCGAAAACCATAAATCGTATAATATTGTATATAGAAATATATTAAAATGAAATTAACCTATTCTGATTTTGAAAATCGACTATAAATTTTATTACCTACAACATAATTGCAGGCAAAGCCTCAACGGGCAACAGCTAGTATAAAATAAATTATAAACCTAAACAAATTTTTAATTTAAAAATTAAATATATAGGTAGTAGTAAAAATATTAAAATTCTTATTAATAAATTATAGAGATATCAACAATTTCAAAGTGCACTGTAACTGAAGCTATAATATGTTTTGTATTCAATTGAATGAATAAAATTTTAGTTATATCACTGTCCAGTTTTCTCTATTGTGTATTACTTTATTCGAAAACATTATTATTTTTTTATGGAATTGACGCACAAAATTTAAAGTGGTGGTAAAGATTAAATAAATTTTATTTCTTATAACATATTCATATTTTGTATATATATATATATATATATATATATACGCGCGCGCGCGCACACACACACACACACACACACACACACACTCTGTGTGTGTGCGCGCACAAACTTGTATGTTCACTTTATTCCAAACTCAGTACAAAAATCGTACTGCTCGTTACGAAACAATATAAGTATACAAAAATAAGAAAAAAGTGATTTTTTTTGATAATTTTCTCAATGCCCCATATGACATCGACAAACTGATGTTATCAATAAATACAAGTAACTGTTCTGAACAGAAATTTAGAGTAAATATGTTGTAAATAGCTCCCAGCGGAACAGCTGAGTAAAGCAATTATTCTATTTCCAAATGTCAACTCACCTTACAGTCCATTGTCATATTATGGAAGTGACAAGCGTTTATACCAAACAGGACAGGATAATTTTCAACATGCCAAACAGCGTTATGTCGCTTTCAGCCAAAAAGGAAGGAAATGCTGTTTGACAGCGTTGTAGAATTGGCTTAAATTTATGTTAATGTTTGATAATTAAAGCATGCCTTTAATTGGTTGAAAGGCATGATTGTATTCAACCACTAAAACAAGCCAATAGACCAATGTCACGGCATTATTTAGAAATAATAATAATTGTAAAACAACTCTGACTTTTGTTTATGCAATTTTTTACAAATTCAAATTATTTAAGAAAAACTGAATTATCGTAGCCGAAAAAGCTTATATTTGGTTATAAATTTTAAAATGTTCAGGCTTACTGTTGCGAATCGCAAGACAAACGTGTAAACTTGATATATTTAAATTAGATATAAAATTCAAAACGTCTTAATAAAGTTACATTATTTTATTTCATTAAAAAAACCAAATAAGACTTAATATTTAAACCTAAAAACATCATACAAAAACATAAAACATCAATCTTGTACAATATATTCATGTGGTTATTTCTTTGAATATATTAATTCAAAGAATACGTCATTAAAATAGTCCATTGTTGAATACTCCATGGAGAATACTCCATTGTTGAATCAAAATTAAACAATTAATTTTGATGGCTGGGCTGCGCATGTAGTACCAATGCGTTTCTTAATAATTTTATATATATATATATATATATATATATATATATATATATATATTTCCAAACCCTTCCTGATCACAACTGGAGTTCGCCAAGGAGATGGACTCTTGCCTCTCCTTTTCAATCTGGTGTTGGACAAAGATATCAGGGAATGGGAGAAAGAATTAAAAATTGAAGGGCACTGGAAACCAGTTCGACTTGGAAGACCTAAGGACAACACAGAAATCGCGTGCCTAGCTTTTGCAGATGACCTGGCCATACTCACAGATAATGAAACATCTATCTATTTAAGTACCGTAATTGACTTGCGATTCGCACCTCTTCCTTAGGCACATCCTAATATTTTACAAAGTTTTGAAGATTAGTTTTATATATAAATATATAATAATTTTGTAGGCCTATATATAATTTTTAAATGCCACTATCAGGTAGAAGTGACGCAAGGCATTTGATTCAAAATCACTAGTTGAGTGTATCTCAATGGCTCATTTTCTAATGGAAATCCTTTAATAACAGAAATGCCTTAATACTTCGTTTAGTTGGTATTCAATACGGAAACACATTTCCACCAGCCGTTGTTGTGATAGTCTAATTGCAACTCAACTAATTGCTAAGTTGTTATTAATGAATTTATACACGGTCGAGCTATAGACTACGTTGGTTAGGTTAGATTTGGTTTTAATATTCGTGTACTTGAAATAAATCACGTCATACTTGTATATATATGTTCATTGACGTAATGCTAACGTTCAACATGTCGCAAGTGACCGCCGGATCAAGTTCGAGCGATTGTTTATCGCATTTCAACGTTGAAGTTGTTAAAGCGGTAGTGCTACGAACAACGTCTATTTGACCGGAAGTAAAACGTTAACTCTAACATCCTTACACATTAAATCTAACGTTAAAAATGTGATAAGTGTTCGCCAGATGCATTTCGAACGATAGTGCTTAAAATATGCTAAAATTGGAAGAGGCAGTGCTAAGAACAGCGTCTGTTTGACTGAAAGTGACTACGGGAAAGTAGCGGTGAATGTAGAATAAAAACAATTACTTAAAAAAATAAGTAAAAAACACGACTGATAAAATACAAAATAATAAAAATATTATACACAAAAATTAAGCATATATATTTAATAATAAAACGAAACGAAAATCTGAAATATAATTGATTTAAAAAGATGAAAAAAGGTATTAGAATAAATGCTGAAGAATACTTTCCGAGTGTTTATTTAATTATAAATTTACATGATTAGTTCATACAATAAATGCAGTCGGGGCTGTTTAATGCAAATATGTTGGGGTGAAGTCCTTGTTTTACATTTTGTAAGTATTTGTTTTTGTTTTTGAAGATCATTGTTTTATATTTTTAAGCAGAAAATCTATTTATTTTGGTTTAAAAATCTATTTATTTATTTATATAATTACCACATGTAATTATATAAATAGTTATGTAAATAATCACACATAAATAATTATGTGTAATGTAATTATATTTCCACATTACACACTTAAAATAAGTACCAAACGTAATTTTATCTTAACAAATAAATAGATAATTTTGTATCGTTAATTAAAAAAATATAATAATTGTGATTATAACACAAATATATATATATATATATATATATATATATATATATATATATATATATATATATATATATATATATATATTCAATATAGCCGACAGGGTCAATATAGCCACAGACTCCTTAAAAAAAATATGTTATTGTATTGTGTGCTTGCTACTACCTAACCTTTCATCGCCATTATGGAATTCTCTTTTTCATTAAAAAAATATTTGAAATATCTCTTAAAAATATTTACGTACTTATAATTTACATTCACATTTATTTTTGTAATTTTAGAATATTGAAAACATTCAAAAGAACTCGACATTGAGATGTTGGAACTTTGTAGCGTGAAATTTGTATTTTAAGAGGAACCCAGCTCTCGGCTTGTAAAGCCTCCCTCCTTTTACTTCTCTAATTGTACATCTACAAAACAACCCTTGCCCTTCACTACAAAGAAATATATTTCTTTAAATGTGGAATAAGTGTTTTTATTTCACAGAAAGTATAATGATAATGGAAAACAGAATTTTAGGTTTTGTTATATATTTCGGTATTCAGATTCCTCGAGTGAAGAAAATTGGGGTTTACTTGGGGTTTTGTAAACCTGTGATTTTTACTTTTATCTGTCCACATCATTGAACGAACATTAACAATTATGAAGAACTTTGATGTAGTTATTATTATTATTATTATTTGCGTATAGACCCTGTTGGATCACGCAAAGCACTCCGACTCATGTCTTGTTCCTTCTAATCCTCCACACCTCCCTCATCCTGTCCCCATGGATCCGTCCATTTTACCCCTGCTCTCTTTGGGATTTCATATATATATATATATTATATATATATATATATATATATATAATGAGAGAGAGAGAGAGAGAGAGAGAGAGAGAGAGAGAGGGGGGAGAAAAGCATGAAACCATTGACCTATATACGTGAAATTTTATTCAATAATTTCATTTTATAAATGTATAGCGACTCTCTCAGAAGGGATTTTCCAAAATAAAATTCATCTCCCAATGTGGGATGTAAAAGTAGTTTCTTCTTAATGTAATCATTTATATTTCCACTAGAAATGTTATTTTGTGAATACATACATTTTCTTTCCTAACTTCAAACATTTTTTTATTGTTGACGCGTTTTGATATGCATTACTTTCATTATAAATACATTTTGCTGTACTTGCAATGAACAGTAAAAAGGTTTTGATAAAGGAATTATTTCGAAACGCGTCAACAAAATTAAAATGTTTGAAGGTATGAAAGGCAGATTTACGTACTCAACGAAATTAAGTTTTTGTATATTAGAAGGTATTTTGTGGTCGAATATTCATGAAACATACCATAAATATTATACAACACAAATTCATTCCTACTAACATTTAATTAAGTTTTAGTGTTTTTGACAGACGTTTTCAAGCAGATTTCGCTGTAAAATCACAGATCAATGTTGTGTAGTCCATTACTTGTTAAAAAAATATGTTTTACTTTCTTGTCAAATTATGTGTGAAACATCAAACTAAAAACCCATCTGGTTAGGATATGAAGGAATAACGGGCATTATACTTTACCTTTAAAATTCATATTGGTTTACGTTAAAAACAGTGAGCGTTAATGAATTCGACTGTGTTGGAATTTAAATAATAAATCCAGAATGAATTATAGACCTGTTGGAATGTGTTGGAACTTTTATAAAATTCCAGCCGGTGACAAATAAATAAATAATTAAATATAGGTGTGGAGTTTGTCCATTGCTATCATTCCAAATGAAGGCAAGGGCCGTTAAATTATTGTTTT
Source organism: Callitettix versicolor (assembly GCA_022606455.1). Taxonomy (NCBI): domain Eukaryota; kingdom Metazoa; phylum Arthropoda; class Insecta; order Hemiptera; family Cercopidae; genus Callitettix; species Callitettix versicolor. The sequence goes on from CM040191.1 coordinate 31,887,741, forward strand.
CATTTCGCGTGTACAATTTGTTTCGCTTCATAATTTATTAAATTTCTTTTAAAATATTTTTTACGTTATTCAAATATTTACATTGTATATTTGTTCATTAAGTTATACAAATTTCTTACAGTTTCAAATTTTCTTGTCGGATACTGTTTTTTAAATATTTAAACTACAATATTCTGCCATCATTTGATTCAGGAAGTAAATTTAAACGCATGCTTAGCCACTTTGAAAATATTTCTGGAAGAATTTAATTTAATATGAAAAAAACTTTAACATACTTTAATTCTTTTAGTTCAAGAGGTTTAAGGACTGTAAAATAATAACACAGATTGATTGTACCATTCATTGTTAATTTATAATTACAGGACATGGTTCTAAATAAAGTTATAAAAGTTTGATTGGTTTTCATGTACTCAGCATCGAAAAGTACTTTTATTTATGCATTTATGTTTTTCTTCTTAAGTTTTAAAAATTATTTGTAATAATAATAGATTTTACAAAGGTATTCAAAAATAAGTTTATTGTCGTACGATTTCATATCACGTTCATATGAACATCATCAAAACTTGTTAACGATTTTCATTAACTTATTAAATACCATAGTCAATTTTTCATTGAAAAATTATCTTTAATTAGTGGTTTTTGCACTCCTTCGGGGTTCAGAAAAGAGGTCTTTGAATAAGAGTCGAGTACATTATCTTTGAGTATGTATTATATCTTTGAGATCTTTTTGAGAATATTAAGCTCTCTCTCTCTCTCTCTCTCTCTCTCTTTCTCTCTCTCTCTCTCTCTCTCTCTCTCTCTCTCTCTCTCTCTCTCTCTCTCTCTCTCTCTCTCTCTCTCTCTCTCTCTCTCTCTCTCTCTCTCTCTCTCTCTCTCTATATATATATATATATATATCTTTCTCTAGCTCTCTATATAACTTTATATATACATCGCTATCATATATAAAAGGGTGGATATAGATGCAAATAAAATAAAATAAGATCCCTCTGTCACAATAAAGGAGCAAGCGAAGTACAAATCTCAGTCATTTATATATTCAAATGTGTGTGTGTGTGTGTGTGTGTGTGTGTGTGTGTGTGTGTGTGTGTGTGTGTGTGTGTGTGTGTGTGTGTGTGTGTGTGTGTGTGTGTGTGTGTGTGTGTGTGTGTGTGTGTGTGTGTGTGTGTGATATGTTTCAAAATGGTAATCATTCCAAACTATAACACAATTTTATCTATTTTACAATTTTTTAACAGTCGATTCCACAATCGTAATCAAAGTTAAATTCTTAAATTAATTTTTTAATGTCGGTCAGTTTCATTTAGAATTAAATTTGACTATTCAAAATGTTATTTATATCTCATTGTATCGGTGATTATAATTATTTATAACGACAAAGTTTTTAAAAAACTTAATCGTTAAGAAAATATTTTTATCTTTTTACTATTTGAAAATTCGCTTCCGTCACGTCATCCAGGCGGCTGCGTACGGCGATTAATCTTCACTTTGTCGGAAGTACTGGTCACTTTGAGAGCAATTTAACGAATAATGTAAAGGAAGGCCATTACTAGCTGTTGAAACCTAATAAATAAGGATTTCAAAGTGCTTTCTGCAAGCCTAATCCTTGCTTAGGGTCGCAGGATTTGAATGTATAAATGACTGCGATTTGCAATTCTCTTGCTGCTTTACTGCCACGTCAAAGGGATTTTGTTTTATTTGCTTTTATATCCGGCCTTTTATGTATAGCAGCGGTAAAAGTAATTAACTAGTAAATTTATTAAACAATAAAATTGAAAACTGTTAAAGCGATATATGAAGGATATAAGCTAATTACTAATACTATAGTATTTATAAATTATAAACTGGTGCTTCTTGTCTTCAGTACCTATAACGTAAAGCAATAAATTCTGGAAAAAAGTCAAAACATAAACAAACTTGTAGGCCTATACAAAAATTTGTTTTACAACTTGGATACAATTTTTAATTCTCTTGTTTCGATGTTTGTTTTGTACCATTGTATCAAAATCTTACGCGGCGAAAATAGTCTTTATGTTTTTTCGCAGAGAAAAAAAATTGAAAATTTTACGAAGGCACATATAAAATATTCAAGCTCGTATTTACAGTAGGCCTAACTTAAGTGTTACATTGAATGATTTCCAGATTACATGGAAATGAACAATTCTTGTTATTATTACTTTTATTTTTGTCTGTAAAGCGCTAAACACACACTCCAGTTTGTTGATTTAATTGAAATTTTATTTAGTTATATTTTGTTAAAACTAAGGAATTAATAAACAAACACTCAACCACTTATGTCTGCCTGCATACATTTAGCAATCATTGTACTGAAATAAATTAGGACCTACTTAAAGGCGTAATATTCTTGTTATTAATTTCGAATCAGTCATTTGACAGAGTTTCTGTGTTAGTGTTTTCCTCTTCCTAATTGATTTCTTTTAATTTTCAGACCAAATATATGTGCGAAATATTGATTAATCTACTAGGCCTAATGACGTTTCAGTTTTTTTTGTTTATTTGTTTTTATATTTAGAAATTTCTTTGTCTCGCCTATATATCGCCTAAGAATTCACATTTTATATTGTAAATATACATTTAGTGTCATTAGTGCTATTTAAAAGTTCCTTTTTTACGAGAATAATGTTTTTTCTCTTATATTTAACTTTACAGTTTTCTTTGTTAATATTTATTTCGTACATTTTTTGAACAATTTATTTATTTTTTTTTAACGTCCGACTGTTGTGCACACTTTGGCTAATGCAGACGATGGGATGGTTTATAGCCTATGCAAATGCCAAGCCCTGGCCGGGAATCGAACCCGGGTCCTCGGGATGAAAGCCTAGTACTCTATCAACTAGGCCACCGAGGCGGCTTTGAACAATTTAAGTAGTAGTTCTTATTTTCTCTTTAAAAAATATTTATGTTTGTTCATTGAATACAACAATACAACAATTAATAGCATTATCTTTTGAAAGATAAGTAAAAAACACAGTTTCATTAACTCATTTATTTTCACCGAGAACGGTGTTTAAGAGAACAACAATTCAAAGCACTCATGTATATTAGAAACACAGAAATATAATTCGTAAAAACACTGTAGAACCTAAAAATATTGCGAAAACAGAGTGGGCGGAGTTAATCTTCAGGAAGCTCAGCGATAAAATGTTTCGTTTTGCTGTAAACGTGACACTTTACAATAGTGAAATAACGCTTGTAAGCACTTACAGTGTTACCTTTAGGCTTAGTTTTATTTGTAAAAAGGTTTATTTCACAGAAAAACTAACAGTTGTATTTTACGTGGACGAAATTCTATATGACAATAATATCTTTCTTTCAAATATAACAACGGAAAGTTACAATTCTTTCTTTTTGCAAGCAAATATCGTTATTTCATATACATATTTTACAATTATTGAAACCTACTAACTGTAGATAGATTATTACATTGAAAAAATTGTAAGATAACAGAGTACTGCACGAGATTAATTTTTCGTGGTCTTATACACCTTTAACTGCTGATTTTATAATTTCTAACAACAAGCCTTTTCTGTTATACCCTATATCTTTAGAAGTTTCTCTAATACAAATTCAAACTTACTTATATTGTGAAAGAATGTACTAAGTGTATCCATTAATAGCCAGGTATTTTGAATACTTTTCTGTTTTTAGTTTAGACTGTTATTATTTATTTGAGGTAATACTTTCCAGTAAGGAATTAACTATTCCTTCCTTCAAAAATATTTTGGTTACATAAATGTTTTAAGTACCAACCGGTGTATGCGTGTCATTTTTCCTACAAAATGAAGTTTTCAGGACATCCCTATTCCTCTAGTACTTTCCTGACTATTCATTGCATTCGCAGTGTTCCATTTTGTGTCGTCGCTAATGATAGTCTATTATCACTGGTAAAAAAATTGTGACTGAACTATCTAGCATTATCAAGGTAATGTATACATTTGGAGTTAATATTAATAACGCAAAACCATAGAGTCACAAAGAAACATGATTTTTTTAATTTTAAGGCGAAAAGCACATAGAGGCTATTATCGCCTAAATGTAAGTGTGAGTGTAAAGTGTTAAAGTCGTAAGTATAGTGTTGTAAGTGTAAGTGTGTGTTAAGACTCGGGTACCGCGAGGGACGTCTAAATTCTCTCAATAGGTGCAGCTAGTCTGCATCCCCCCCTGAGGGGAATAGAATCATGAAAGCACGTTCCATTGAAAGAGAAATAATCTTGTTTTAACGTGGTACAGAGACCCTTAATATGTTATATTGAGCAAGTCTGGTACTTTAAACAATACGAAAAGGTTGAGCAAATTTTGAGATTTTGTGTTAAACGTGTATTTTAATTACGCTGATAATACGCCAAATTATGTTTATATGTATAATAATACATATATATATATTACATATATATGTAGGAAATATATTTTGTTACACGTTTAAATTACATACAAAATTTATAATAGCACTAAAAATTTCCAATGATAGTTTACTTAGTGTTTCTGCCGAAGGTATAATAAATGTAAACCTTATCTGATATAAGGAATGGCAACTTTTAGCGGATCAAAAAATTAAGTATTTCTCACTAAGGTACCGTCGGCTTGGGAGAATGGAAGGCAAGGTCAGCTGATTACTTTGGTGGAAGTTATACGGCAAGCAAGTAAACAAGAAAATAACAGGCAAAATTAGTTCCATTTATCATAATATTTACAGTATTATGATTTTTGGTAACCAATCTTATCTACATTGTAATTATCAAATTATCAAAATTATATTGAAATGTAGGACAGATGTACTTAAATTAAATTACTGGTCTTGGGTGGAGGGACAATTGTTGACTGCTCTTTATGTAATCTGAAAGAGAAAAAAGACGTATTTCATTTAATGACAAGGTGTAAAATTTTACCAGTTTTTAAAAATTAGTGTTTAAAAAAAATAGTACTTTCAAGAGATTAATTTAATTGATACATAAACGGAATTAATTGGGTTTGCCTGGCTTGGTATATTCAGCAGGCATAGTTGTATGGGTACGATTTAATAAATGCAATTTATTAATAATAATAGTTATAATATTTAATTTTAACTGTTTTTGATGTAATTTTGTTGTGTATAAAGTATTTATACAGTTGGTTGTGCCTTCAACACGGATCCTCTAACCTCTGTCGTAGTTTGTAGGTTGACCTTGCAGCACGACAGAAATCTCACCTAAATCGTGATTAGTTGGTTGTGCCTTCAACACGGATCCTCCAGCATCTGTCGTAGTTTGTTGGTTGTCCTTGCAGCACGACAGAAGTCTTACCTACATCGTGATTAGTTGGTTGTGCCTTCAATACGGATCCTCCAACATCTATCGTAGTTTGTTGGTTGTCCTTGCAGCACGACAGAAGTCTTACCTACATCGTGATTAGTTGGTTGTGCCTTCAACACGGATCCTCCAGCATCTGTCGTAGTTTGTTGGTTGACCTTGCAGCACGACAGAAGTCTTACCTACATCGTGATTAGTTGGTTGTGCCTTCAACACGGATCCTCCAGCATCTGTCGTAGTTTGTTGGTTGTCCTTGCAGCACGACAGAAGTCCTACCTACATCGTGATTAGTTGGTTGTGCCTTCAACACGGATCCTCCAGCATCTGTCGTAGTTTGTTGGTTGTCCTTGTAGCACGACAGAAGTCTTACCTACATCGTGATTAGTTGGTTGTGCCTTCAACACGGATCCTCCAGCATCTGTCGTAGTTTGTTGGTTGTCCTTGCAGCACGACAGAAGTCTTACCTACATCGTGATTGGTAAGTTGGTTGTGCCTTCAACAAAGATCCTCCAACTTCTGTCGTGGTCTGTTGGTTGTACTTCAAGCACGACAGAAGTCTTACCTACATCGTGAATGGTAAGTTGATTGTGCCTTCAACACGGATCCTCCAACTTCTGTCGTGGTCTCTTGGTTGTACTTCAAGCACGACAGAAATCTCGTTTAAAACATGACCTTCCGTGCCATTCCTTCCTATGAGTTAATATCATCATCCTGAGTCCTGCATCGAACTCATACTTCCTTTCAAAGTAGTGTTTGCCGTGGACGGGCTCGCGTTCTGAAAGCCGGATAACGTCAAATGAAAATTATACCTCAACAAATCATTTAAAAATTGTGTTAAAAATCAGTAAAAAAACAATAACAGAGAAAACTCGATGATGTAATACAATATTGACTAATATCTCTCAAAATGAAAAAAATCTTTTAAAATATATTTAATTAATTTATTACATAATAACTAATTGAGTAAATGTTTGTCCTCAAGAAAATCCGGTTTATTTCTTTTTATCGTTAAAATTAATTGGAGGTGCGCAAAGAAAACTAAAGTAGGCTACAGTGATTTGTATTTGCTTTTATTTAGACAGAATTTTTTAATGAACACAAACTTTAAAACATTTCAAAGAACACAGCATTGAAATAATAAAAACAAATTAAAAGGACAAACCTCTCGACTTGTAATTTATATTTCCCCCTCAATTCTCTAAGTGTTTACCTGCAAGATAGCTTCGTAGCCTTGAATATAAAGTACGTATTATAATTAATTAATTAGAAGCTTAGTGCTTTTTTATGGAATGAAGTAAAATGTACCTTTTTATTAAGGTTTGTGGTTTCAATTTCGTTTGTTTAATGTACTTCGTTTACGTAAATTTAGAAAAAAAGTTTAATTTAAGGGAGTAAGGAGAACATCTGGCATAAAAATCAAACTCTGTTCATTTTGTTTTTATATTGTATAAAAGGGGAACAACTAAGTGAACACCAAAAACGCCTTTGAAACATCCTTACTCCTTAAAATTCAAAATCATACTTCTTGATAAATACTTCAGATTTTAAAATTGAAAAGACGGGTTTTTTCTTATGACATTCAATCACTAAATAACTATTAATTTGAACAGTTAACTATTAAGTAATAGTTAAAGCGTTATTGATTTATTACAGCTGGCTTTGTAAACATAATTATTTTCATTTTTAACACAGCGTAAATATTGTTATAATGTTATAGTTTATAAAACACTGAAGTAAAAATGAACATTTAATTGCTGTGTTAATAGTTTTTAAAAGAACATATTTAATTGATTTTTAAAGAAAAATCAGGCATGAACATGCCAATTAATGAGAGTATGCTTTGCAATAGTAATCCAGTTCAATTGTTTAATAAATCAAACAGGTCAACTCGATTATCACGTTACATCGATATATGTAATGAAAATGTGGATTTATATTACAATCTGTGTAGTAAAATGTTTAATTTTGTTTGTCTTTCAACAAGAACTGGATCAAAGGGATTTTTCAACTGCCATTTTAACACGTTCAAATACACTGCCAATGAATAAATTGTTCATGAATTTCCACATAGGACTGTCGATATTACAAGAAATTAGGTATAATAGATGTAAGTAGAATAGATTATAGCGTAGATGTAAGATATAAATAGATACGGGGTAGAGTATTAGGTTAACCAAATTATAGTATAAACATTATAGAGAATACAACTAAATAGAACATAAGAAAGATAAGAAGTAGATTGTTTCAGGTGAATACACAGCGGACATTTATATTCAAGTGTAATTTTTTGCAGCTGTATTTTAATTGACTCTTAAAGGAATGTGACAGATATTTGTTTAAAACTGTTGGCAATAAACGCAAGGACCGAGCAAAAATTTTGGTTTTTACAACCTTTACAAATTTTGCTTACAGTTTTATTTCAGCAAAATACACGGATTAAAGAGTGCATGCATCAAACTAAACAAAACTAAGCTAAATACTACCTAGTATAGTATGCAATGTTATTAATACTAAGTAGAGTACAGCAGAGTACAGCCATGTTGTTACAAAGGTTTGTATATAAGTCCTGTTTCAAGGATTAAAAGCTTATGTACTGGTCTGATGTCATTCCTTACAATGAGTTTTGTAAGTATACATTTTGCTACACAAATAATGATTGCGTAATTATTCAGATAAATTAAATATTGCACAAACTTTTTAAAATGTAGTTAAAATTTTATATAAGGCTAAATAGAATTAAGGCTTAAGCAAAGATTATGATGTGTATCTTTATATATCCAGATTGAGACTTATCCTTTAAAAACACCACAACAAATTGTGACAGTTAACTTAACCTATTTTTTGCGATAAATATTTTTTCCACAAGAAAGCATGTTTGTTTTAAGGTGATTCTGTAAAACATTTGAACTAAACTGTAAACAATATTTTTAATAGCAAAAATAGGGATTTTTGCAAAATATTAAAAGGCTGAAAAATTCAAAAATTGTCTCAAGATTCGGTTAAACCAAACACCGTAATTGCCTGTACACTTTTTTTGCACTGGCAAGATCTTTCAGGGCTAAATATGTTTTTGAAACTTAAAGAAAATTAGGTATATCATTTTTTTAACTTTTTGACATATCGTATATGTCGTTTTTCAATTTTTTGGACAATTTTTACACTTTTTATACTTGTTATTGTAAGAAAGTAAAACCTTAAAAATATTTATTGTTGAAAAATTATAATGTGTCTTTACTTTCGTAATAAATGAGGTATAAAGAAATTATTGAGGCAGTGAAACATACTGATTTTAATTTTTCCAGTGAGTAAAACAAGTGGTTTTTAATTGGGTGTTTGCCCGTCCGTCCTTGTAGGCCTAAGTGTGTGCAAGCATGCGTGACTAAATTTATCATACAAGTATAGTTTTCTTCAATATCGGGACTATTTTTTAATTAAAAAAACATTTTCAAGCCGTTAAAAAATTATTTAAAATCTGATTTTAAAAATGTGAAAAATTTAATTTTTCAAACACTCTAAATATCTGAATTATCAAGAACTCTAAATATACAAACTTGATTATTTGTTGTAACTTCATGGCAACGCTTAAATAATTATTATATATTATTATTGTATAGAAAATAAAATGATTAGTAATAAAAACATCTTAATTTGTAAGAGAAAATGTAAGAAAAATTAAAATTATTATTAGTAAAATTTCTACCTCTTCTATAAAAAAAGAATGTCTTGATATATTACTTTTATTTCCGTCTTAAATATTATTACCGTACATCCTCTACAATTCCAGTTTTATCATTTCGTATTAATAATTCTTAATAACTCGAAGGTATGTCTTTGCACTCATAAAAATGTTTACAAGTAATAACGACCTCTTATGTTTGCCTTTTCCACAGAACGCAACAATGTCAGTAATTTTATAGCTGGAAAAGTTTTATGCTTCCAGTAGCTCTTAGAAATTCAAAAAGTTTTAAGCTCTTGGGAATTGTCCTTGAATTTTTCCAAACGTTTTCACCAAAGTAATCAATGTTTCGTTGCCATTACAAGTTTTTTAACAAACCGAAGCCTTAAACGACTAAAAACGTATACATTAAACATCACTGCAACTGCACAAACGTATATACTCAACCTTATTTATTGCCTTAATGGTTTTGGCTCAAAAATTATTATTACAAAAACTCAATATAACAATCCTTGTTCAAATTTATTGAAAATAGTTTCTCAAAATCAGCTTCATAGGCTAGCGTTTGTAAATAATTGAAACCCATTGTGTAGTACTATAATTGATAATTAATACATTATTATTATCAATATACAAAATTTTAAATAACAATCATGTTTCGGTGTTCAAACACACAAACACACACACACACACACACACACCTGTTCCACTTACAAACACCCGTCATCAATATTAGCTTATGTTTACGAAGGTCGATACAGTACTGTAAGGCAGTACAGTAGAGAGGAAACTTTGTTTTGCTCCTGTCAAAGTTCCCTAGAATCTCCTTGGCTATCTTATACCTCTTTTAACTTCTCACACTTTAGATTCCCTAGCTTTTTCTCCTTCCTGCTTAGTTTCATCTTAAAGTAGCGCTTCAAGTCCGCCAAAAAGATACTATAATTTGGGTCAATCCTAAGAATATCTTACTATGTCAGGGCAACAGCTTATGTTAATAATTGTTATTCTTTATATATGTATTACTTACCAGCGTATTTGCTTTTTCAGTTCCATTTATCCTTGCAAGTCCTGGTAACCAGAAGAAGGAAACATTATTGCTCTGGCCCAGACTATTTAGCTTTTGCAGGCCCATACCACAGCTGAGCTGATGATGACTGGAAAAACTGCTGCTTCACCATCTGACATGTTAACGATGTTTTTTTTCGTATATCACCAATCATTGTTCCTTTGAATATACCTCTGAATTGTCAGTAGTATTAGTATACAAGACCATTGCTGCAAAATATTTGGTTTTTGTATACATACACCGGTTCCAGTTCCCTCAGGTGATTTTGGACTAGTAACTGTATAATAAACATGTGTGTGTGTGTGATATATATGTGTGTGTGTGTGTGTCTTATTTAATATTACTTAACGAATAGGAAAATATAGTTTACGTTTTAAATTGGTGTATAGTCGTTAACTCAACTGTTTATACTTTTCACTGAAACCTTATCTTGTATTTTTGTGATGATTCTTCTGAAATCGATTTCGGTGAAACGTGGAAGCAATGTTTTTCCTAGAAACCGTAGATTCGAATGGATTTAAAACCGCTTTCAATATACACGTTGCAAATTTAGGGTAAAAACAGTATATTTCGGGAAAAGATAAATACGTAAATACTATTGTTATTATTTTGCATTGAAATTTATACAACGTAGTTTTAAAATAAAATTATTCTTAATGGAATACTAATTTAAGGAATCTTTATAATGTCAAGAAACAAGTTTTTTTTGGTTTATTATAAAGCAGTTTTTTTGGTTTTCTGGTTTGTTTTATAAAGCACAAAATAGCATTTTTGATGAGATAAGCCTATACATTGTTTTAGAATAGGCCTATACATATTATATTATGTTGAAAAAATGTATATTAAAATTTTTAGAGATTTTTTGATAAACGTCTACTAAAATTTTGTATTTTATATGATTTTTTTCAAAACGTTTATTTAAAATAACCAATTGCATTATTGGAAAATTATTATCTTTTTATTATTAATTAATATTTGTTTAAAGTCTACAAACATTTTTGAGACAAAAATTCGTTAGTTAAGATCTGCCAGATAATTTAGATTTCGTACAAAGTATAGACTTTAAGGTCTGGAAGTAAAAATGAAAATTACAAGACAGAATTGTAAATGCTTTTGATTGTATAAATTATAAATAAATTAGTTATGGAATTAATTCTTTAACAGTTGAAGTACTTAAAGTTAACATTTAACTTTTCGAATTTTATTTTACTTTCTTTCCAAAGTGTTTTTACTTTCGAATCAACGATTGCGAATGTTTTGTAAAGACATTTAATTAATTAATTGTTTTGGGCTTGATATATTAATTAGGATGGAGAAAATGTGTACTAAACATATTTGTTAATTAAATGAGGTCGGTTAAGTCTAGTTTAATCAATGAAAATTTCTTAATTAACGAAATTATCAAATATTAAAAAAGTGTGTCGCTTTTATATTTGTTACATTTGTTTAAAATTTACCGACCATTCGTTAGGTCGGTAAATTTTAAACAAATGTAACAAATATAATTATAACAAATGTAACAAATCTAACTATAATTTTCAGACTCAAATAAATTACACCTTCAAAATATTGTAGAATTAAATCAGAGGATTTTCTTTTTTCTTTTTTATTTTGTAATAAAGAAATCCTTGTAGAATCATTCACATTAGTATTATATTTCTCAAAAACATAGATCTGCAGTTTGTCACATTTTTGCTTCTTTTAATAATGAGTAGTAAAAGTCTCTCTCTCTCTCTCTCTCTCTTCCTCTTTTTTCTCTCTCTCTCTCTCTTTCTCTTTTATTTCTCTCTCTTTCTCTCTCTCGCTCTCGCTCGCATTATCTACGCGCGCGCGCGCGCTGTGTGTGTGTGTGTGTGTGTGTGTGTGTGTGTGTGTGTGTGTGTGTGTGTGTGTGTGAGTTGTGTGTGTTTGTGTGTTTTGATGCCAAAAAAGGTGGAGAAATCTTTCACAGAATACCTGGGGTATTGTACTGTCACTCCCTAGTGTCTGGGATTCAAGTGAAGTTCAATTATTATCGTTACCCAGTTATAAGACTGGTATTTGACTAAGTTACTTCACAAAATATATCGGTCAGCGTGCTGAGTCTCCAAACCAGGAAACCTCAAAGTGGTAGATCCGAGAGTAGAGTTACAGTTTCAAGCTTTCCCCTTGCTGTTAACACTGATCTCATTAGTCCGTTTAGAGGTCCCATCAAACAAAACGCTATAGCCGTTTGAGATCCTATAGCCCGCTCAAACAAAACCTACTGAGATCGTGAATGACAAACAGAACGCGGGTCGAGCCGTTTATTTGCTTTTGGCCAGTATTTACACAAGCTACGCACAAACTTGAAGCGACTCTAGTTCGGATTTAAGACTACAATGCACTAATTTTTTTTACTGTTTTGTAGGCATTTGACAAAAAAATCATTTTATAGTATTAAATTAGATATTAAATTTTTCCTTTCTCTCTCCTTCACACTCTCTCTCCCTCTCTCTTCTCTCTCTCTCTCTCTCTCTCTCTCTCTCTCTCTCTCTCTCTCTCTCTCTCTCTCTCTCTCTCTCTCTCTCTCTCTCTCTCTGTTTTTTGATGCCAAATAAAGGTGGAAAAATCTTTTATAGGCTACCTGGGGTAATTTACCGACACTCCACAGATTGTGGGACTTCAGTTTAAGTTGTACTATATGTTATTACTGCCCACTAAAAACTACCAAAAGCATTCTTCATCTAATTTCCTACAGTGAGAAAGTAACAATATTACCCCGCCATCAGTTTATGGCTTAAAATCTACAAAACCGCTAATATGACCTTGTTTAACCTATAAATTTAACAAAGCAAGTGCATATGACATGTTAATACAAAAAACATGTTAAGTGCTAAGCGATGAAAAGGATATTATTAAGTCGGAGTGTTACATCCCTAATACGGTAATTTTACCTTTTTGTACTTTTAAACATATTTTCGTTTTTGAAGTGAAAACTTGTTTAGACAGGCAAACATTTTGCGTATGAGCAAAAATATAAACTCTTTATAGTACGAATTAAACTTTCCGTAAACACATTTATATTCTTGAAGTGAACAATAGTCTACTAGCCAACTGACTGTTTCCATGTGCATTCTTGCCTCAGATTTACATTTATAAAACTAAGTGAGTTAAGTCAAAACCTGTTGCTGACTTAAATTTGTTTTAATATTTATTTCTTTAAAAAGTTATGTATGTCAAGAAATGCATACATACTAACTTTGAAATTAATGTCATTACGTCACATATCACCTTTTCTGGTACAAAAATACTTAGCGTATTTTACAATTGAATATATATTAAGCAAATTTTAAATAAATATGTTATTTAACAAATATTTAAATTGCTACCGAAGCCGTGATTCTATACGCACAGCCTGGCCATACAATTATTACAGAATTAACTTTGGACATATTCTTTTACAATTGAATTAATCTTTTATATTTGTATATTATGAAGTAAAAAAGTATCCAGTTTTTTTAATATCAGTGTGAATAATTTCAGTGTGAAAATAATGTTTGAATTAATATTCAATTTCTTCAATAATTTGTTTAAACACTTCAGAACTATTTTTAATTTTATTTTAATTACTTGAAGAAGTAAAGAAAACACGAGTTTTTACTTCTCCAAAGATACGGGTCTCCATTTTACTATTAAGCAATGGAAAATTTACGTACTTTTTAAAATAAAGAATGAAATTTACTGAAATTTTATTATGTTAAGTTTATAAAATGTTACTGATATTTTAATATCTCTCTCTCTCTCTCTCTCTCTCTCTCTCTCTCTCACACACACACACACACACACACACATATATATATATATATATATATATATATATATATATATATATATATATATTGTCCACGAAGAGGTTTACGCATTTGATCCTACATTGATCATTTTGAAAATATGCATACTTTTTAAAGAAATTATGTATACAAATAATATGTGAGAATTGCATTCAGTTACTGTTTGTAGAAACAAAATGGCCAAAATAAATAAATTCTCTTCCTCTTAAAAATCTCACTCTACTACAGTATTAAATCAGATTGTTGAACAGCTGTTAATAACGGCTGTCTTTAATTTTATTCTTTAAAATGATTTTACTGTATTAACCATAAAAATATTCAAATTATTCTTGTAATTTTTCTCATATTTTTTTAATAATACAGAAATGAAACACGACCGTCGTTTTGATGGCAAAATAAGATTATCAGAAAAGTGATATATTTAAAAGTGATATATCACTTTATATATCACTTTATATATATGAAAACAATATACGGCATTATCAGAGTAGAAATCAACTCTCGCTTTCATGAACCACGATCTTAAAATTTTGGAGAATCAGCCTTGAGTACTAGTGTTAATTCTTTTAAAATAGGTTTAATTCTAACTTACGTTTAGTTGTAAATTTCATGTATTTTGATATAGTTAGGCATTTTATAATTATCGCGAATTGTTTCTACATACGCAAATGAATATGTAGTCATAAGAACATGAATATTCCATCAGTCAGTAAAAATTTTATAAACAGAATATACTTAGATATTGATATTTTACTATAACAAATATCGAAATATCACCAAAATACAACTCTCCTCTTTTAATACCAGTAAAGATGGAATAATTGACAGTTTAGACGTTCTAAAACACGTGACAATGATAAGATATGGGAAAGGAAATCCGTCGTAGCTTGTAATTGGATTTTGGGAAAAACTAAGAAGAAAAAAAAACAAAACGACTGGAACAAAATCAGGGTTTGGGAAATATAGAAAAAGATGTTTGTTTAGTTATGATATTTCGGAAACTGATTTGTAGCTGCTAGTATTATATTAATCAGTAATAAACACAATTTTCGAACAGAGTTTTTAGGCAAAGAATTTAATTTGAAAAAAGTGTGTACTTTATTCTTTCAGCATTATTTAAAGTCCTTAGTTTGAAGTTAACTTTGTCAGTTTTTATGTAATTACAAAAAATTTCCGTGTGAAAAACTAAATCCGTTAAAGTAGGAAACATTTTTAAATGAACCTGACATTTTTTATTTGACCCATATATTATTACTCACTATATCTATTATTAACCAAAAAGTAATTTGACAGCTAAACATGGCCACTGTGGATTAAAATCGGTAATAATACACTTGCTTTGATAGTCGCACACTGAAGCCAGTTATATAAATATGCACAGTTCAAATTTACTAAATAATAATTTATTTTTATCTTTTATAAAAATGATAATTATAAATGAATTATTTAATGTAAATAAGTAAAGTAAAATCTTTGAATTTCATTCTACTTTATTTACTTCGTTAAGAACATTGAAATAAATAATATAATTTGCATGTTAAGTTATTTGAGTTATTTTTCTTTGTTTGTTGGAATTACATTTTATTTATATTTCTAATAGAGAGTAACAATTAGTATTTAACAACTTTGTAAACTTAGGAAAATCATTGGGTAATTATTTACCTTGCCTTTGTGATGAAGTATCAGGGGTAAACATTGCTTGTATTTTAGTTATTTATCATATTAATAATTTATGAATATATTAATGTAACGATATTAGATGTTTATCATTTAATTAATTGGAAAAAGAATCATGAAAACGTTTTAGTTTCCTAGTATTTTTTTTCAAATAAGTTAATTGAAATAAACAATGCGAGTTTAAAACTATTCAGTAAATAAGTACTAAATATGTTAAGAGTCGATCCAACTGAAACATTTTTTTAATCGAAATATAATATTCACAGTGAAAGGGTTACTACTTGTGCTTGATCGGTACTGTTATATTTTATATTATGCTGTTAATTAATTTGTACAATTCTTAACAATTTTACTCTAACTTTTGGTTACCTCAAATTTTATTCTTTAGAAATATTTTTTAATTTCACTAACTTATTTATGTTATCATAAATGATTTATATTCATAGAGTATTTTAATGGAAAAAATATCTATTTACCCCTATTATAATTCATCAGAGGTAATTTTATAAAATATTATTTTTTGTTCATTTGTTGTTTTCGATTTAAAAAAGTTGTTTCTACATTTGAAATAAATTACACCTTCAAAATATTGTAGAATTAAACAGAGGGTTTTCTTTTTTATTTTTTGTTTTGTAATAAAGAAATCCTTGTAGAATCATTCACATTAGTATTATATTTCTCAAAAACATAGATCTGCAGTTTTTTTCAGAATTTGCATGTTAAATTCAACGTTTAACATTTATAAATTTATAAATTCAACATTTATACATAAATAAATAACACTGCTTTTCGCCTTAACTGTATTACAACATTAATACAATTGTAGATACAATACCAGTTTTTTAATTCAGTAAGTAAGTATTTAAAAGTTTGAATTCACTGTCAATTTCGTAACTTATAAAATACAGGCTAAGATTGTGTGTAACGCAGTAAGCAACTCTACTATAAATAGTTTTTAAAAGTTGTACGTGATAACGATTTTTTAAAGTTATATTTCTTTAAATAACTACTCATATTCTCCTTGCAGTTATTAAATGTACTAATTAATAGAAATTTTAACGCTAATTATTATAGGATTCTAAGTTATAAATTTTTTGTATTATGCGTTTTTTAAAATATGCATTAGTGTATTGTATTATCATTTGTAGACACATTTTTTAAATACTTTAATAAAATTTTTATGTTTCCTATTTACTGCGGTAACTAAAAATCCCAGCGGTTAATTTATTACGAATACACGCGATTGTGTCAGTTCTGTAATTAATGTTGGCAATTTGAATATCATGATATGGTAATGAGTTATAATAGCAACTAGTGTAGGTTGGATAACGCGGCATTAATCAAATATTAATGGATATCAATACGGCCGTGCGATGCGTTTATTGGGGTTGTATTGGCTCTGAATTTTAGTTTTATTGCCGGGTGGAACCTCACTACGTTATTTAATGTTTTTAATTGACCGGGTGAAGCGAGGTCACTTTCAACTCAACCTTCGGCATTTGTTTGTTTGTTACATAGTTTTGACCAAACGCATTGACCGATTGTTTTCAAATTTATTACGAAAGTACTTTGTGCAAAGCCCTAACAAAGAATGTGTAACCTTTTTTCTATTCATTTCCGTTTAAAGATGGCACCCTTAAAGTAATACACCTTTTTATACAAAGGATGGCACCTTTTATATACAATTAAACATTTTAAAAACTTTATGAACCGACGTTTTTAAATTAAATCTTTTTTGTCAAACCGTATGGCTTTTATGGAAAATCAATCGAATTAAAGAAAGTTTGTTTCATTATTTTATGTATTCGTAAGTTTTGGTCGTAAGGAAAGAGGAAATTATTTCAAATTTTCAAGATTTACGAAGGCAGGTGCTTTCGAATAATTTAAAAGTACTGAAGAAATTTGTTTTATTGTAATTATTATTTGTGTTTTTGGTTGAAAATTTAAAAGATTACATATTTTTCAATTAACATAACACTGACGGATTTCAAAAATAATTCATTACGATCGTTATGTTTTACTGTAATTTTCGTAAAACAAAAAATAAATTTAATTATAAGTTTTTACAGAAAACTTATTTGACACGTCGATTGAAATAAAAAAAGAAAGTGTTATATTCTCCCCTTACAAGACAACATCGTTAATACTGTTCAAAGGTCCGTATAAAATGAACGACATTATATTTTTTTACTTCTAACTCGTCGTTACAATTAAGCCTTTATTTGTATCAATTCCTGCTAATGTTGTCACTTTTTTAGTTACTAAAGTACAAAATAATTCATTTTAGAGGTTGTCGTGATGGAAGCAAATTTCCAAGAATATTTTCTGTTTACCTTACACTTTTTTTGAAATTCTGATTGATCTATCGCAATTAGCAATACAATTTTGCGTTTTTAAGTCGTTTGACAATTTAGAATGCTAAACTATTCAGATTTTAAGTATGAAGTACGACGGTGAAATTATGCTTTTCACAAAGTGTAACGTAAAAAGTAATACATTTTTTTAAAGATTTTAAATTTCCGCCATTTTGAACCAGTTAAACGGATTTTATGAAAAAACGGACTTATCTAAGGAAAACTACAACCAAATTTCTACCAATTTCGAATCAAATTACCGTTAGTTTTATTTTGGTTTTCAACAGAATTTGAATTTGAATATAGAAGTACTATTTTTAAATGTGATAATTGTTTATTTTAGTATTTTTAATATAATTTGAAAATTCAAAATGCTAATTTATGCATATTTTAATATTGGTAATTTTAATAAAATCAGATTTTAAAATGTATTAAAATTTTTAAAACAGCAATGTTGGAAATTTACTTCCGACACGTCAGACCTAAAGGAGGCCAGTGATTTTTGTTTTCGAGGACCCTAGGGACCTGCAGCAGGATGAGCTAGTCAGTGGATTGTTTGAACTTACTAATAACACTAACCTGCTAAAATGTTACTTAAGAGGTTTACTTGCACAATAGGTTTTTCGATCACAGTGCCTGGGGTTTTTATAATCACTTCCTTTAGTTTGTATAATCTTATCTAATCTAAATATTTTAACTAGTTCTTGAAATAAAAAAATCCGCCGAACTGTTTAAAAATTACAGCTATTTAAAACCTCAAATTATTACAAATTTTTATTTTTACTTTTTTTTGAAAGTCATTTATCAATATCATAATAGACTTCCCTCGCGGTACCCGAGTCTAACAGACACTTACACTTACAACACTACACTTACGACTTTAACACTTTACACTCACACTTACATTTATGGAGGCGATAAGAGCCTTAATGTGCTTTTCGCCTTAAAATAACAAGATAAAAATATTCTGTGAACAATAAGTTTTATTTGGAACTTTAAAGTCTACAAAAGTATCAAATTTTTTCAAAAAACATGTTTAATTTCGGAAAACTTAAACTTATCATTCTTACAAAAATATTAATAAACGAAAATAAGAAACATATGGAGCTATTTTAATTGAATTATTTTTAAAAAGTCGATCTAGTTGTTTGATCTGTATCGAAAATGGACAATAATCACATTTAAGTCAACTTGCATTCAATCTCCAAAGCTCTGTTTTGTGTAAACCATCAGATATTTCGCTTATGCACAAAGTTTAGGCAGAAAATAAAAGCTAAAAGGAAGGTTGATAAACAAACACAACAATGGGCTTATACATAAATAAATACGTTCGGCCATGTAAGCCGGCTCAGGTAAAATATTTTGATGGATGTGATCCTGCTATTATTATGGAGATGTGAAATTTGCCAACAAAACCACAGCGAAAGGTAAACAAGTATAAACATAAAATATTTTTCTATACAAAGAAAGGGTAAATGATTTATAAATTTACATTATGGATGTAAACTTCAGGCATAAACACTTACATAACTGGATTATTAAATCAGTTTAGGGCTAAAATTAAATTACGTTCTCAGATAAAAATTATAATACTATTATAAATATTATTGACACTATTATAAATTTATATAATTTTTTATATAAAGTATCTTTATAACAGACAAAGTAGACAATTTTATAGAATTTTGGTGTTAATGTTATAGACAAAATTCAGGAAGTTATAATTATGAAAAAATATCACTTATAATACTTCAAAACAATTTTACAGGTTATTAAACATGATTAAGCCGTTGTCAGTTAAAAAAAATGCCGTTTGGAGAGAAGATTATGCTATTTTATTTTAAGGCGAAAAGCACATTAAGGCTACACCCGAAATGTAAAGTGTTAAAGTCGTAAATGTAAGTTTGTTTTTTTTTGTGTGTTTAACGTCCGACTATTGTGCACACTTGGGCTAATGCAGACGGTAGTAAGTGTAAGTGTGTGTTACACTCTACACTCGGATACCGCAAGGAACGACTAAATCCTCTCAATAGGTTCAACTAGTTTGCACCCCTTGCGGGGAGATTATGCTATAAAAAGCGGCGGCAGGCAGTGTTTGCCGTTCAGACCAGAATTAATAAAAGCACCCGACTTTTCGATCAAGCTTGTGGCAGCACTTTAAAAGGCTTTTGCTGAACAAAAACGCGCCTCGACAGGGAAGAAGAAGGATTTTGCCAAGTACTTGTTGTATTTGGGAGACGCAAACTTGTCTACCAACAATTTGGGAGTGATCGAGTTATCAGCGGATAAAATTTTGAACGGGAACTCTATGGAAGGAGATTGTGGCACCTATCAGTGCTAAGGACATTGATCCTATGGCGAAACATGCTGTACTGACGCTGCTAGAATTTACTAATTTACTCCTGAGGTTATAAACTAATTTGTTATTTTCCATGTATTGTGATACATGGACAAGCTCAAATTGAAGACAAATGCGATTATCATGCTAGTGCTAAACGTGGATGTTGTAGAAGAAATGTGTAACGAAATTGAACTGATAGTTGTCGAGCTGTGCAGGCCGAAATCTTTACCGGCGAAATGACAGGATATGAAATTCATATTCGAAGGATTATGTTCGACTCCAGCAAATCACAGCCTGGATACACAATTAAACGTTAGTAGTTCCTTGCGCGCGTAGCTTTTAACAATGACCATTCGCGAACCACAAGGCTAGGCTCCAGAATTCGTCGGCGAACTTCTTCATTCGATATGCACGGAATGTTTTACGTTTTATTTTCACGAATGTCAAAATGGGTTCAAAGGTTTTTCTACCGCCAGAAAATAGCGTTATACTCTGAATGTTGTATGGATCGCTATTTTAAACAATATAAGAACTATTTCTAACAATAAGAATACACTGAAATCCAACAATCTTAACAATTCAAACATTGACGAATGATTATTTCGAAGGAAATTGTTTAATGATAAACAATTTCAGTTGTTATAAATGTGTTATCATACTTGTACGTGTTTATTGTTATATATAGAGTACTTTAATATTAAGTGGTTGTAATAATTATTGTACTTTTTTACAAACCTAACAGTGATTAAATATATCCAACCTTGGCTCCGCTCCCACCCCCGGTACTGTTAATATGAAGTACATTAACAAAAATATAATGAAGACAATAGAAGGATAGTATGAAGAGAGTGAAATAGATTCAATAATTTTACAAAATCGTTTGTTTTACAGTTAACAAAAATATTTATAAATCTAAATTAAATAAAACAAAGGCAATAACTACAAATTGACGTTACAAACACTGTATAAAATAATGAAATAAATTTGCATAAACAATATGCGTATTTCTCATAACAGCTTGGCACAATCAGCGAAAAAATCATAAGAAAAATAACAAAAATGTTGACGAATAAATACACTTTAATCAAGTACTGCTCTTATACAAATCCAAAATTACTATTTTCCTAGACTGAAAGTTCCGTTCCTCTTGTTTATCTTTTTTTTACCCTCCAAACTTTGATTGCCTCGTTAAAAACGCATTAGGCTATCTTTGGAGAAGATTTTAAAATACCAAATGAGATAAAACAACCCTAACAAAAAGTACAAGTGATTGTTTTTTTTTTTAAATCTTTCTTGATAAATCTTTATTATGAATCAATTAGAAGCCGTTCACCACGGTTCATAACCTCTAAAACAATTTTTCTTAAAAATAAATAATTTTAAAGAATTTATATTACTGTATGTCGAAAATCCATGTATTTTGTAATAGGATCCACATATCCATGTATTTCTCTTTATATTGCTATTTATTACTATATATTGTATGAACAAAATAATGTTTGTGTGTGTGTGTGTGTGTGTATGTTTGACACAAAAAGTAATTTTAATAATAGTTTGTACAAAACTGTTACACAGTGAAATCTGATAAAAGTATCAAAATGGATTTAAAATATTAAAAAAAAACAATTTTTTCGAAACCTGATAGCTTTTAGGATGTTCGTTTTTTTAATACAAATTGAAACTAAAATTTGATTACTAAGCCAACTTGATTTGTACTTTGATAACACGTACTTCAGCAATATCATTTTAAATATTTTATAAGTGCGGCTATTTTAAAAACATAGTTCTTATCTTTTATTAAAAAATAAATAAATATGACTGAATAACGTAAAGAACGTTTTTAAATAAGAACAATTTAACATTCATAAACTTTTATATTTATAAAAATTTTTTAAAATGCTAATATGTACAGATTTTATTGCTGATTATAATTGTGTACCTAGGCAGTCAAAGTTACATTTGGAAATTTGCTGTCATCACTTCGGTGAGGAATTTGCGGTGAATATTATTATTTGTAATCAGATGAACTTTATATATTTCAAGGCTAGTGCTTTAATTTTCTTTATTTGATTATTTGAACATTTTCTTTAGTGAGTCAGTGAGTAAAGTTCGATAGGAATATTAAGACATCCGAACAATTAATTGTGAAAATATTAAACAATAATGTGCGTAACACAATATTTTAATTTTACACTAGAAATTAATAATTTAGTTTAAAGCTAGTCATTATTTTGAAACCTGTAATGCAATATGATATGTTTGAATATTAATTTCATTAAGCATAAATTGCTGATAAAAGCGAATATAGGTTTCTTTCTTTGCAATATTGGTATAAGGCCTATAATTTGGAAAAAAATCACTTAACCCAATATAACCAGAATACTCGTATACTTTGAAGGGACTTGATGTGTCAAGGTTCATAACAATTGTGTTAATTATTCCTGTTTCTTCAATAGATTTATAACATTCAATAAATTTTGGAACATACAATCTTGAAAAAGTCGAACTTTAAGAACATTTTAATAAAAAAATTTTTTTTGAAAAATTATAAATGAACACTTTAATTTTAGATCCGCAGCTAGATATTTTAATTAATTTAGTTTGACGGCATTCAGAAATCTTTTCCAATTTTAAATTGATTTTGAATGTTTAAAGTACTAATATATGCTCACTTTAATGCTGTTTATAGTATTTAATTAAAGTTACAACAAGAGGTAAAGAAAAAAAATACTTTTATAAATTTGCTTCTATCACGTTAGCGAGACGCTTTTTGTACATGTGCTCATTTCTAGATACCAGACTGGTAGCTTCAATATCTCATTGCATAATACAAAATTAACTGATAATACAGTGTCGAATCACAATTCACTATAAAAAGTGTCTCTAAAATATTATGAATGTAATTTTTTAAAATTTTGCCAATGATTTTCAAAATTGTGAAGGGAAATCGTATCATGCTTTTTTTATTTCAAGTTTTTACGAATACCTCAAGACAATATTTTGTGCAGTTATCAGTTACTAAATTTATGATATCTTTATGGTAAAATCGATTTTCCTGCTAAAACACACACACACGCGCGCGCGCGTGCAAACACACACACACACACACACACACATATATATATATATATATATTATATATATATATATATTTATTTATTTATAAGCAACCCTCAAAAAGTGATCTAGAACCAAGAAGTCAGGATTAGTGCCGTTCATTTCAAAGCCCAAGGTTCATTTCAATACAATTCCCTATTGGCCGCCCCAGTACCTAATTTTCCAATAGAAGTTTTCTAAACATTTACTGCATTTTATATATTTCACGTTAATTAATTTGTCTTCTAATAGACAGTGTTAAATTAGGCCTAATTGAATTTTTTTTCACCTCGTTCAGATTTTTTTATCACAAAATATACAGAACATAATAATAATTTAATTATGTTTCTTAAGGTAAACTTATGTAAAACGTATTAAATTTTTAATTTAGTTTACACTCTCCCTATACATATTTACATATCTTTTTCAAATTTCGAATCGTCAATAAAATATTTTCTATTTATCCACTCGAAGTTCAAATACATTTATAAAACTTGTAGTATATGACACGATGTTAATACAGTTTTTCAAATTTTAATTCATTAATTAAATTGAAAGGTTGATAGAGAAAATACAACAAGCAGCATGGGAAAGTACGCCAGTTCTACAAACAAACAAAAACAATGACGTATACTATCCTGTTGAAGTAAAACAATTAGTAGACCTCAAACGGAGAGCCCGAAAAAAATGGCAAATTAGTCGTACCCCTGAAAATAAAAGCAGACTCAACAATTTAACAAATAAACTTAAGGAATTAATAAAAGAAGTTAAAAACAAAACATTTAATAAATATTTAGAAAACCTAACAGCTGAAAAAGACACTGATTACTCCTTATGGCGTGCCACCAAGGGAATCAAGAGACCTGTTGTGCAGATACCACCAGTTAAAAGAAACAAAGAGACCTGGGTTCGAAATGCATATGAAAAGGCTGAGCTATTTGCAGATCTTCTGGAACAAATATTCCGTCCTCTCCCCAGCCAAACGGCAGATGAACATCTACCAAAAGTAAACAAAATAGATAAACTAGACATTAGACCAGTAACGCTACAAGAACTAATAAACGAAATCAGTCAGAATTTACATCCTAAAAAAGCTCCAGGATATGATCTAATTACAGGGCAAATAATCAAAGAACTTCCAGAGAAAGCCTTGAGGAGACTGCTGTACATTATCAAGGCAGCATTCAGGTTACAGTATGTTCCGAATCAATGGAAAGTAGCAGAAGTAATTATGTTACCTAAGCCGGGTAAACCACTACATGAGGTAACCTCATACCGACCAATTTCATTATTGCCAATACGATCTAAGCTCTTTGAGAAACTCCTTTTAAAAAGACTGAAAGTTATTATAGAAGATAGGGAGCTCATACCTGCACATCAGTTCGGTTTTCGGGCAAAATATTCTACAATTGAACAAGTTCATAGAGTGGTGGATATAATAGAGGAAGCTGTGGAAAGGAAGCAAATCTGCTCAGGTATATTTCTTGACGTGGCGCAGGCGTTTGATGGAGTCTGGCACTGTGGGCTGGAACATAAACTACAACGGGACTCACCAGAGCAATTCTTCAGAATTTTAAAGTCATACCTTTGTGAGAGACATTTTCGGGTTAGACATGAACTCGAATACTCACAAATTAAAACAATTAATGCAGGAGTACCTCAGGGAAGTGTTCTTGGCCCTGTACTGTACCTTCTGTACACTAGAGACATACCAGTTACTGGGAACTCCACAGTAGCAACTTTTGCAGATGACACAGCAATTTTAACAGTTGGGGACAATATTTTAGAAGTCACAGAGAAATTACAGAATGCCACCAACGCAGTAAGTCAATGGACAAAAAAATGGAGAGTAAAGCTTAATGAAGCAAAAACTGTACACATTAATTTTACGAATAGAAAAAATGAACCATTACCAATAATATTAAACGAAAGGAGTATAACATATGCAAACAGTGCTAAATATCTAGGAATGACACTCGATGCAATGCTCCGATGGAAGGTGCATGTAAAAAAGAAAAAAGAGGGCTACAGCTCAAATTCAATAAAATGTTTTGGCTTATTGGAAGAAATTCAGAACTTTCGATAGCCAACAAGATACTGCTATACAAGCAAGTTCTAAGACCAATATGGACCTATGGTGCACCACTCTGGGGATGTACAAGAAAAAGCAATAGTAAAATTATTCAAGTTTTTCATAATAAAGTATTGAGAACGATTGTCAACGCCCCTTGGTATGTGAGAAATGAAAACATACATAAGGACCTAGGTGTTGAATCTGTTCAGGAAGTCATTAAAAGCTCACTGTTAAGCATTATTGCAGGCTAGAACAGCATAATAATACAGAGATTGTCCAACTACTATGCCGCAGTGACAACATCACAAGAAGGCTGAAGAGGACCAAGCCAATTGACCTCTCCAGGCCGTAAACACATTGGGACCAGCCGTCGGACTGCACCCCAGCACACAGTGAACACAATGATAAAGAAAAATTACTAGATGGGGCACGCCTCATTTGTAATTAATAAAAAAAAAAGAAAAAAAAATTAAATTTAATTAATTTATTTTAGGTTTATATGGGAGAAAAAAATTGTCTTATATAAGATATTTAGCAGGATATAAATTTAGGAATAAATTGTTGACCAAAGTAAGAATTGACTTAATTTTTTTATATTACTTTTTTTATTTTAAATATTACAATAAACTAACGACGTCACTTTTGACGTCACGGTACTTGTAGCTGCAGTCTTGTATTTCTACTATAATTTAATCAACCACTGGAACCTTTACCTTCTGCGAACAATTTGAATGTCTGACGAACCATTGTTATGGAAATACCGACAATCACTTTCAATTTCCACAGGTTTCTGCTCGGCAGTGTTGTTGTTGGTTGTTAGTTTAGTTATTTCGTGGGGAAATCCACTGTACGTAAAGTAAAATAAGCGTCTGTAAAATAGCTGACGGTATTTCTCTGCGTCTGAAGGTTATTTTTCTTTGAATGAAAAATAAATTTTATCGACATAATTGTTTAATGCCGTATTCTCAGGGATCATTATAATTGAGCCATGTTCAAGTTTTAATTAATTTTTCTAATAATATATTTAGCAATAATATTATTTTTCACTATAGCTCTACGATGTAACCTATGATCAAAGCTTGCTGATCCTGACAAAATTAATCTTGCGATTGCTATGAATCTATCCTTTTTGTGGTCCTCTGAACCTAAAACGTAATATCGCGTGCGAGAGCGTCTCTAGAGAGAGAAATAATTCACCAATGTTGATAAAAGTTTGCCTGTATGTAGGTCCCTCCAAAGGGGGGTTGCAGACTAGCGGTACCCGAGTCTAACAAACACACTTACAACACTACACTTACTACTTTAACACTTTTCACTCGCACTTACATTTAGCCTCTGGCGCTGCGATTAAAAGATCTATTTTGCAACTAAGCCTTTTAGATTTTAGTTCAGTAGACCAATCTTGAATGAGTTTTATTAATCCGTTCACTAGGTTATTTTGCTGCAGCTCCTAAGTGTCATGGAAGTCACAAAGTGAGTCAAGGAACAGGACTAGTGAGTCTACACTTGGATTCCTGCAAGAGTTGGCAGTTTCCTTATCCATCTCGCAAAGTTCGAACGGATATTTAATGGCATAATGTTCTTGTCTGAGAGCCCTCCAGTCGTGAAGTACGGTTTCCTTTAGCCCTATCACCTCAGCCACATAAGGGTTGTGTTTCTTCCCACAAAGGTTAAGCCATGGGAGGTTGTCTGTTTTTAAAATTAATTTAACGTCTTTTTACTACCGCATCTTTTCTCCTTCTTTTGCAATTTGGGACTCCTGATGAGCATTTTTAGACGGCCAAACTTTTTCAAGAAGTTCGATCCCATCTCTAACTTTTTCGATTGAAGGTTGGGTAGGTCCGCCTATTGTCCCCATAGTCTCTGCTGCAATTTACTTTTTGTGGGTTCTATGGTTCCATTTGTTCATACAGCCATAGTTTCTTTCACCTTCACGCTATTTTCTTTTCACAGGTCTAATTTTGCCAATCCCCCAGGGATTTCTGTGATTTATGGGTTTTGAATAGTTTACTTCCAGCCATCGATTCCCAGAAGTAGCTAGAGATATTAAACGCCCATCTTAATCTTCGCGTACATTAAGGCTAGATTAAAACTGTAAGTCGCCTGGTATCCATAGTCCGCATACATAAGCGGACACTTCCTATAGCCACTTAAGTGTTTGGTGTAGCTGTGCTACATTGACTTGGGATGAAGAAAACTAACCTAACAACAGACAGTTGAAAAAAGATTAGGTCCAGCTAGGGTACCGTACTCACAATGAACCATATGAATAAAACTAAAGGAAATACTTCAAGTAAAAGATAAAAGGGAAAGGTTTTGTTTCAAATAAAATGAAGAAACGAAAGCATTTCTTTCATTCTATGATTACCTTTTGCTTATGCAAATCTTTCAGTTTGGAAGTAAAAGGATCAAAAAATGAAGGATTTGCTTTTAGTCTAAAATAAATGGTTTTAATTGATATTTTTATTCATACCAATTGAAGAATGTGCTTCAGATTTTGTGAATTAAAGCTTTTGTTTTATGGCTCAATATGTGAATCCCAGATGGGCTGCTTTGCTTATATCTATGGACCATTTTATAATTTAAAAAAATCTTCTTGATGCCACACTCTGTTTAAAAAAACTTCAAAAAAATATAAATATAATTTGTTCAGCCCGAGAAAACTAGTTCAGAAATTATCAAAAATAAGTAAATAAAATAAAAACAAATGAATAAAGATAACGTAAAACGATCTAGGTTTTGTATGCTCGTATATAAATTCATTACACAAATAGTGCTAAAATTCTAAATTGATGACATTTTCGTCTAAAAGGTGGAATAAGCCAGAAAAACTCAACAAGAATTACTTCTGTCAGGTTTTTTTGATATAAACTATTCTAGAAACACAAATTTATTTTATTAAAAATTTGTTAAACTGATTTTAGTTATAAAAATCAGTTCATTCGCTATAACATAACGCAATTTGAGTGAACTCTGATGAACTTGTTTTAAAATATTAGTCCGATTTTCTATATTTTTGTATGTAAGTATCAAAACAGCGGTTTTTTGTAGAAATAATTAATTTGTGAGGAATTTTGTGAAATACTTTTGTACTAATTACGTCTTGAATTACTT
The DNA here is from genome assembly GCA_022606455.1 of Callitettix versicolor. Classification (NCBI taxonomy): domain Eukaryota; kingdom Metazoa; phylum Arthropoda; class Insecta; order Hemiptera; family Cercopidae; genus Callitettix; species Callitettix versicolor. The sequence continues at coordinate 31,916,257 of CM040191.1, forward strand.
AGACACTATTGTATCTTGCTTTTTTTAACATTTTTATTTTCAGTATTTTTAACAAAAATTATCATATTTGTTTGTTAATATATGCACTTTTTGCTCAAATCTGATTTCTAAATCTGGGTTTCCCCATGGCCGATCGTTTTTTCCAAGGTTTTTCCAAGCGAACGTCTATCCTTATACAGCGTAGTGAGGAGCTTTGTGATGAGGAGACGAGTTTTCATAGTTGTGATTTATTTAAGCAGTTATGAACTTTAGATTAAACAGTAATAACGTGATAAAATACGTGTGGTTTTAATTAAGAAATGTTATTGCTAATGCAGTGGTGGATAGGAAAGAAAGGAAAAACGTTACACGGAAATGTGAGTTCATGAGATTAGTACAAAAAGATTTACAATCAAATTGAACACCATCACTTTTCCCAGATCTTTCAAAGAACTGGCAAAAAAAAAACAATCAGAAAATGTAATGAAACAAATGAATGTGGTAGCATTAACAAGTAAAACGAACGTTCGTTAGGATTTAACGACCGAAGTAGAAGAATTAGGAAAATAAATGGATCACTGGTTGTCGTGGCTCCGATATCTCTAGTTCACATATGAAAGTGGTGCTGCCAAATTCACAGACGTGAAGACTTCTTCTAAGCAAAAGCTGCTCCAATTTGACTTATTTCGAACTGTGATGCGTCTTGATTTAATCGTATATATTTTGCTTACCGATCCAGTAGAAGCCTAGCTTTATAATCCATTAGATAAAACACCATCTTATTTAGGTTCATTAACAAATTAAAAACAAATGAAGTGGTTTTTTTCTAAAATTGACTTAATCAACAGTCAAACACATATTCAAAAGGGAAAAACATACTACGTACTGTCTGAAGTTACGCTATTTAAAATGTCACCAAAGAGGTAGATTTAAAAAAACAGTGGGACGTTACCCTACTTTGAAATAAATGAACAACAAACTGTATTGCATTCAGTGTTGGATTTATTTTACAAAGTTCACACAGCAAAATTGACACAATTTCAGCACAGTATCACGACATGAAGTATTGAAGGCATTTCAAGTGACTTACAAGGAATTTAAATAAGTTTAAGTGACATTGTGTTGGAGTATTATTTCTGTCACAATTCATTGTGCCACAGAGATGATTGAAGTTGCCCTGCTAAATAAACACAGTGTTACGCGACAAATTTTATCGCAAAGTTTTCAATTTAACCTTCATGAAAATGTTTCAGTGGAATTTTCTCCAACTTAAATGCACTCTGTTATCTTAACTTTTAATTTAAACGAGTTAACGAAGTTTTTATTGGAAAAATGTGCTGTTGCTCCGATCCATAACTCTAGATCACTTTTTGAGCGGTCGTTAAACATTACCTATGTACTGCGCTCGCAACTTCAAAACGATGTTGTTATAGTTTGTACAAGAATGTTATTGAAAAACTTAATTCAAAAATTTTAAAATGTATGAAAAATGTATATGAAAACTTAAAAAAATAATATGATTTTAACTTACACTTCAATTTTAATTTGAATTTAAAATTTGAAATTACAACTTCAATTTGAAACAAATATGAAACTGACTGTGGCAGTTATCAGTGTTTCTTCCCACATTTCCAATGTAATTTTAGAGTTTTAAGTGCTAAGTAATTATTACCAGTTTAATTAAAAAACCTGACCCAATTTTTTTTTTGTTAGTAGCTTGGACAATTTTGATTTACTGATTCATTGTATGGTGCAGGCTGAAGGGGCAAAAGTGCATATCTGCGACTTAACCCCACACATAACGAATGTAAAAATAAAAAAATACAAGAAACTTTAAACTAAATTTAGGGTTTTATGTTGATTATGATAGTGGAACCAAATTTCCAAGATGGATGTTGAAAAATATATTTTAGCAAATTCCTTTTCATCACCCTAGCGAGACATCTGCGTCAAGGGATTATAATCAGTAAGTACCAGTTTAAAACGTTCTTTTAAATGTACATACAAAGTGAAAGAAAAGTTTAAAGTTAACAAAATAAATTCGAATATATTTTCTCTTCGTTACCTCAAACTTTTGTCCGGAAACTCTAGAGAGGAATTCACAGCCAGTGGAGCGGAAACCGTTCAGAACTGTAAGTTTTAGTTTTACTCTTATCTGAAATTGCTTTTTTATAATAATCCATATGTTAAGATTATAAATTTAAACCCCGTATATTTTATGCATTTGTGCGAAAGTACGTCTTCTATGTTTTATACCGGCGAATTGTGAAATCCAAAACAGTTTTTAGTGTCAAAGTTCAAGTTTCAGTATCACATACGTTTCAGAAATTAATAAGAAAATACTGTGTTTTGAAATCATTAAACGAAATAAAGTGTTAAGAAGATACAGTTTGGTATCTTTGGCAAATTATATTTTTCAAGTCTGATTCTTAACATTTGCACAATCAACATATTTAAATAAAACGAATGGTAATATTTTAGAAACGTAACTCGTTTAAAAAGACTGCTTTAAAGATGAAACAGATATCTGTGCTTAAGACACAGATCAGTCCGTTGTGTTTTTGAAGTCTTATTAGGCCTTTACACCTCAGGATCTTAGGTTTGAGAATGCAGTTACTGCCGTTAGCTTTACCTTCTTGTAATAATCCTTGTAATAATTCTTGTTAGCCACTCCTTCGTAATAATTTAACTGGTATAAGTATGAAAGTTAATTAAACAAAATAAAGGTAAAATTTAAAGTAAAAATTTACTTTTATGGAAATATAGATTATTAAGAAATCAATGTAGTAAACTTCTAAAATTAAAATTTTAGTCTGTCTGTTTCGTTCTATCTCTTAATATGTGTCTAAACGATATGTCTTAACATTATGATTTATTTTACAATTATGACATTTAAAAATATGACAGTATGATATTTTACAATTAGTTAAGACATAGTATTTTACAATTTATTATAAATATAAAAAAACAATTATGACATGATATATTATGAGACTTTAAAATCAATTATATAAATTTGATGTTGTAACTTTTACAATTTCAAGAATATTACATAGTATGACATTTTACAACTCTATAATTACAATATATTATGTAGCTTTACAAATGTGTCATTTTACAATTAATTACCTAAATTTAACAATTACAACATTATGACATTTAATAACGAAAATGTTTACATAATTTGTTCATTTTCTGAAAATATTATATGAGCATAAACTGTAAATAAAAAGCAATAATCTTTGAAAACCTTGTTAACAAACGATTAGTCCTGCCTCGCAATGCCATTTGGTAATTAATTAAAAAGCTTCCAAGTTGTACACACGTTAATTAATCAAGTGTTTTCCATCTCACAATGTCAATGGTAAGATTAAAAATATCCTGTAACAAAGATCAAAGTAATTAATTTTAGACAACGGCAAAACCAATATGCAATACTGTGAAACACTACCACTTTCTAATGTTTCGGTTAAGAGTAAATAAAACGTCCATGATGTTTATAATGAACGCTGATAAACCGTTTTTGGAAATGAAAAAATTGTTTGATGTTTTTAGTAGGAAAATGTAAATTGTATCACAGAAGTAAACTTTTAGAATGTAGGCCTACATATAAATGTGTAAAACAGCTGCATGTATTTACTTCAACAATAGTAGACTTGCACTTTAATTTCGTTTATAAAAAAATGTTTCTTTTGTTACAGTTTAGTGTAATGTTGATGGTGTTCTGGAGCTATTAACAAAAAACAAAATAACTAAAAAACAAAACAAACTAGATTTAATGATAATATACTTTTAATTTATACTTGTTTAATTAACTTACTTATTTGAATTCTATACGCGGAAAAGATTTATTACTGAAACCTAAAAGCAATTTATTGACAAATATATAAAACATCAATCTGGTTTTTATATTATATTATGTACCATATATTTTCGACTGTTAATGCGCTAATATCTGTGAATGGGTAACGGTAACGAGTAACGGTAACAGATAACGGTAACGGGTAAGGGTAACGGTAATCTTAAGGGATTCAGCAGAACAAGTATCTGCAAGCACAAAATGGAAGTATTATTAACGAAATGGAAAGTCACATTATAACTGGGAGAGTTATTTACCACGAATCATCTCCAAAAGCTAGTCTTTATGAAGAGACTAGAGCTGGAGAAGACGCTATAACTGAGTATCTTTGTCATATAAAAAGGGGCACAAAAATTCTACAAATTTCGCAGTGCACTGCAACAATATTTTCACTAATTATATAGTAAGTGCCTAATTTAAAAATATATTTAAAGCAAGTATTCATAGTCATTTTTCAAGTATTTACATTACAGCATCACGGAAATGAATGACTGTAAACAAGCCAATAATTTAGAAGAGATATTTACATGTTTGGTACGAAGGGGACAAAATGTTCGTGCTATACAATGGGCACTGATGAACTGTACCTGGACTTGTAACTGAAATATTTACACGTTTGATGTTGTAACTTGATGAGGAATGCAAATTATAGCAAACAGAAAACACGAGGTTCAAGAGTCTAATTAAGGCTATAGTTACTTCTGCCTGTTTGTAAACAAGATACTATTGTTTTGTTAGGGTGGCTATTGGGACACGGGGTTTGAATTTGAATTTGTAACTTCTGTAACAAATATTTTTGTAACAAAAATACTTCTTCGAATGTTATCATTTTTTAAAGGCGAATCTTTCAAAATATTTGCTAAAATTAAATACCAAAATATTATTAAATATGTTTTCTTGTAGGTTAATTTTATTCGGGTAACATCATTAAAAAATTGATATGGAATAAAAAACTTAGGTTTATTTACCTGGTTTATAAACATGGAAAAAAAACATGTTTATAAACAGCTGCTAAATGAACATCAAAAATTCTCTTTCACTCACCGTTTCCTTTTGTATTACTTTTCTTCTGCATTATTGTTTGCTATTTAAGATATATTTTTATGAAATAATGTTTTGACAAACTTCCGTACTCTATGGAAGTATGTAAAAAGTATGTGATCGTAAAAAAACTGTACATTTTTACTAAAATAAAGTCCAATTAGTCAAAAATAGTTTCGTATTTGACTTTTTCTTTTTAAATGTTTATTTGATTTCAATGAAGTTTGAACTAAAGATCTCTTTTGCCCTTAAGCATAATTTTAAAAATTAAAAATAGATTTTTTAAGATTATGTGTTTGTTGAAAATCAAACAAACCTTAACGGTTTTAGCATATTTTGCTAAAATTTAGTATATAATTTTTAAAGAAATCTAGTTTGTAAACTATTGAAAATTAAAAAAAAACTTTTTTTTAGATTTTACCTAAACGTTTGCTCATACGTGAAGTTTTATAAATGAATTCATTGAAGCAACTTTGAAATAATAAATTTACAGTTCTACACTAAATCGAAAAAAGACAAAAACAAACCATGACTGCCGGCCGGAATTTACTCTAAAACGTATGTTTCTTTTACTTTGAGTTTTGTACGCCAATTTTAGTTATAAACCGATGTTTGCGACAGAAGTTGAAAGTGATTTTGAGGTATTGACTCGATTTTTTTGAGTTTCGGTAAACGTTTTGGAGAAATAATTTAATGTGTGAAAGTTTTTGTAAATTTTCCTTGAATGCGCAAATTCAGCAGTAATTTTTATAAAATATTTATTTTCAGTTTGTGACGTCCAAATTTCAAAATAATTTAAAAACCTATGTTTGCTCTTATATTGTATTTTTCAGTAACTTCTTTCTATATTTAATTTTTATAATTCATTAATTTATTTGTTATATAGATTTCTGCATTTTGATTTAAAACTAATCCCCATTTAGTAAAAAGAACTGTAATAATATTTGAAAATATTTGAGTTACAGAATTTATTCATTCAATATTCCGTTGCATATTGATTTAATATTGAGTTGCATCATTTAATATTCCGAATTTTATGTTCAAAACAAAGCGAATTTAGAATTTAATTTAATTAAACCTGTTATACTATTTAATCCTAGAAGCCAAATTCATTATACTGTTTAATTACCTGTGTAATTATAATTAAACTAATTTGGTATCATTAGTGACATTAAGCGATTTGCTAAACTGAGATTCTCAGATTAAGGAAAATAATGTCACAGCCACAATAGCGGATCTGTGCGTTTAATGAAAAGTTTAATATTTAATTTAGTATTGTTGTGACAGTCAAACCATGTTCAATAGTACGCATGTAAACTGTAATTTTTTTGTAGTTTCTTACAAAACATTGTAATTCTATGAGAGTAAAATCTCTCATTTAAGGGAACGTTAGTTTTCGCCGCTGTAGAGAGATCGCAATCAAAACTTCTAAAAGTTTGTGTTTTATTTGTAAAAAATATTATAAGCTATTTTTAATTTTGATGTATTGAATGCAAAATTTATTGAAATAAAACTGTACGAAGTCTTTTGTAATCAATATTTATTAAATAATACTGTATGAATAAATTACTGTAATTATAAGAAAAAAACCAATATTTGCCAAAACTACTGCAGAATCGCTTTATCAATTCCTTCAAATTCTGCTTTTTAATTTTCTTGAAGCTCTTAAGTATAGTTCTTTATTTTATTTTTATTCTTCAATATCGAGTGAACAGAACTAGCTAAATTAAAATTTTGGGAATTATCTTTTTGTTTGACACATTTCTCTAACTCACGCAAAACTCTAACTTTAACATCTATAGATACATTTTTTTATTTAGTTACCGATATATTGTTTTGTAAAAGTATAAAAAAATAACGTACTTCTTGTAAAATGTAGCAGTCATAAAAGTCACGATTCAATTGTTTTTAACTCTCGAATGACGTGTTAGCGTACTGGCAAATAGGGTAGAAGAGTGGGACACACACACACACACACACACACACACATATATATATATATATATATATATATATATATATATATATATATACATGTGTGTATAATGCACTCCAGTGTGTGTGTGTGTGTGTGTGTGTGTGTGTGTGTGTGTGTGTTTAAAAGTAAATATGTTTTTGAGCTCATGGTTATAGGTAAAAATCTCAAAACCCGTTTTTTCACGATCAGAATATTTTTATACAGCTTACTTTTTTATAGTGAAAAAAACGCTTTGTGTTATTCAAGTATTTACTATAATTATACTGTTTAGAGTGTTAATTCAATTAGTCATACACTGACACAGTGTAGATTTTAACAAATGTTAGGTTACAAATAGAACAGCCCAAAACCCATCACATGTGGTCAAAAGGGTTCGTTCATTAGGAAATTCAATTTTACGGTCAATGCGGACACAGGGTTGTCAAGGCCTAAGTCATTAATTCATCCCCCTGGAACAGATCCGAAATATATTAGTTTTTAACCGCTATTTCAGATTTAATACGGGACGGGGACTGTTTGCAGTTTATGATTTAATACCACATCGAGTATTAAGCCACGCAATCAACCAACTAAAAACAGTAACAAATTGTGTTACGAAAATACGTTTCCGTTGTACTGTGATGCACTTGGGTCTACACCCTGTTCTGCTTCTGTCATTATCGGTCCTTCCTGATTGCTCACTACATTGCTACAAATTCGATTATTTGTTTATATTTCCGTGGTATTAGCTTTTTATCTTAATTTGATAGAAATAATAACAACAAAAAGAAATAAAAAATTCTGTGACCATATTGAAATAAATGTCTTCATTTGCCCGAATAGGTTATCCTTTCATTAAAATACGAATTTATTCGAAGTAATTAATTAAAGGGAAACCTTAAGAGGAATGATTATAAGCATTAATTGTTGCGAAATTTTAGAGCTTAACATAACATATTTACAAATACATGTTATCTATTTTGTAAATAATGTTCAGTTTTATTGTCCTTTTGTTTCATTAGTAGTTGTGTTTAGGTGATGATTGCCGTAATGTGCTTTTCGCCTTAAAAAAAGTCACCCTCATCTGTGTTTTGCTAGTTTTATTCCGACATGAGTATTTTTTCCTTGTCGAGAGGCGATCCCCTATACGCCGCATGTAGATGTTCTCCATTGGTGATGTAACATGTACCACATAGCAATTAGCTAGGAGTGAAGCAATAAAGCCAGTGTAAAACAATTTTGCTTCATTGTACTGAATATGGTTTCGTGCAAAGCAAAATATGAACTAAGATGAGGTTACAAAATAAAAACTGTTACAACACAATCAATACACAGTAATAAATGAAGATATATGGGAGGAGTTAATTATACATATATATATATATATATATATATATATATATATATATATATATATATTATTTATTTATTTATTTATATAGTATTTAAATGGTCAAAATGTTGATAAATAGGATAAAAATAATTTGAATATTTACGAGTACTTTAAGAGAGACAAATATATCTTGACTTCACGGTATACGCAAAACTGCCTGAACTGCCTGTTCTGACTTTAATACAGTGACTTTTATCTCTTTTTTCAGTCGAACTACAACAATACATTATTTGTATTCGTAGCTTTTTTTAATTTTTTGCCAACTTATCTCTTTGTCATCCAATCCCTGTCTCAGTTCTATCATTCTTTCCATCATGCTATATGCAGTGAAGGAGAGAGAGAGAGAGAGAGAGAGAGAGAGAGAGAGAGAGAGAGAGAGAGAGAGAGAGAGAGAGAGAGAGAGAGAGAGAGAGAGAGAGAGAGCGAAAGAGAGCACGTGTCTTTACTGGGGTAGTGAGTTCAGTCTTTTTTACGGAGCGCTGATTTTGAGCCAGAGGGCGGAGCGCCGATTTGGAGCCAGGTTATGACGGTTGCGAGCTATGCGCGCAAGGTCATTTCCAAGCACCACCATACGTTCTGTGTGTCGTAAGTGGTTATTGAATAGTTTTCGCGAACTGCATGCTCAGTAGCTGGTGAACCCCCAGTGAAGCTAATGGGCGATGAAATGCGAGGCTCTACCAACGTAAGCGAGCTGCTGAACAGTGATATAGCCATGCAGCGGAAATTAAAAAGGAACGAAATCGGACCCTGAGAACTTTGCAGTGACGGTGGAACGAATCTCAAACGGACAATGGACACCAACGCATAAGCAACATCCAGGATTTGTGCACCAGTGAGCATGGAGAGTTGGGCTTCTACCAAACAAGTTCTAACTGGGTACGGTTGCTTCCGAGCTTACCTGTTCCATTTCTGGTTGGAAACAGTCTCGACTTGTCCCCTCTGTCTTTCAGCAGTGGAGGAGAATGCGGAAAGTGTATTTTTCCGAAGAGGACAGGATGTACCTGCAAACATACCTGCGAGGCAGCATTACACCATAAAATTTGGTTGCGACAATGATGATTTGAGAGGCCAACTGGAGAGCCATTGCAGGATTCGCTGCAGTGGTCATGAAGAGGCTGAGGAGTGATGATAAAAAAAGGAGAGCCAACGCTATAGACTGATAAGCGGACAGCCAATCCACCTCCCCGCGAAGTGATGCCGGGCGGCGGATCCGTGGAGTGGTTTGCAGAAGAGGAATGTTTTTTGTAATTTTTTAGTGGGTAGCGGTATAAATTGAGTTTAAACTCAACTTGAATCCCACACTCTGAGGACTAACGGTACCGCCAGGTAGTCTATAAAAGATTTTTCCACCTTTTTTGGCATCGCAAACACACACACACACACACACACACACACACACACACACACACACACACACACACACACACATACACACACACACACACACACACACACACATATATATATATATATATATATATATATATATATATATACATATATATATAAAACGCTTTAAAAAGTGATTTCAACTTTCACTAATCCACTCATTTTAAGATCCCGGGTCTGGGTCTTACCATGATGACCAGTAAGAAACCGAACTAAGTGGGCCCTACCATGATGGAGGTTCGCTAATTACGTGCGATAAGTTGTATTGACGCATATTTACTTTATTGAGATATTTTGGAGTAGACGACTATTTTCCAAAGAATTTAATTATTTATCTTTCTCTCTTTAAAAATACCATTGCTTTTTTTCTCTGCGTAGTCTGCATTCACTGACGTACCTTGTGATGGAGCTATTAAAGGATGAATGCAGAATGTAAAGAGATTTGCTCCTTTCACCCCAAACAGTAAAACGGAATTCCGAAACTACGCAAAGTAATTAATGTTTTCCAACAATCTAAATTTGGAATCCGAAATGACAGTTTTGTTTTAGTAAGTTAATTATATTTGCATTTTTTGCAAAGAATTTAAGTGTTTATTGAAAATATTTCTTTGTCAAAATTCTAAATCTTTGTTGGTTTTCCCACTCTTAAACATTTAAAAACGCTTGCCAAAACGACATTCCCAAATGTTTTTCTTAATATCGCTCTAGAAAAAAAATTAATTTCTTTTAATTTTAATTTGGTGTACTGTAATGAATTACATCACGAAACGCGGCATCGTTCCGTTCCGCCAAGTCACCGAAGCTGTCATAGTGTATATATATGGCAGGTGACTTTGTGAGGTCTTTAGATTTCCGTAACTTAAAAACCTCAATAAAGATAGCGGTACTAATAACTTGTGTTGCACGACGATCAAAAAGTTGGTAAGTTGGTAAGGATAAAAAAAACAATTTGAAAATCGTTAGAGTCAAAGCGTAGAAAAACGATTTGAAAATGGCATTCTTAACAAATTTTTTCTTCCTCAACACTGACGCGACTAGAGGCTGAAGAGTTGAAACGATTTCAATCAACAATGACTCCTTTTGGTCGCTGATTGCAGGAATAAAAACGATTCTGATACCCATGGAAAAATCCTGAAAAACTAGGTTTTCCAAACTAGGTTTACGAATTACGAATTTTGAAATTTTAAAGATAATTAAATAAAAAAAAGGTTTCCTTAAAACATTCACTTTAACTGTACCTAAATTAATGTTGTCTACCCCTTATATTTTCCCTCGGTTCGGTTTCCTACAAAGACCATTTACGCAAATTTGTATAACAAATCAACCATAGTGTTTACAAATAAGTGGTGTTACAGAGCAAACGGACAAACGCGCGACTTTATATGGCATTGGTTTTACGTACAAACCCTGAACAACGGAATGTTCCACTATTGGCATGAAAATAAATCTCGGACGTAACTGTTGATGTCCGGATTTATTACAGAAACAATGAATGCATTCAGCAAAAACAATGGAGTCTTGTACATGCACAAAATGGTAATTTGCAAGCGTTTGTTTCTGGTTGTCAGAACATAACGGTATCTGAATGTCAAAGAGTTGATTAATCAAAGGATTTTTCCAATAAAACGTTGTAAAAAATGGCAATGTAAACATACGAGGAAAAAATATTTTTCAAACCTTCTAAAGCAGTACTTTATAATCAATGTGCTAAGATATAACGTTTACAACAAGTATTGCAAAAACATTTAAGTTTCGTTAAAAGTTTATTAGAATATATATATATATATATATATATATATATATATATATATATATATATATATATATATATTTATATTGTTTCCTCCGGACGTATTATTCAATGAAAGAATTTGTGATCACTTCTAAAGTTTGAAAAAAAATTTTGTTATAATGTTTGAACCTTTTAAAATAATTACACGTGCATATATCACTCAACATTTCTGTCCGAACTATCCTGTAGCAAAACTGAACCCGAAAACAAAAAACTACAAAAAATAGTTGCACATTTTATATATTATCATCTTAAGTGAACAAAATTGATTTCATTAAATACGAAAGAAAAACATTTAACAAAAATTTTTAAAGAGTCAAATCAAAATAAGTTCAAACTGAAATGGTTCCAACAGGGAGCCAAACATATTGACTGTATAAAACAAATTTAGGTGTAAAATTTGAGAATTATGTTTATTTAACCATTACAAAGTTCCATTCTTTAGCGTCATAAATTTAGACAAAGTTTTGGAATTAAAAATTATTCGAGAACATATTATTGCTTCTTATGATCAGCTAAAATGCATTATTTTATTTTGAATTTATTCATTTCTTTGGGAATACATTTATTCTAAATACGGTATTGTATAGGAAACCGGTTGAAGTAAAATATGGGATGCTTGCGCATTATTAGAAGCCTGCAGTCACCAGTAATTGGCCTGTCACATCCAGTAAGGAAAAATTGAAATGGATTTGCACAATAAATTGTTAAGCAGTCGTGAAATAGGCTAAGAAATAATGGCGTTAAGTACTTAAACACCATTTATTGTTTGCGAGATACAAGTTTTACCTACAGAAATAAATAATTGTAACTATTATTTCAGGTAATTAGAGTTAGGAAAAGTTTGGACGAACTTGCAACAACAACTAAATAGTTTCCAATTACAAACTTCTTGTAACTTGAGACCTAAAATTTTGTGCTCATACCTTTTAAAAGCGAAAACTTTGTTGTACTTTTTAATTTTAATTTCATTGTCTGAATACGAAAATTCGCTTCCATCAAGTAATGGGAACAGCTGTGTGCAACGATTTTCACATTTTCCATGCTTGTAGAACCTTTGCGTTATGTTTATTTGCAAATGGACTTTACTTCAAATCCACATTCTTATAAACCAAAGCAGAACAATGTAAATTACGTAATTAAACAATAACCTCTTGCCACGTTTAATGAACTTTAAGTGGCCAATACAAACACAAAACATCAATATGGCTTCAAATCAAATAAACGTTCAAGTGGGCAGTCACTGTTGTTTAATTAAGTTTCGACAATTGGTCGAGAACAAAACAAGTATCGCCCATACAAACTGGAATATCTTCTGATTTTATAGTGAACGTGCAAAACATTCTATTTGATGGATGTTATCGTTTTCAAATGATGTGAGTAACAATTAATTTTTTGTGATTGTTAACATCGCTAGAGAAAATGTGAATGGGCCGAATCTAATGAAATTTTACATTCACAAGGACCGTATCATTTTGGCTAAATCGAAATATTTAAATATTACAAATTATTTCAAATATAGTAAATGTTTCTTTGCTGTGCAGTTTTGGCCAAACGCGTTAACCGATTGTTTTGAAATTTGGTGCAAAGATATCTTGTATGAAACCAAAGTGATATATGTGTAAGACGTTTTTCCTTTCAATTCCGTTTCAAGATGGTGGCCTCTGATTTAACGATGACGAGTGTATGCAATTTTAATTAAAGGCACTAACCGATTGTTTTGAAATCTGCAACGAATGTACACTGTATATAAGACTAGCAAAAATTTGTAAAACACTGATGTTGCGATATATCGGTATCATTTGAAAACATAGATAACGATAAAATATCGGCAAGAAAACATCGACGTTACCTAAATATTAATGTCTCTTAGAATTTTTAAAATAAGACTTTTAATATGTAATTGCGTGCATGCGCGCGCGCAGCGTTTGTGTATGTGTATGTGTGTGTAGAGCGTGAGCGAGAGAGAGAGAGAGAGAGAGAGAGAGAGAGAGAGAGAGAAAGAAAGAGAGATCCGATTTGATCTGGTACTGGTAGAGAATTCATTTTGGTATATAACTCGAAAAAATTTTTATCCAGCAAAATTTCTTTAACTGTTTCAAAATGGCTGCAATTATATTAATCTTTAAAAAATCATAACTTTTTGTGTATAGAATGATTTTGAAAATCTGATTTAACTTTCTTAAACATCGTTAAAAATTGAATATACTAGTACTGTTATCAAAGTCCGTAACTTCGGTCTCACTATCGACAAAAAACGAAGATATGAGCTAAAGTTCTGTAAATTTGTATGAACAAAGCTTGTCGTGTTTACAAAAATAATAAAATAACACAATAACCTAATGAAATTCATTGTTTAAATACAAATATAACGAAACCAGACCGATTTTACTGATAGAATCCTAACTTGAATTATGGTAATTTGCTACACTCGCTTAACGTTCGTACATTATGACAGAGTAATTTACAAGGCTTTTACTGCAATGTTGAACCTATGATCTTCAGGTATGCAATTTCAGAAAAACTTCTGAACTTCTGAAACTTCTGAACTAGAATATCTAGGTGGATATTCAGCCACCTAGATCAGGTGGTCTTTAATAGTCTTAAAGTGAGAAATTCTTTTCCTTTTCGGGTCTTATACTTACTATATTTATTTAGGCCTATGCAGTAAAGAACTATAAGATTACAAAAAGGAAGAGGTTTGAAGTAAGATCTCGAAAGCGTGATTTTTTTTCTAACATTAAAACATTTAAGTTTATCAATGTATCATCATGAGCAAAAATGTATTTTTTTAAGTTTATGTTTGTATAATTTCACATTTAAATTAAAAATAAACTCATTTTCATTAATTCGTGAATTTTAAAATTTTACGATTTGAACGTGTTTAAGCCAACAAATCTTTAACGTGTCTCTGCAAATACGTCAAAATTGAATTCGGAAACACTTAGACAAAGAAACAAGGAGTAAACTTTTAAACAAAACAAACTTTTAGTTAACATAACAAACGATTCCGTAAAACAACTTGTTGCGGAGAAATGAATTACAATTACTTAAGTAATCTGGAGATTTGAGGGGTGGACAAATAAGTAAAGTTGAAAGTTTAATAAGATTTACATAAGTCTTGGAGATAAGTTGGAGGGGCGATGAAGCTTACTTACCGTCGTTGGCCAATCCATTAATTAAGATTGCGTGATATTTGTTTCCTAAAGAGCAATCAGTTCTTTGGTGATAAAAGTTATGATTATTTCAGGGTATATAAGTTATGTATCTCTTGCAGTTTTTTAAAAAATATATGTCTGTTATTAAGTCATAGTAATCATTAATACACCGATCCTAATGTTGATGTAGTTTAAAGATGAGAAATATTTATGAAAATTCAGTTAATAAAAGGTGATTCGGTTTCTAAGTAGTAATTTAGAAATAAAATTGTGTAGGAGAAAGATTTTAATATTGCTCTCTACATATTAACTGGACTTATGATTGTGTCAAAGTTCCTTTGTTCCAGAAAAGTTTTGTTTAAAATATGTTAATCGTAAAGTTTAAATTGAAAAATGTTTATTTTTTAATTTAAAATGATGGATAATCTTCACGATTTACTTTTTTAATATTATAACCGTAATTCTAAAAAGCCATATTCAAATAAACCACAGTGTAGACACATTTCTAGCAGAATTCAACACGAAATATGTTATTAAATTATTTCACTAATTAATTATTCCAATAATTAATAAACAATTTTTTATTTGTTCAGTTGTTTAGAACAGCGTGGTAAGTTTGTTTCTTCTTATTTAAAAAAACTGTTTTAATAAGTTTTTTATTGTAAAATAATGTGAAACTCATTTTATCTCGATGTTGTTTAGATTTAAAAAAGAATTCTCAATCTGTTTGGCGTGTTTTGTTAATATTATTATGCGTCTTTTTCGCGGTTTTATTACTTTAAATCTGTAAAATTTATTTTGTGAAATAGTATATCACAAATTTCCTTTTTTTCTAAGATACGTAAATATAAATCAGACTATTGCGATTACATTTTATTTTGTAAATAACTTCTGAATCAAAATGCTTTGAGGTTCATAATCAAAAATGCTAAATAAAATACGTTTTATTTAGGAACTGTACTGGGAGAGATTCGCAGCTGTCAATTTAAATTGCTGTTATGCAGGAAAGTGCTGAAACCGGTTTGGACTTACGGGATTCAAGTATGGGGGTGTTCGAAGAAAACAAATATTAATGTGATACAGGCATTTCGGAATATAGTGCTACGTTGCATAGTAAATGCTGCATGGTATGTGAGAAAAGATAACTATGCAGATGTCAAAGTATAATTGGTCAATGAAGAAATAAAAAATCAAGCATTGAAGCAAGGACTGCGAATCTCCCAGCTGAGATACGCAATCTCCTGGACCCTGTGGAACTTATAGTGAAGCCACTGGATTTTATTTATTCATGTTAATTGGGTGTAACCAATGGGTTGTATCCCTTAAAGTGTTTATCTTATATTTAAATCAATAAATGAGTTAATAATCTCAGTTGTAATATTATTTAATGAAACAAAATGGGAACTAATAATGTTTATTAGTTTTTGAGGTACTTTGACGAAAAATACATAAAAATGTGAACTTAAAAATAGTTTAAAACACGAAAACTGTATTTTCTAATAATGTTTTGAACACACATGCAGACAGACAAACAAAGAATAAAATATATAGCCTACTTTGTTGAATACTTTTATCAAAAGCTTAAAAAGGATTTTCTTACTATCTAAATCAGAAAATTTTAAAGCAATTTAAGCCTCTTTCCATTAATTAGGTTCATATGGAATTTTGTGATTAACGTCTGTTCTCAACAAGATAGTAGCTGCGTACAGGACAACTCAAGCAAAAAGCATAGGACTCATCTGTGAGTGCATCAGAACAAAAAAGGAATTTACTACAGAAAAACCGTGGAACTGCAAATCACATAATCTATGATAACGTGATTCAACGGAGTTGTAGAATGTTATAGTTAACATTTGGATTTGTCGACACATGCAAGAAAACCCACCATTGTTGCAATAACTGCATACATTTTAATATGGAGATATAAACATTTCCCGTATTAGTGCAGAATTAAGGGCGTTATTGATGTGGTCCAATGTAAAATGTGTTGCACTGGAGAGACGTGTTCTGTATACATTCACCGGAAGCCAAACTTTGTTCCACATGTGTTCGGAACAGAAAGTTACGTCGTTTTATTCGTTCAGCCGAACAGCTGTTCTGTTTGTTTCTGATGCATTTAAAACTGTTTCGGATGATTGGACACGCTGGGAAACTTTCTTTCACGCGAAAACAAATACCAGATATTTTTCAGTACATTTTATTTCCCATATAATATTAATTTATAAACAAGGACAATGATTTTAAGCAAATTTATTAGCTTACTTAAGCCAGTAATTACGCTTTTTTGCTTAGTTTTTTTATAAATTTCGAATGGTTTTTCTACTTCTTCTTTACAGTTTCCGTAAATCATAAAATATAATTTGCTTACATTTCAGTCTTATATTTCTGGAGATCTGTAGCTGAGTGGACAATTTTCTACAACATTAATAGCCTATGTGCGTTGGTTCGAACTAGTTACTACTGTCGAGTGTTGATTGATATACCTCCACTATACCTCTACTCTGGCTCGTACACACACACACACACACACACACACACACACACACACACACACACACACACACACACACACACACACACACACAAATATATATAGGTTGGCTAACACTGAAGTGTAAAGCGACCCGTACAAATGGAGTGAATGTAACCGGATTTGTGGTGTATTAAACGGAGCGCTGAGTTAGATCAGCCATGCCAATGTATGCGGAGCTCTCTATTGACAGAATTCATTTCCTACCACGGGATTTTTTATTATAGACATCTGACTTGAATTCTTTGTTACAAAGAAACGAAAAGTAATTAATTAATGTAATTACACGTTTATTTTAATTGTTTAACCTGAATAATTACAATTATTTTAAGAATTATAAAAACAATCTGAGTGTAATATGTTAATTCAATTTTTCTAATCTTTTTATTAGTGTTGAAAGTTATGATTTTATCAAGTCGAGAGTTTCGTGGATAAAAACAATTCTGTTGCAGCGATTGGAAGTCCTAATTTCATGAATTAAACTGAAATGTTTTCAATTTTTATTTTGATTCTATACAGTTATAAATTTCTTTTCTGATACACTGTTCACTCCGCTTGTAATATTATTAATAAAATTACATTTACACTTATATTTGGCATATCACTAGTAAAAATATTGCACAAAAGAAAAAAATGAACAATTATTTAAATTATTATTAAAAATTGATAATTATAATAGACACGCGGTGAAGGTACAACAGTGGATACGCACCGATTTCCTGTTGCTCTTATAAGTACTTAGTATATAGTTTTTTCCATTTTAAAAATACGAGCTAGCATTAAAGACGAGCTGCTTTGGAGATTTACGAATATAATTTTTGGCATGTTTTCGTAAAATACATGTGTCTGACTTGAAGAAGCTCGGTCACAATGTCTAGTAAAATTCAAACTAAACTCCCCCACTGAGCAGCAGGTTTTTAACTTTTTGATAATAATTCTATAAAAAGTTAAAAGGCTTTTTAGAATTATAGGGATTGAATTATAGGAATTTAAAAAAAATCAATTAAAATCATTGCACATTTAAGCTTAGGCTATGTACAATAATTTTATAAAAAAAATAACGGGAATTAAGATTTTGAAAACAGGAATATGTCTACGTCCATATTATATATCTAAACCATGTTAATTTCAAATTTCATCTCAATCGATATAGTAGTTAATGCGTGATTAAATAACAATCTAAAAAACTCACACACAAATTTTCAGATTTATAATATTATATTAAGAAATATAAAATATTATTAAAACATCACTGTTGTACAGTTAAAACATATTACAAAACTAAATACTAAATAATTAAGTTTGACTGGGTAAGTAGTACAATAGCGTTTAAAATAATTTAAATATTTATTATTCACACCTACCAATATATAAAAAACGTATAAAACGTCACTATTGTACAATTAACAAATGCAAGAAAACTAAATACTAAATAAATAATTTGGACTAAGTAGGGCCTACTGTAATGTTTTTTAAAACGGGAAAAGTTCATCTCAGGTATCTAAACCATGGTCATACCAACTTTAATCTTAATTAGTCCAATAGTTAAATCGTGATTGAATAACAAACACAAACTTTGGTTGTAATATAATTAAGATAAAATAGGATTAACATCTTAAATATATACGTTATATTTACTTTATAATCAGTAATGTTATAAAGTGCTTATAAAGCTCAGTTATTTTTAAGTGGGAAATTATAATTTAATGCGCAATAACCATTATTGAAGGAAATATGAGATTTAATAGTTAGTTTTTGTACTATAAAATTACTTGATATATACGTAATGCCGAAAGTATATTAACTTTAAATATAATACTTTAAAATTTAATTTATTACAGTTTATTTTTTGTTTTGATTAAAACCTCACAAAAATTATGATTCCTTTTAAAAATTAATAGTTTAGTTATTAATTTGGCATGTATCATATTAATACGTTAGGAAATTTCGGTCGAAATTTTCTCTTCAAGTAAACTCACAAATAAAATACACGGTTTATATTACTTTCTATTGCACCTCAGTTTATTTGAGGTTTCCTTAAGTTTACTAATTATTGGAATTATATTTTAAATATGTATTTCTTGTTAAGCTCTGATATTATTCAGTCTAATATTAAATTTGTTGATCTTAATACGATAGAAATTATTGTTTGGCTATATTATATTTGTTGTTACTCGTTTTGTAGCCTATTTCAAACTGAACTACGTTATTTGTTAACAATACTTTTTCCCACTGCGATAATATAAAAAAAATCACCATTTCAGTGGTTTATCTACGGCAACCATAGGTTTATTATGGTTTATCTAGAGATAATATGACCATTGTAAAGAAGATTAACACTTCTACATTAAAAATAATATTGTTTCCGATGGTGGATTTTAAACAATCTTTCTAATGATTTAAAAACTCTTTCGTTCACATAAAATTTAAAACAGTTTAAAAATGCGATAACGATTCGTTAAGAATTTATATTTTTTCTAACTGTAACTGATTCAATTTTTTATCACGTTGACATTTTGAAAGAATTTGTTTAATACTTTATTTGAAAATGTTTTTAATTATTTACTTGGTCGACGGTAAATCACAAACCTGTGGAAGGAATTCCTAAAATTCAACGCGTTTGATTTATTGCAGACAAGTGAAATGGAGGGGGGATGACAGATCTAATTTACTTTCTAATACAACCGTGAGACTGATTAATTTAGATTAAAAAATAAACTTCTGAAAATCTGTTTTTATTTATTCAGTCAGATGAATCTTTTAATTAAATTCATGGTTATCAATAAAACAAAGTTAATTTAAACCGTTTCAAACCGTTTGTGTACCTATTTCATATTTTTTCATTCCAAACCTAGTACGTTTAACAAAGTCTTGAAGTTTGTTTTAAAACTGTGTAAAAAGCTATATTCATAGAGACTATACATTAAAATACTTTAACGTTATTAAACAGTAAACATAACAAATACAAATTATTTGTTGATCTTGCACAAGTGAATAGTATTGTAAACCAACATTTACCGTTAATGTTGCCTACAATACCACTGAATACAAACGTACTAGAAGTACAACCACTATAATAAAAAGCGTGCTCGATATTAGCGACGAAAGTCCAAGTAATTGGTCTATCTGCCGTTACGATCCCTTCAAGCTGCACGAACAAGGGATGAAGACGTTTCTGAAAATAGGCAGTACTATTATCTATTTAACTTTAGTCTTATATTTTGCCGCAAGACACTACCAGAAGCGAGCGCTCACATATCTCTCATGATGGTTATCATTGTCATTCAATGACAATACGTATGTTTATGTTGAACTAAAATATCGAAATTTATTCTCGTTAAAAAAAGTTTTTTGACGAAATTCTGCTATTATTGGTGTACTTAGATATTGCTAGCACCGCTTTAATATATCTTGAATTGAATATAAGTAAATTGAATTCTAATTCTTCTTTGTTAATTGAAGCTAAATAAATATGCTAAAATATTATCCAAACGGTATTTCACCTACAATTGCAGTTCTGGAGCTTCAGATACCCGAAGAAAATCAATCTTACTTCTCAAAATCGGTTCCGTTGTTATATTTAATATTTGGTCATGCGAGCAGAATACCTTGAATTAATGAAGCTACTTCGAAAAATACGATTCATGTAGAAATCGAATTAAAGTAAATCGTAATGGTCGATTAATAAATCATTTTAAATATGGCTCATTGAATTAAGTTAATAATTTTCATCTACTTTCGACGATCTGACAATCAGTACAACCAGTCAAGGAAAATTTATTAATGGTAACCTTAGAAGTGAAATCTCGTCTTCTATCGATGTAACTATTTTTCCCTAATAAAAGCGAGAAATAACTTTTTCTGAATTATCGGAGATTTGCTGACTTTCAAACACTCTAATTTAACTTAAATGCTGTATAGTTTTATTTAATTTTGTAAGTAATTGGTATTTTGTTCTTTTAATGAAAAAGTACATTTATATACAGTTTTGTACAGTACACTGTTAGAAGACAATTTTGTTCATGTACTTTATATGCGATTCGTTCAATAAATAACGTATTTAAATTGAATTTTTTTAAGATATGTACGGTTAATAAAGTTCATTGACTATTTTACGTTTCTACACTTTTTTGTTAAAATACTAGAATATTGATAACAATTTATGTTATTGTTTGTTGAATAGCTTTCAATAATAAACATTGTATAGGTTAGTGATCAATACAATGTAGGCTTTCACGAGGCGGGTCAGCAGAGACATATTAAATTCTAGCTTTGTGAGCTTCATTCATGAAACTTCTTTTGCTGTAGAATTGTCTGTTCTTTTGTAGAACCATTTTTAATATATTTGAAAAATCATTTGCAACAATGTTTAGAGTAAATGTTTTCCTGTCTGAATATTAGAATTATTAACAAAATAAATTTTTCAATTGTGTGGTTAACAAATAATTATATATTATTTAACAGAGTTAAATAACCATTCATGTATTGGTGCAGTCAAGTTCTGCGTTTATGGAACAATAAGTGGTTTGTTACAAGAGATAACAGTATCTTGCTAGTAGGAGGCTAGGGGTTTTTGGTTTCCAAGACCCTAGGAATCTTCAGCAGAATGAGCTAGTCAGTTGGTTGTTGGATCTTATTAGGGGCACCAATCTGCTGAACTAGGTATTTTAATAGGTAAGTTGCATATTAGGTCAGTTGATCGCAGTGCCTAGGGTTGAACAAATCCCTTCCTCTAGAATATAATATAATCTAATCTACAAAAAATAAACAGAGTGAAATTGATCTCTTTAATATAAAAAAATATGAGAATAAAAGAATAAAGGTTTTTGAACTCATTACATTTCACACAAAATAAATATAAACGCAAATGTTTACATTAACGAATTATTACACCACATAAAGATTAGCATGTTGTCTTAACGAATGGCGTGTAAAGAGAATCTTTGATGTTAACAGGTCTATATTAATATCACAGGGATGAGAGAGAAGCCGCATCAAAGTCACAATCTATTTCCAATCTTATTAACTTTGGTTTTTGTAACCTTGCACTGCAGTGGCTGGTGTAAGTGACTGGACATCTTATTAATATCACAGGGATGAGAGAGAAGCCGCATCAAAGTCACAATCTATTTCCAATCCTATTAACTTTGGTTTTTGTAACCTTGCACTGCAGTGGCTGGTGTAAGTGACTGGACATCTTATTAATATCACAGGGATGAGAGAGAAGCCGCATCAAAGTCACAAACTATTTCCAATCTTATTAACTTTGGTTTTTGTAACCTTGCACTGCAGTGGCTGGTGTAAGTGACTGGACATCTTATTAATATCACAGGGATGAGAGAGAAGCCGCATCAAAGTCACAATCTATTTCCAATCTTATTAACTTTGGTTTTTGTAACCTTGCACTGCAGTGGCTGGTGTAAGTGACTGGACATCTTATTAATATCACAGGGATGAGAGAGAAGCCGCATCAAAGTCACAATCTATTTCCAATCTTATTAACTTTGGTTTTTGTAACCTTGCACTGCAGTGGCTGGTGTAAGTGACTGGACATCTTATTAATATCGTTCATACTTATATTCGACTTCCTGAACTGATGCTCCGCAGAGGGATGCAGACTAGCTGCACCTATAGAGAGGATTGTGACGTCCCTCGCGGTATCCCAGTCTAACACACATTTACACTTGCAACACTACACTTACAACTTAACACTTTACTCTCACACTTACATTTAGGGAGGCGATAATAGCCTCAATGTACTTTTCGCCTTAAAAAAACAAACAAGAACTCCTGAACTGATGAATTAATTCTAATGTTTAAAAAACTTAACATTAAAAGATACAGATGACGCATACATAGCGATCCTGTTAAAGATATTCCCGTATTTATAATGTTTTTTCTGAAAAAAAAAAATGATTTGCAACCGTCATCGGACAAGGAAAACATGTAAAATGTAATTTGTGTTACCTTTTATTACCAAAGCAATTTTTACTGAAATAATGACGGAACGTAGCTGAAAAAGTTATCAGTATTTGAAGCGAATTAAACAATTTGTTTGTATATCACATGATTTTGAAAAACTCATTTCACCATCATAATCAGCGTTAAAATGTTTTTTTAATTTGAAAGAAAATACAACATAAATTTTTGTACTATATTGAAAATATGAAAATGAACTTTGACGAACGATTGAATTGAATTCTTATTTTAAAATTTAACTAGCGATCTCATAGAAATCGCTCATAGAAATTGAAAATTGAAAATGCAAATTTTTGCTGATTTTAACAAAAATTACAATGGCTGCGATTGTATTAGTACGATTTAAAAACAATTGCAATAGACACCATATTGAAACTGTTGAATGAATTTGGTTGCTAGCGAACTCTGAACAGCTTTTTGCTATCATCAGAACAACAATGCGTACGCTAGAATGCCAAAAGCGTGTGCTTTTTGAATTCAATATATATATATATATATATATATATATATATATATATATATATATAAAGGCGGCGAAACACTGGTCAGTCAGGTGCGTTTTAGAATTACGAACTTAAAGCTTATTGGTTCGATTTGCAGTTACTCCCGTCGCTTTTCCATTTCAGTTAACCGCTGATCTCTCGTCTTCATTTCTATCCGATGTAAAATATAAACTCGTGTAAGTTAAGCATAAAGTATGTATAGCCTATTTGTAATGGTAAAATCTCTCGGGAGCTGCTTCTATATATGTAAATAAATGACGATGTTTGTATATATATATATATATATATATATATATATATATATATATATATATATATGTGTGTGTGTGCGCGCGCGCGTCTGGAAAAGTTTCATGTACCTATTCGCCATTTGTTTAGGGAATTGTTTTATATTCTAGCATGGTTTGATCAATAACATTAAAACTTAATATGCTTCTTTACCTGATAGAAGCTTAATGGAAAAAATAAATAACTTCATTAATTGATCCGTTTTAAAAATGCTGACGTTCAATAATTTCAAACTAAAATAAATCAATAACGGGTAATTTTATTGGCAAATGTGAAGATGTGTTTTTGTAGCCATTTTGATTTTCTATGAAACAATGTAGCGTCTTAAGCTTTGGAGGAAATAAAACAGCCAAGTTGAGCGAGTTAGTCTGTCAGTGCACGGGATCAAAGATAGAAATTCATTTATTTTGCACAGATATGTCAAGCCCCGACTGACTAGATTGTAGTTCTATTTCCTCCGTATTTTAGTGAAACAGTTAGGTATTTAAAAGTATGTTCATATGTTTTACTGAAATGTGCCGTTTTTGACTTATTTTGGTAAAGTGTTTACAAGTTCGCAATTTTAAAACGTATCAATAAATAAAACTGTTTTTTATGTATTGTAAGAACATATACCTCATTTTAATTCAAATAATCGATTAGTTTAAGTACTTAAAACAAAAATATAAAAAGGTCCTTTTCATTGTTTTTTTAACAGAAATGTCGTAACTGTATTCATATTCACAAATTTAAGTTCAGCGCCTCTTTAAACTTCCAAGTTTCACAGTTTTTGAATTACTGTTTGAGCAATAGATTTTCAAAATTGACAGATGTTCACGAAAAATAAAAATGTCCTCAATAATCGCCTTGAATTATATGTGATAAAAATGTAAATATCACTGAAAGATTTTTTAAAATTTAAGTTTAATATTATTGCGTCGACGAAAAAGAGTTCAGTTTTGGAATTCATTATATATTTCCGTACTGTGTGTTTCCAGGTTTTCCACCTATCCAAGAATAATAAATGGAAAGGAAACGAAGAATATACTACAATCCGAGTATCGGATTTGTGCTCGGAAATAAACACTGTTTAGTTCCGTTGTAAGTTCATGCGTTTTGTTAAATACCCCTGTGCTGTTTGTAACCGGAAATGTAGGTGCTTATCGAAGTAAAAACACTTCTGTATATAGCTTTTGTGTATTTGAGAGAAACGTGTACTTTTTGTGCAAATAAAGCGGTAAGTCTGGCATTATTTTAAAAGAAAAGACTAATTGATATGGATTGTAATTGTAGGGGGAAAATCAAATATTTTTCAAACTATTACCCTAAATGTTTATGTGTAGTAGGAGAAACTATAAAGGCAAGTATTGCCAGACTTAAGTTGTGCTGAAGTTTGTAAATGATATTTTATATTTTGTTATCAGAAAAAAAATTCCTAAATTTGGTAGGTTCTACTATTATATTTTAGTAGAAGTAATATAGTATTAACCCTACTAAAAATTCCTAACATTATAAAATTAATAAACCAATTGACTGTATAACATGCAAACGTTGTATATCGAATTTAAAATAAGAAACGTAATTGCAATTGAAATTATAATTTAATTTTAAAGTTAGCCTAATAAGAAACAACATTTCAACTGTTTAGGTACTTTTTAATATCTTGTGGAAGTTTCAAAATAATCGCTGCCCGAAGCTGTCCCGTTGACGTGATAAAAGGAAATTTCTAAAAGTAATTCTCTTTATCTTACCCTACCGGAAGTTTTATTTCACTACCGTACTCAGTGTTTCCAACTTTCAAATCGAACTGAAAATACAAAAATAAGCTCTGACCCCGTCAGTTTAAATTTTTTAAATGTAACATAAATTGAAAATTCAGATGATGAAGTTTCTAACAGATGTGAAATCTAATTTTAAAACATTTTTTTAAATGGTAAGAATTTAAAAATATTTAAATTATGAGCCACTTTGAAACTTTGAAGAACACTTGCTGGTTAAAAAACTTGTCCGAGTTGCAGGAGGTTTTTGTGCTAAGTTTGAATAAAATTTGACAAAAACTACAAACGTGTTATATACGTGTATATCCCGCAAGGGGGATGCAGACTAGCTGCACCTATTGAGAGGATTTAGACGTTCATCGCAGTACCCGAGTCTAACACACACTTACACTTACGACTTTAACACTTTACTCTCACACTTACATTTAGGAAGGCGATAAGAGCCTTAATGTGCTTTTCCCTTAAAATAACAATATATATATATATATATATATATATATATATATATATATATATATATGAGTCTTTCAAAAAGACTCAACTTCCCACTCTTGCATTTAATTCCTCACTATTCACTATTCATATTCAGCAGTTTTATTATATTATATTTTTAGTGAATTTCTGTTAGAATATGAGCTATGAAACGACCATCTTAGTTATTCAGATCGGCAAATTGAAATAAGGTCGTCAATTTTAGGTAACCTTTTTAAATAACATTTTTTTTGAAAGTGTGATTACGCTATCTTAATCAGCAATAATTTAAAAGTTTAATATGTTACTTTATGGAGATTTAATTCAAACTAGATACAAAATTAATTTTTCATACATTTTCACCAAAATCCATTAAAATACGTTAGACAGTTTGAAGATAAAGGAAATTTCAAATTTAAAAAAATCGTCATTTCTTATCATACACTGTTTTGAAAATCTGGTTCCATTACTATAATTGATGTTAAAATCTGTTTGAATTGTTATTTTAAGTTCTTTTTAGATACAGAAACAGTTTCATTTTTCCAGAATTATTTTATTATCAATATAACTGAAATAGATTCAACGGTAGTTATAGTGGTAAGATAAGATTTATGTTACTTTATATTAAAACAATATTCTGATAAGTTTTTTTACGTTAGAGAAATAGTTTTAAAATGCTGAACAGACCAAATATAATTCACACTTACATTGTTTTATTATATTTACTGTACAGAAAAAAGTTTTTTAGGTTATTTCTTTAGAGTCATAATGCATGTCTCATATTGCTTAATTTACTAAATATATTTTTTATCTTTATTTCGTTATCGCGATAACCGTAAAATTAGATGGAAATTCAAATTGTATCATTCGATCATTTCGTCTCGTTAAAGTAATTAAAATGCGATAATAAACCCAACGACAGTTAAGGTATGATTCAAAAACATTAAAGTTAATCACTGGGTAATATTTTACGTACAAACTGTTACCAGAATATGTTTTGTTTAAAAAATGTTTCATAACAAATTTACGTGATGTTTTTACTATTTTTATTTTTCAAAATTATTGTCCATAACTTCTGACAGCTGCTAATTGTTTCAGTGCAAATCCCGAAGTACAACAAAAGCAAATTTTTAAATTTGTGTAAAAAAATCTACTTATAATTTCAGCTCCTTGTTGTAGGAAGTATAATTTTATTTTTTTGTTTGTTTTGTTTTTAGATTAAGGGTATTAATGTGAGAGGAGGAAATATTAAAGTAGCTTTGGAAACACAACTACTGCAGAAAAACTACTGGAAATACAACCTGTAATGTAAGTTTTAATCTGTGTATCAACTATGTATAAAATGTTGCATAGTTGATACACAGATTAACAATGATTGAACGTCTATACGTTATGCTAGTTAGATTAATGAGGACGTTAACGGAAAGGGTTTTTGAAATCCTGTTAGAAATTTGTAACAAATGCAAATTAAAATTATTAAAACAAAACTGAAAAAGAAAATTGATCTGTTTCCAGTAAAGTTAGG
The DNA here is from genome assembly GCA_022606455.1 of Callitettix versicolor. Classification (NCBI taxonomy): domain Eukaryota; kingdom Metazoa; phylum Arthropoda; class Insecta; order Hemiptera; family Cercopidae; genus Callitettix; species Callitettix versicolor. Next base: position 31,943,878 of record CM040191.1, read on the forward strand.
CTTACTTTTATTATCATATTGTTTTAAATTATAACGTTTTATTTCAATTGTTTAAAGCTGATATCAGTTATAAATTACCAATTATAAAAATGTATGCTAATGCTTCTAAGTAGCACTTTTTGTGCCTTTAAAGTTTAATACGTCTGTTTTTCCGTCACAATGATTTTACATATTCAATTAAAACGAAAAGGGCATTCCACTTACTATCAAATTACCATGCAATGTTCTTGATCTATTAAGATAAAGGGGTTAGTAATCCAGCCGTAATTAAATTCACCGTCTCTAGTTTTAGAGTAAATTTGTTCAAGGCTGTCGAGGTACATTTGTAGAGTAGTTCAGTTTGTGTTTAAGTACCGTTCAGGGGTGATTAGTTAGAAATTGTTTGCTTTAAGTACAGTCGTGACTAATCATTTGAAAAGTTTCCGCTCGAATCGACATCTATCTATTTAAAAAACCTTTTCTGATGGTCTAATAAATTTTGTATTTTTTATTTAGTGTATCTGTGTTTGAGTTTCTGCGAAATGTTTTTTCCTGTAAAATTAGTATTAGTTTTACTAAAAGATTTAAAAACAAAGTACATGAAGGATATATTAACCTTTTAAATGTTAAAAACCGCGTAAAAAATTTAATAAAAAAACTGGTTTTAAAATATTAGTTTTTAAGGTTTCGTAATGGGTTTTACTTATATGGGGACCTACTTAAGAATCTGTTGGAACTGAAGTTCATATTGAACCTGAAATTAATGTTATTAAATTACTGTTACAGATTATTCCTCTCTTTGTTGAGTTAAACTTATGTTTGATATTTAATTTTAAACTTTTGAATGTGGGAATGTTTTTGGCTCCTTAAATTTTATATTCAACAAAGAGCTTTAAAAGAAAGAAAGAATAAAACAGCTGATCACATATCCACATACAAGCTATTGCATAACGAGATATCGACATATAATTCTAACTTCGGTAATAATTGAGTAAACTGTATCATTAATTTAAATTAACCTTTTCAAGGAATAGATTCAATATGACCGACAGGATCCGCAGAATATTAATTGAATTATGTTTGTCGTCTAATACGTCAACAAGAATCAAATGTTACGTAATGCATTTGTAATCTAGCAAATTATCAAATAGAGTTTAAAGTAAAAAGGAAAATGTGACCACCTTCATAGTAAAAATTGTGGCTTTCGAAAAAGTGTATTCACATTTTAAAATTAGAAATGCAGTCATGAGCTTTAAATAAATTACAAAATTTTGCAAAAAAAATCAGTTGAATCGATTTTATAAATTAGAGCTTTTATATAACGGCTATTGCAAATATGTTATTTAAAGTTCCTTTTAAGTAAACAGAAACTTTTTGGTCACTTTTTTAAGTTAATTAAACTTACAAAAACAAAAATTATTAAAATTTATTATTTTTAAATTTTTATTTTAATTCTTGATATTTATTGTTTAAAATAACTTCTAAATATTATTATTATTATTATTATTATTATTATTATTATTATTGTTATTATTATTATTATTATTAAAATATACCTCTAAAATGTTTTCACTATCCTCTAGAAAAATCATAGTATAAAATAGCAAATTACTATTTTCTAATCATGTTCCTTTTCTCAAAGATACCCCGCAGGGGGTTGCAGACTGGCTGCACCTATTAAGAGGATTTAGACGTCCCTCGCGGTACCCGAGTCTAACACACACTTACACTTACAACTTTAACACTTTACACTCACACTTACGTTTACGGAGGCGATAATAGCTTTAATGTGACTTTCGCCTTAAATTAACAAAACAAATCTCAATCTTACCTAAATACTTTATTGTATCTTACTACATTTCCAACGATCACGTCTTTCACTTAAGCACAACTTCGTTTCTTGCTTATTAGGACCTAAACCGATGCAAAACACTCTGTAAGTAAAGCAACGCTTTCTCTTTCGAATATTTTTGGCGCACTAAATCTAAGAGTGGCATGATTGTGTCGATACACTAATAGAACTGAAAATAAAAACGTCAGGATTGTACAGACACAGAAAAAGTGATAACGCATATCTTTCGTCGACTTGTTAAAGGCATTCTATAATATGCATACAGAAAAATAGTTCCTGTTATGCACAAAAATAAATCTACTTTATACTTCAGGTCCAAATAGCTTATAAAAACGTTACAAAATGTGAGGATATAGTGTAAAAGACCCTGAGAAAAAGTTAACATTAAAAAGAAGTTTGAAAATTCAAATTTATAATTTCAGCATGACAGTTGGTGTGCGATCGTCTTTCCGGCAGCCTCGAAATGTAGAACAATACGTTTTGAGAATAGTGGTAATCATAAAGGTGCAAACTTATATAAAATCTACAAAACTATGTAAGCTGGTAGAAGAATGACGTTTAGTCAAAAACATGTCGTTATAAAGTCATAATCGATGGTTACGAGACTGATAACTCATAACAAAATTAATGTTTGAAAAATTAAAAAAAAAAACAAATAATAAATTGCAATGAAATTTTAGCAATTTTCATGTATTGTTTCTACTATTAGCGGGAAATCATGTAGCTGGTAGTAAGCTGAGGCTATTACATTAATGTAAAGGCAACAATGTGTACCAGAATAACCGAGCCAGATCCGTAGCGGTGAAATGCAAAACTTTAAACTAATCCTCAGCTTTATACTTTCAGGATTAAATTCTTTGTCTAGACGTACTTTTATATTTTTTAAATCCTTCTTGTGCCGCTAAACCATGTTTTAAGTACGCCTGTTTACTTTAAAATGTAAAAAAAAATATTACAGGATTTTTAAAAATGTCCAAAATTAAGGACAAACATTCTGATGAATTTCAAATAATACAGAGAAAGAAGCCGTTTCGCTCAATTCGCAAGAGCAAAATTTCCAATAAAAGTTACCATATCACAACTCTAATAAAAATATTTATTTTCCTCTCATTTCTTTACAAGAATCTGGTTTCACTACTTTATCGGCGTTAAAATCTTTAAAACTAATATAAATTTTATTGAAAATGAAAACGTTGGAATCAAACTCGTATACGCTATCATAAAAATGAATTTTGTTGTGCCAAAGATACAACACACACACACACACACACACACACACACACACACACACACACACACACACACACACACATATATATATATTCAAAGACTAATAGATAATGTTAAATACATTAAAACTTGTGTAGGCCTACAAGTTAGACTGTTTCGAGGAGAAACATTGTTCCGACATTTCTCCAAAGCATCAATATTTGAGGTGGTTCTTGCTCCAAGTCAGAAGTGGAGCAAGCCCAAGTCTAAGTCTACTTCAGACTGTAACAAAAATTACCTGGAAAATGGAGATACAGTTTTCGTATTATGTCGGGACAATGTTTATTAACATTGTCATTAATTATATGTATATATCATGTATATGTATATATATAATTATTATATTATGTATATATATGTATATATAATACATACATAATATATATATATATATATATATATATATATATATATAGAGATTTGCCATTCCTTAAACATTGCCTCTTTATACATGTCATTTATTAGGATATGCCTCCAGAGCGACAATTTGCCTCCGCTTCGAGTTTTGACCTCCACGGAGGCAAGAAATCAGGTTCACAGAACGCAAGAAATATTTGGGTTTAGAAAACTGTGTGTTGTCTTATAAGCGGCCATGTTGGAATGCATTAGATTCATTGCAAACTTTGAAAAAATATGAAATATTAAGTACTGTGTTGAAACGTTTCTAATATGTTGAAATGCGAGCTGAGTGACATATTAATACGATACTTTATTGTATATGAATGCGTCTTCAAATTCAATTTTTCCTGTGAAAATGCAAAGTGAACTGCTTTCTCCTAGGTTGAGGTTATGCCAATGTTGATAACCATAATGTATTTTGTTCATTTGTGTCTGGATTTTTCTATTACAAAAAGTAGTTCAATGAAGAATTGAGATGTAGAAACAAATACAAGTTTTGAAATATATTGACAAAATATTGTTACGAACCAAAATTCTGTTGGATTGAAGAAAACAGGACTGGAAGAAGGTTAGTAAACCCATGAGTGTGTTACTATAATTTTAAGATTTCACATTATTTATAACTTAGAATATTAACAATTATTGTACATGACAAATAGTTGGAGGACCAACAATCACTTTTATAATAATTACTATATTAATAATAGTAAACTGAAACTAATGTATTAGTAATAAATTTTTACATATCACTAAGATATCAGTTTATTTTTTAATATTAAAGTAGGCTACTTGGTTGTAACATTGGTAGATCTAGTAATATTTTGCAAATATCTAAATAATATGTCTATGTCTACTTACAGACCAAAGAAAACTTACAACTAAGCATTATAGTCTAAATATATATTTTTTTCTTATACCTACTACTGTAATGGGGTGAGGTTAGTCTAAAGTAGGTTTTTATGTGAAAATGAGAATATATTTACAGAAAAGTATAAAATATTCCTAAAGCTAACAGTTACAACTTATAAACTATATTAAGCTCTGTAAGGACATAACATACTTTCTTCTCTTATTTATATGATGGAGAAAAGATAAGTTATTTGTGTATTTAATATGCCTCAGGTGTAATATAATTACAATATTTTTATAAAAATTAAGTAGGCCTAATATTAACCCACACAACATTTATTAAGTAACGATTTTATACAATTTTTAACAGAAAAATTTTGCGACATTATTATTACATTTTTACATTACATTGAGCATGGAGGATTTACTTTGCAAATTAGTCAGTAATTAATTCAATGCAAATTTTTGAAGTAACAAGATGATAGGTTCTAACTAATTGTGAAGTTACAGTTGTTTTTAAGTCTAAAATATAGCAATATTTGTAGAATTCACAAGAATAATTTAATGTTGCTACCAGCATGTTATTGTTCAATATAAGCTAAAGGCAGTCAATTTTTAAAACAAAATATAGTTTTTATATAAAATGATGATTACTTATTATATTAGGCCTAACTATTTTTAATTTCAAATCTATATTTCACACAAACCCATATTAGACTAGTTAGGTTCATTTTTGTCTTTCATTCATTTGCGCAAAATGACATTTTGGATTTTTACATATAGGCCTATACATTTAATTAAATTAAGTGTTTTGGCAAAAGAACATTCAAAAGTCAGCTGAGGGATAAGTATTAAATACAAATTTATAAAAAGTTAATATGGTTTAAAATGGCTAATGAATAAACTAATCCCAGGCTTACGAAATTGAGGCTATGTCCTTCTTTCATAAAGAACTAGATAAACTTTAATGACTTCTACAAATTCAGTATAAAATCAAAGTTTGTAACAACACTATAGTTTTATTTAGTTTTGCTTTGACATTTTCTAGGCTAATAATAAATCTATTATATAGGTTACAATACGTATAAGTAAAATGTGTACATTAATATAAAAATTTAACAGTTTGGATTGTAATTACCTCTCGGGTATGTCTGACTTTTCGGAACTTTTGCAAAAATTATGATTTTACTATTTTTTTTTCCTTTTATTATATGCTTTGTCATTTCATTGAGAGATATTAACCCATGGAAGATTAACTTTATTATGATAAATTATGACTTTTAGTAATTTGTTACAAATCTATATTCTGACGTCCATTTTTACTGTATGCTATGATACTACTAACAACAAAGATTAGTATGTTTAAGGAATATAAGTTATATATTTAATAAATGAGTTAACACCCAACAGCTAAGTTGAGTTAGGTTACCAAGTTCTTTTTTAAGAAAAAATTATATTCTTTTGATTAGTAATAACATGCGTTTCATTAAACACCCAACAGTGAGTCAAGTTAGGTTAAACACGCAACAGCTAAGTCGAGTTAGGTTATCAAGTTCTTTTTAAAAAAAAATGTATTCTTTTAATTATGAAAATACACTTTAATTTTAACAGTTTGGATTGTAATGGCTCTCGGGTATGTCTGACTTTTCGAACTTTTGCAAAAATTGTGATTTTACTATTTTTTTGCTTTTATTATATGCTCTGTCATTTCGTTGAGAGATATTAACCCATGGAAGATTAACTTTATTATGATAAATTATGATTTTTAGTGATTTGTTACAAATCTATATTCCGATGTCCATTTTTACTATATGCTGTGATACTACTAACAACAAAGATTAGTACGTTTAAGGAATATAAGTTATATACGTAATAAATGAGTTAACACCCAACAGCTAAGTTGAGTTAGGTTACCAAGTTCTTTTTTAGAAAAAAATTATATTCTTTTGATTAGTAATAACATGCGTGTTTCATTAAACACCCAACAGTGAGTCAAGTTAGGTTAAACACGCAACAGCTAAGTCGAGTTAGGTTATCAAGTTCTTTTTTAAAAATTATATGTATTCTTTTAATTATGAAAATACACTATAATTTTAACAGTTTGGATTGTAATTGGCTCTCGAGTATGTCTGACTTTTCAGAACTTTTGCAAAAATTGTGATTTTACTATTTTTTTGCTTTTATTATATGCTCTGTCATTTCGTTGAGAGATATTAACCCATGGAAGATTAACTTTATTATGATAAATTATGATTTTTAGTGATTTGTTACAAATCTATATTCGACGTCCATTTTTACTATATGCTGTGATACTACTAACAACAAAGATTAGTATGTTTAAGGAATATAAGTTATATACGTAATAAATGAGTTAACACCCAACAGCTAAGCTGAATTAGGTTACCAAGTTCTTTTTTAAGAAAAAATTATATTCTTTTGATTAGTAATAACATGCGTTTCATTAAACACCCAAAAGTGAGTCAAGTTAGGTTAAGCAACAGCTAAGTAGAGTTAGGTTATCAAGTTCTTTAAAAAAAAAAAAAATGTATTCTTTTAATTATGAAAATACACTTATCGTTATTATGAAACATTTATCGGTTTTACCATTAAAAGCATGTTACCTACTTTCGAACATTAGTCATTTTGAGGTTATGTTGGTAACTTTTATTGTAAATTCACTTTTTGTAAATTCTACTTGTTTCTTTATTTTTATATTTTTGATAAATTAATATTGGTCCCAATAACTCAGTTTTACCATCTCTTGTTTATTGGATTGTTTGCTTGTTAATTAATTGAGGATTATTGTATTCCTTAACAGGTTCGGAATATTGTAAACCAGTTTTCCAGTATATTTTATAATTCCACAAGGAGAATACCACTTGATATAGTTCACAAGTAACTAGCATTAAGAAAATGTATATTAATTTTTGTTACATATACATATACACGTCCTACAATAATTAATAATGTTTGTTTACATGTTGCCTTTTTAGTTTATTGCTGTAGGTAGCCTAATCAAAAATTACAATTGGTAAATGAAAGACCACACAAAATTGGCCTTCATGAAATTATGACCATGTGATTGGAATACAAGTTTTTTTTTAAAAAATGTCAAGGCATTTGTATAAATTATCATTTGATGGACTATCATGATATTAGGCTAGGCTATATAGAAAATATATTTTTCAGCGAGTTATTTTTTTAAGAGAAATATATGTGTTGCAGGTTAAACTTGAGAAACCTTTCAACTACAAGTTTTAAATTACAGTAATCATCACCTAGCCAAAGATATTTTGGATTTGAACATTTTGATTTTATCAAATCGAATATGTGCCTATTTCATCAGTGAAAAGAATAAACAACTCAGTAAGTACAACTTTGTTCACCTCAGCCTTAAATAATATCAAGTTTAATAATTTTTATACTTACACAGTTAATCAGATTTCACTCTAGGTAAAACTTGTAGTAAAGTGTTAAGCGTATGTGTGTTTTAAGTTAAATCAAGAAAAAACACTTATAGCCTCTTGTATATATTTTGAAATCTGCGTTAGATGTAGTGCTGTTCTCCTATTTTGTAGTTTTAAAGTTATATATTTTGTTGCTTGAAATTGAGGTGAATATTTATATTGTTGAGAAAAAAATTTTAGCATTACTAATTTATTTGATCAGCAGTTTTATTATAAAAATAGAACATTAGCTATCAGTTTGATACAAAAGTACAAATAGTTATCAGTCTATATACTACTGCAAAGTGTAACTATTTTAAGTTCGTAATTAAAATTAGAGGTAATAGCTTTGTATAGTTATAATATATATTTTTTTCTAGGATCAGTCTTCAGTCATTGAGAAATTGGTTTGTCATGGACAACATGCAAATACTGGAAGCTTATAACAGAAGAAACTCCTGAACGTCTATTGATTGTGCTAAAATGATATATAAAATATTCTACTGATTGATTATATGAATGATATATATAAATACTGATTGTATGTTACAAATAAACCATATGGGCTATTCTTAAGAAAGATGATTTTCCTTGTGCTTTTACATTCATAATTATACCAACATCCAGCCATAGCCTACACTAAAAAAAAAAAAAAAACTAACAGGCCTAAACATTAGTCTTCTTAACATATCTTAGAAACATTTTTAACAAAAAGTTTGAAGTATTTTTTTCTACAGAAAAGCTTATTTTATAATTATAAAGAAGTAATATTTTCATTTTTGTTTTGCATTTCTAAAATTTTTGGTTTTAAAACTGGTAAAAGCAAGAAATAGCTGGAAAACTGGTTATTACAGTGCTTCAATCTTAAAGTTTTTATGACTAAAAGAAATAATTTTAGAAAAAACTATAATAATGTAAAATAAAGTAACCTAATATATCTTACACAGTATTTATTAAACCCATTTATGCCCACTTTCATCCATTCGTATTGGGCTAGCAGCGACACATGTTGATTTTATAATTGTATGACACACTCTAACCTTACCAGATCCTAATCACCTTGGTAAAATACTTATGTACAGTTTTGTCTGATGAAAATAATGCTTAAAAATTAGGTATTTATAATGGATCACCACATATCATGATACCTCATACATATTGATCATACATATATCATCAAAAATCACACATATTGATGTATGATTATACTACATTTTTGTTGTATTTCATATTGTATGACAAAATTAAGTAATATAAACATGTGGTACATTTTTTTAATTTATGATTTTATGCAATTTTTAATGAACTTCATACATTAAGACGTTATATTATCATTTACATTGCATGCATGAACAATTTATTATGTGAACTTTTTAATAATAAACTGACCCAGACTCTTGAAAGTAGTCTGTAGTCAGTAAACTGGCATGAACTCCAAATATGATCACAGTGGGCAATAAAATAAGGTTAGTAAGCTTCACACATCCCCATAGTTCAGGTTTTTCAATTGTTTGATTATTTCTTCAATCGGGCAAAAATTGATAAGGATTTTTATTGATATGCTTTAAAACATATACTTAAATGTAAGCCTAAATATTTATTTAAATATACATGAATTTAGCATTTTAGGATAAAAATTGGTGGTGAACCATTTATTTTATATTAACCAAATACTATAGAATTATTTAAAGTATCAGTAAGTGAATACTATGAAATTTAGTGGCAGTAAATTTTGAAAAAAACTTTTATTTGCAAACCTTTTAATTACATTTAAACCTTAGATATAGCTTAGGTTAACAGGGATTGCAGCTGCAGATATACCAGTAGGCCTACTTCAAAAGTCTCCATTAGTAGTAGATTATTCTTTTAGTTTGCTTTATTATGAAGTATCAAGGTTTTAAATTTTCGCTCCTGTACCCATACACGTCAGGACATTTGACATTAAAAATAAGATTTCTAATCTAATTAAAAATAAATAAAATTTCTGTTATATGTGGTTATTTACTATTCTATCGTCATATTTACTTTGAATTATCAATACTTGGGTTTTATGAGAACACAGTCTATGAAAACTAGGCAGTTTAAAATCATTTAAGATTACTATCTCCTGCAAAAGTGGAGTTTTCCCATTGAATTGTACTGCACCATTAACCACCTGCAAGGTGCATTTTCTGCACTTGTTTTTGTTTACAGGGTGGAAGACATTTACGACTTATGACAGTATTGCACTTTCACATGTTATTCTGTTTTGAGGATGTAATAACAATAGTACACACTTATTCATAAGTACTTAACACTGCTTTTGTTCTGGTTACAATCACACTATCTTAGGTACTTCATTAAAAGCAACAGTAAGTGATAAAAACCTTGTATCAATTCCAGGTACGTTATTGATTATATATATTTTTACCATACCATGTTACAAATTATAGTCATGAAACCATTCACAGCACCCTACAGATGTTAACCTAGGTGGTAATTGTAATATACTAACACACCAACCTTTCTGGCATTTTTCGAACAAAGTAGCTTGCGTAAATATATGTATTAAATAAGTTTAAGTAGCAATAGTGGTCACTAGACAGCATGTTTATTGCTACAGTAAATAATTTGTGATATAAAAAATTATATCAAGGCAGGCATATTATAATTTTTTTATGGGTTATGCTAATCCAAAACGGCATACTGCAGCTGTTAGGTTAGATTAGATTTCATATCGAAATGGTGCTAGACTATAATATTTCTGCTTCTTCTTTGTTGTTCATTACTCTTTTAACCATTTTCCAAGGGAATCATGACCTCGTGTAACTTTTTCGAGCAGGCTATTATGAGTTGTACTGCCTATCGCACCAAGGTTAAATGACATCGAAAACAAAAAGACAGCAATATTTCTTTCCTATGTTTGTTGGTTTTATTTTTTTTATTAGCACAACATCAAAATTCTATATAAAAAACACTTGAGGTGATATTTTGGTACTTAGATTAAAAACTTGATGAGCAAATCGAAATCAATATTTAATACTTGTCCGTTAAATTTTCTCATACTTAGCTTATGATAAAACTTGAACTTAGTTGTTTAAATTTGTATTACCAAAGACATTAAAATTTTTAATGTATATTTGTACCTTTTATATATAGCACCTGTATGTATTTGGCTATGTAGGCTAATCACAATAGGCTATATTGTGATTTTATAGCTAAATAGCTTACAGAACTAAAATTTGGCCCAAAATATTTTAATCATATTTTTTGTATTATTATTATGCAAATCAGTTTATTAAAAATCAATTCCCAAGACCAAATGAAAAACATTTTATTGTTTTGGAAGTACAGTACTTCCCTCTAAAGTACAAAATTTAAGTAGCCTAAAAAAGTGGCATGCGTGAAAATAAACTTTAGGCAAAACTTAGATCTACAGTCAAATTAGTGATTTAATACATATGTATATGTATTACTTTTATATAAAAGTAGAAGTGAAAGAAAAGGTAGGTTTTGTAATATCAACTACAACTCTAACCTGTTTGAACTGTCAAACCAAAATTATGAAAAAGTACAAGAGCCACAAGTTTCGCCATATCTAATGAATACAACAATAAATCTCAAAGAAAGAACAATTTAATTGGTTTTATGTGTAGAGAAATAGAACTTTATAGTTTCGGTATATTTGTAGGTGATAAAACTTTAGAAACATAAAACATAACCTCAACTATATACATATACAGGACTTCAGTAGTGTTCAGTTTGGTAAAAGGTTTAGACTGGAGGCAAGGTCTAATGGTATATATCTGCAAAGTTAGACATCAATTATATTTAACGACATCCGGAGGCAACAATCTATGTTTGACAAACAAATGTTTTATGCTAACCTTACATCTTGCCACCGGGAGGCAATATTTGATTAATTACATAACAAAAATTGTATTATACATTAGAGCATATTGGAATAAATGTCTTGAATCTGTTATTTTGAACATATACTCAAATGGGATGACACATATATCTTTACAATTAGCTGAGATATAAGGCTGTGAATGTGGAGGTAATATCTAAGGATTACGGACATGGAGGCATATTCTAATGAATGATATATATATATATATATATATATATATATATATATATATATATATATATATATATATATATATATATATTATTGAATCTTCCAAAAGTCATAAGACCAATGTAATTTAAAACTCTTTTTTCTGACTACGGATCATTAAGACCACTTTAGTAGTTTAAATCAATTTTTTTGAATGGAAATTTGATATCAGTAGTGACAAGCATGTATTTGGTTGAAGATTTTATAACGATTTTCAAAAAATGTAACAAGAATAAAGTCACGTAATAAAATAATTAAAAAATGTAAAACCTTTACAGATTTGTTTCTTAGCCAAATTCATTTAGTAGTTGAAAAATGAAGACCAAAAAAAATTAATAATTTAAAATATTTTAATTTTAATTATTCGAAAATACCATTTTACAAGTTAAGTTTGCCAGGCTAATTTTATAATTTGGTTAATTCTAAATTTCACATTCTTAGATGTCGATGAATAAATGATTTAAGACAAATAAGGTATTTAAAAAACGCCTTTTGACAAATCACTACAAATACAAAAACGTTTTCATATCTCGTACATTTTTTTATTGCTGCTTTTATATTCATACATTAAAATATTTTAATAATCAAATTTACAAACCTTTATTAAAACTTACTTTATGAAAAATAGTTTAGCAATGTTTTGGGTTTGGTCTGTATAAATAAAAAATATATTGGTCTTAGCCAAGATTTCTTTTTATTTATATGTATACATACTTCCATACACAAACAAAACTTAAAGCCTTGTAGCTATAACGCATGACCTCCTTCTGAGTGAGTACATATTTTAAGGAAATACGAACATTTTTTGCTTTCAATAAATTACATTGCAGAAAGTTTTGACGGAAGAAAACTAATCATAGAAGAAGGCCCGAAATCTATAAATGAAAAGATCCAAACTTCAAAATTGTATACCAAAATGTACTTTAATCAAGTTAATATCTGTATATTAACTTGATTAAAGTACATTTTGGTATACAATTTTTTAACAATAACAATTTTGGTATACAAAAGATATAACAATAACTTTTGAACTTGATATAGAAAAATAAAGGGCAAAACAATAACTAAAATTACAATTTGTTTTTGTTTTGCATCTGTAGGTAATGGATAAGTCAAAACAACAGTGTAAAAAAACAAAATAAAGATTCAAACAACTGTTGTATTTGAACTGAAAAAATATATAAATTTAAACTGATAAAGTAAATTTAAAAAAACCACACCATATTTTTTTAAAAAGTAAAACAAAACTTTTTATCGTAAAACTTGTATTTTGTGTCCATATACACGTAACCATGTACTGGCTGTATATTAGTTCAGTGGACTAATAAATCGTGTATTATTATAAATACAAACAGTGAACAGCAATACACAATGCTTGGAAATATAACACGTTTCAACTCTGATCCTGCAACTTCTCTTTAGATCAGGAAAACAAGAAAGGGGCTGAACATAGCCTATCTTAAATTCAAAGTGATAAATGGCGAAAAGCGGTCGGTAAATATAACTCGAAGTGTAACGGCACAAATGAAGTCAGCGTATTCAAAGAAATAATTCACACAACGTTCCTTTACGTTGAGTGTAATATTTATGTTATTTTGTAATTGATTAACTTCTTTCAGTTTTCCAAAAAAAAGTTACTTAATGTTAAAATAAATGTATGTTTTGATAACAGTTAAAAATTTAACGTGTTTTTCAATTTGACAATTTCAATGTGTACTCACTTAGAAGTATGGCATGCATTATAGCTATAAGGCTTTACATTTTGTTTGTGAATGGAAATAAGTACAAATATAAATAAAAAGAAATCTCGGCTAAATAGAAGTGGTTGTTCTTAACATGTAAATCATTTGTGTTGAAGTTTAGCTCAGTTCATTACAACTTTAATGCAAGAACGATTATAGTTATTTATGTCGTTCTTTTCCATAAATTATTTCACTCGTATTTATTCTAGCCGCACAAAAATAAAGAAAAATACATGCTTAAATTATTTTGTTTTTAAGAGCAAAGCAAATATTAACAGAAAACAAATCAAATTAAATATACCGTGTCTGGTATTACTGGCTATGTGGTTGATGTGGCTAAGGCATCGGACTCTGAATTGCTAACTTTAAGAATACAAGTTCGAAACTCATTTACTTTTTTCGCTAAAGGCGTCTCCCGTTCTCATTAGCCTAACTGGTATAGTCGTTTAAAAGAAAATCGAATATTGATAACCTGTAACTGTTGGTACATAATTTTGTTAAATAAAAATAATAACGATAACAGAAACGTTAAAATAAAATTAAACTTATATAAATAATAAAAAAATTATTGTACAGTTGAGTACTTTCACATATTCTGAAACCAGTTACAGTTAATTTATTTGAAATGTTTGTTAATCGTAATGAGGTAATGCTTTTTATTCTGGCCTGTATTAGCGAGTCCTAAGCGAATTGTTTTTTTGTTGGAGAAATTTAAAAAAATAGAGGTTAGCTTAAAAATTTTGAATTATGAAGAACCCAATTATTTAAAATGATAATACTTAAAGAATGGTAACCTATACTTATAGTAAGAACGATGATTTTTGTAATCAAATTCCAATTAATTCCTTAGAGCTTTGTAAATTTTATTAAGATTTGCTTTATAAACCTCGTAAACTTTATTAGTTAAAATTGTATCTTATTTTTAGACATCAAATGTCTCTAAAACAAGTACAAGTCTTAAATAAAAATATACTTTTATTTTCAAATAAATTTCCTTTCATTCGAATAAGAACTATATGTCTTTCAATATTATTTCGTTAAAATCTATTTGTACTTATCATTAATAGTACAACTTATTATAAAATAATCTGAAACAGAATTAATAAAATTAATAAATGAAACGTTTAGAGCTTTAACTGTATTTCATTAAAATGTGTATGGAGTGGCGGAAGAAGAACAATTAACTATTGAACAATATTTAAAACAATTTCTGAATGACGTTTGATGTGATATATATATATATATATATATATATATATATATATATATATATATGTGTGTGTGTGTGTGTGTGTGTGTGTGTTCAAAGTTTCAAAATAATACTGAAGGAAAAAAGGAAAAATATTTTTTTAAAAACGTAATAATACTCTATACCAATGAATCTAATAAGAACTACAGCTGTAAAGAAAGAGAAAATCTCTTGAACTTACTAACTTAAGTTGCGCAGTACATAGACGCGGCAGACTGATCGGTGTCTTAACTACATTTCGGGTTCAATGTTCAGCTTGTGCCTCGGAATGTTTTCAAACTCCCAATAACTTAACGATTCAAAAACAAACGTTTCTGGAATGATACAAATAAATTTTAAAGACTTAGTTAACAATAATTCAGTTTACCTAATAACTAAATGGGTGATGTACGTATGAATGATTTGAGGTGATTTATGGATGATTTAACAAAAAAAATTATGGTTTTAAATTAGTCTGTAAATTTTTTCTAACTATAAAAGTTTTAATACGTTTTTGTTTAATAATTATGTACTCAAATCCAACGAGTAAATCCAATGATTATGATAATAAAATCATTATGTTTAAAGTCAATAGTGGAATTTTAAATTTGGTATTAAAAAGTAACACTCACCACGTTTCTGAAACTTATAAATATGTTACCAGAATCCCCGCAGGGGGTGCAGACTGTCTACACCTACTGAGAGGATTTAGACGTCCTTCGCGGTACGTCTAACACACACTTACATTTACAACACTACACTTACAATTTTAACACTTTAGACTCACACTTACATTTAGGTAGGCGATAATAGCCTCAATGTATTTTTCGCCTTAAAATAAATAAATAAATAAAAATACCAGATATTTTGTTAATTATATTTTATAAACCTAATTTTTTTTTAATATTGTATAGAATTGGTGTTGTGCAGTCTCAAGTTGGTTTGTTAATTTGTTTGACTAATACTTAATTATTTATTGACTGATGTTTAATTATTTCTCTTTCTTTAAATGATGTACTTCTCTCGGGTAAGTTCGTGTACCAGAATAATAAAATTTCACAATCCGTTTTCATTCATTGTTAAATTCTAATTTTTTCTTGTTTATCTACGAACTATTGGTTCTTATATATTACCATATAGATTGATCATTTATTGAGGTAATTCTTTTATTTATGTTTTATATAAAACTATCTGACGCTTAAATGATGGTTACAATATTATTAACAATATGAGATTTAATTTAATATCGAATGCAAAAGAAAATATGCAATTGGTGTTTTCTCATTTATGATGAATTCAGGGTATGATATGCTATCCTAAGGTGACTAAATTGAAATTTCTGCAAATTGAAACGGTAATTGTAAGGCAACGGTAGTAACTGCGATTAGAACTAAGATCTTTAGGTGATCCTGAATTCTTGATGAAAAAGTAAACAAAAATAGTTTTTTGTTATAGATTGCATTAAGTGTTTGTAGTCCCTTTCGCCAATATTGCGTTAATAGAAAATGACGGTTAAAAGGTTGACGGTTAATCGAAACTCTACTGTATTTATCATTTTGATTTTATTAACTTACACAAATATTTCATCTATAAAGGGAGTGGGGTTATTTTGAATTGGGGGTGGGGTTATTTACTATAAAGATACGGTAAAGATTAGTTGATACGGTAAAGATTTGTTATGCAACCTGAAATTTTCTAATAGGTGGAGTTTAACTAGGATACAACGACACTGCATTAAGTTTAAGTCCATTTTGCTGGTAAACTTGTCTTCTATGATGAATGTGTTTTCATAACACTAAGCTGTATGGCAAAGCAATGTTCCTATGCCGGAGCAACAGATTACAGCCTGTGCACTCTTCTCTCTCTCTCTCTCTCTCTCTCTCTCTCTCTCTCTCTCTCTCTCTCTCTCTCTCTCTTTCTCGCTATCTTTATCTTTACTACATACAACATGATACATAGGTTCACAAATCTGTCTTACTTTGCCATGACAGGTATTAGCCATAGGGCTGTATGCGCGGTGCAATGTACAGGTTGTATATTGGGAATTGTTAGTAAAGCAATGGATACACACCATGATATATAGTGCGAACTATTCTGGCATTACAAGGTTTTGATAAGAAAGGCATTTTAAAGTTGCTCCAGTAACTGTTGCACATGTTAGGCCAATCTACAATTTTTACAACAGATAAATAGGACTTATATTGGAACAGTAATCAAGTAATAGGAATTTGTGTAATAACTAATTATTGAAATAGATAAAGAACAATTAGGTGAATTTTAAATCAAACGGACTATAAAATAGGAATACATCCAAAAACTATACAAACTGCAGACATCGACAACTGTATACATTAGTAAATTTCCGAAATTATTTGTAGTTCATTTATCTTTCCTTTTATATCAAAATTTTTACGATTTAACTGTCAATCAGCAATTATATATATATATATATATATATATATATATATATATATATATATATATATGTGTGTGTGTGTGTGTGTGTGTGTGTGTGTGTGTGTGTGTGTGTGTGTGTGTGTGTGTGTGTGTGTGTGTGTGTGTGTGTGTGTGTGTGTGTGTGTGTGTGTGTGTGTGTGTGTGTGTGTGTGTGTGTGTGTGTGTGTGTGAGTGTGCGTACACTGCAGGGGAGTGCAGACTAGCTGCACCTATTGAGAGGATTTAGACGCCCCTCGCGGTACTCGAGTCTAACACACATTTACACTTACAACACAACACTTACGGCTTTAACACTTTACACTCACACTTATATTAGGGAGGCGATAATAGACTCAATCTGCTTTTCGTCTTAAAAAATAAAATAAATATATATATATATATATATATATATATATATATATATATATATATATATATAAGCATTTTAAACTTTTATTAAATTATATTGAAAATACAAAAATGAAAACTGTCCTCCGTCAAATTCAATTTTGTATTCTTAACGAATTTTGAAAATTATGTATTTTTTATCCATGATTTATGCTGTCAAATGATATTACAAAATAAAACAAAGACATTATAAATTTTAAACAGCCGTTATTTTGAAAATTTTCAACGAATTTTCGTGAATGACGAATTTTCCTAAGCTGTTACCAAACTCAATTTTCCTGCAAGGTTTGAATCAAACTGGGCCAAAACTACGAACATATTAGAGGTAAAGTATATAGATAATTTCTAGCGACTTCTAAAAATGGGTTATATCTGTGCTAATTTCAGGTCCCGAGTTGGGGACTTACATTGATGGCTGCCCAATAAATATTTTTCAAATGGAAATTTGCTAAAGAATATCTAAATTTCTTCTGAAAAAATAGTATGTAAAAGTTAGTTTGTTATACTAAAATCCTACTTTATTTTAGTTAGGGAACTCAAGTTTATTTGTTCCTCTGTGGATAACAGTTTTGTTATAAAATTTGTCTTTAATACTTTTAAGAATAATGCTTTGACATGTACTGTAATCTTTTTTTTCTTTTGGGAATAGTAAGCGATATGATATAAATTTAACATAAAATAATTAAGAGAAACTGTAAAAAGTTGTTAAAATGACAAAACAATGTAAAAAATAATTAAATTTTTCATAAAACTTTTCCTTCTTAAGCGGCCAGTTCGGTAAATTCTCGGAATTCTCCTATTGACCACATTTTAAAGATACCACCAACCTCTTCGTAGTCTAGGACGAAGAATAGTTTTGCTGGACAAAAGTCTAAAATGCCTCAAAATTGTATATATATATATATATATATATATATATATATATATATATATATATATATAAAGACAAACACAACTCTTTTGTTTCATATATTGTTTTCTTCTTGATTTTTCTATTTCAAGTTGACTTGATGAAATTACATATTGTAAATTCTTTATATGTTATTTCTTATTCAATTCCATTTTGTAATAAAACCTTGCTTTTTTTTGTTTCCTTTGCTTCCGGTTTAAGTGTCAAACTTTCTGCAATATAGTATGTTGAAAGCTAAAATAGCTTATACTTTCTGACAGTATGAATGCTGAACTGAAATGTTAACAAGGAAACAGGTCATGGCCAAGGCGCTGCAGCCGCAAATACTTAAAGTTTCCTTGTAACGACGAGCAAGTAGAAAGTTACAAGTAATACTAAGAAGTCTTTTATAATATTAAACTATCATTTTGATCAGTATTATGGATCACAGCGCAGTGAAACGTCAGTCAAATATTTTTATCAAAATTTTAGCCATTTATTATATTTGTAAATTAGATTTATGAATATTGTATGTTTGAGGGGCTGTTGAAAAATGTATATACATTTTTGTTGTACTTCTTTTGAATTACATTTCTTGTTTACTGTGGTAGCAACTACTATGTATTTAATATGATTTTGTTTTCGTAATAATTTCCTTTCTATTTTTAGAAATACAATTGGTTTTAAAAAAATTTGTCAAACTATTTTGTTTAAAGCAGTTAGACTAACGTGTTCGATGACCGACGATAGGCGTGGAAAAATCACCACTATATTGGAATCTGCGCACATGTCAACATCGCTGTCTTACAACTATCCCCTCAAACAATATTTCTCATATTGAAAAACAAATACAAAATAAACAGTAATTCTAAGTTACCGTTTACGCGCTAAAGAGAGTAGTAATCGAATACCATATGTTACCACAAAAACTCATTACATTTTCTACAAACTTTAAAATATAACTTCTATAATACTGAATGAAAACGTGTTGTTTTTGAAATACACATTAAAAAAGAAATGTATACTGTTTTCCACTCTTGAAAATTGTTATAAATAAATTTAGTAAAATTAAACTTGACATTTACATAGAAAAACTTTATTTAATTTTGTGGTTCAAACAAGGTCAGCCATAACATTCAAAACATACTATTCAAAACATAATGTCAAAAACAAACTATTCAAACATTCAAAAACATAATATTCGTTACAAGTTGTTCGGAAAGAGATATAAACTAAATTAGACTCTTTTTGTGTGTTTGTTTCGACGTTTATAATTAGAAATAACTGAATTTATTACGTGCCCAAAACGCCAATACACAATTTTTTGCTGTTCGTGATATTTTGTTGCTAGATCTAGCAAGTGCATTTGGATTGGACATCAGTACAATAACACAAAACACAACTGAAGTTCTTATCACGACAAATTTAACTTTACAAACTGTATACTAAAACAAACTTAAATGAAATGCAGCTTTATAAAAGAAAAACAACTTCGTGAAATAATTCAAGACAGTTCTGGATTCATTAAAAGATAACATAAAATGTCAGAACTATTGTTCAATGCCACGTTCATTAACTTGTATTGTAACATTCAATGAGTAAGCGTAACGAAACTATATTTATCAGTGAAATAGAAATCTAATATTTTCTTAAAACACAATCTGAATATTTTAATACAACAAAAATTTATGACCTAATTAATATTACCCAGATTCATATAATTTTCTCTCATACACAAAAGCCATAAAAGTAATAACTATATTTCTTTTGATAATAAACAATACTTAGAGCAGATTCTTGAATTGAAGAAACAAGCAGCTAAAATAGGTCTAAACATATCTTTTGAAAAGACCAAAATCATGACAAACAACAAATACCCAAATAAATACCTTAAAATCCAAGAACAGAAAATAGAAATTGTAAAAGAGTTCAAATATCTTGGTGAATGGATTAGTTGGAATGCAGATGAAGGCAAGGCAATGGAATCCAGGAAAAACAAACTTGAGTTGGCCTTCCAATTGACGAAAGAAACATACAATAAGAAATCCCTTTCATGGGGGTCCAAAATTAAACATTATAAAACAGTGATCAAGCTGGAAGCACTGTACGCAGCAGAAACATTAACCATGAATCGCATAGGCCAGATAGAAAAGCTTGAAATAACGGAAAGGAAAATCTTAAGAAAAATTATAGGAACAAAATTTCAGGATAATAAGGTAGTATATATAAGAAATGAAGCTCTCTATAAGAAAATTGAAAAACTGTCAGATACTATGAAAAAGGAGAATAAATTTTTACGGCCATCTTCTTAGAATGAACTCCAATAGATTGACGAAACAGGTGTTTGATTTTTTCCATAATCGTAAAACAAAACCGAACTGGTTTAAAGAAATTGAAAAAGACCTAATAGAATTAAAAATTACAGAAAATTCACTGCTTGACCAAACTGCTAAGATAAGTACCAAGGACGAAAGAATAAGATTCCAAGATAAAACCAAAATAAGACCTAAACCTGTCATTTCGGAAGATGAGAGGAAAAGAAGATCGGAAAGAATGAAGAGCTACTGGGAACAAAGAAAAGTACAGCGCGCAAGAAATGATTAATTCAGCGTACCCCAAAGAGGGTGAAACGAAAAGAAGAAAGAAACGTATCATAAATTGACATTACTAATCCAATATTAAGTATCAGGAAATGAAACTAACTCTTTATAGTTACTTATCCTTTTTTTATATTACGAACGAAAATTTAATAACATGTTTTTTTTTTAAAGTAATACATGTTACTTATAATGACGAGCTTATATTTAATAAAAAATTTCGTCTTATTATATATTTGTATTAAGACAAAAAACCTGTTTCCAAACAAAAGTTTGTAAAATAAACTGTTCTAAATTTAATATGTAAAAAAAATAACTTTCCTAATACTCTTAAAGTTCTCGTAAAGCGGAATCCCAATAAATATCCACTTAGCGGCTGTTCACCCTCACCGCAGCGTATAATGTTAGCGCAAAATGTAATCACACACGCGCAGTATTTCATAAGTTTACATAAAACAGAATATTATACAGATTTACAATTTGCACAGATTTAATATTTTCGTAAGTAGTATAATTTCATAGACTACAACATTAGATGAATAAGTACGATGTATAAAATAAAACTTCCCAACGAAATCTATGACTATTATAAGTATCGCACAAAAGCTTATCTCAGTTAAAGCAAATCACTATGTGTAAATATTGTCTCATAGCAATTGAAACGAAAGTACAACAGGCCTATTTTGTACTTGCACTAAAAAACTTGTAACAAATGTTGTATTAAAATACAAGAAATGTACAATTGCACCCAAGTTCGAATAGTAAATTCCAATAGACTGGAGATAAATTCTACTTTCCCTATTTCATATGTAAGTCTAAGAAATGAAGAAGTACAGCCTGAGGTAGGTCTCAAATTATAGTATTTTAATACGGAGTTTAACAATAACTTACCTATATGTTATTACATCCATTATCATCATTTAAACTTTATTGTTTTTAAATATTCAAAGGACTCGGCGGTCGAGGTGGTTAAGGCACTTGTCAGTCTGCAGAAACTCTGAGCTTCAATCATCGAGATAATAGAATTGCAGTTACCTTTACCACTTTGTTAATGCCTATTCTTCCTCTTTGTTAGCCTAAATGACATACATTATAGACGGTAAGCAGGAAAGAAAAAATTAATCAACATCGCTGAATAAAAAAATCGTGTCAAGAATTATAATCGTATGTAATTACTATTGTTTTACAATAAGAAACTTAAGAAACGATAACGATATGTTTAATATTAACTTCGTGATCGATTAAAAACCAATAAATTCAATGACTTCATTATATTGTTTATTGGTAATTAACTAAATCTAACATTTAAAATACAAGTAAATACGTTTAATGATGTCGCATTCTAATTATTTGCTTAAACAAATATTGCAATAATTAAAGTAAAAATTACTTTAGGTTTTTGATAAACAAGAAATAATGTCAATTCTAGTAATATTAAAATTACCCTCAAACAGTTTTACCTGAAACAATTTTTCCAAACTGCGAAACTTATGATTTTCCTGTAAATTGATTTTGGAGAAATTATAAACGTGTGCATTGTCTATAATAATTATCAGTAATTTATGATGTCTCCAAATAAGTCAAACAGACATTTTACGAAAGATGGAGGTCACTACTGAAACCTAATTAAAATGCAAGTCATTACTGAGTAAATATATACCACCAATCGTATGAGGTTATAAAAACAATGTAATAAAATATTATAGTATACGTAAATATCGCTGGTCGTTTTAACAGGGCTATTGTTGTCTGGTAGCTAGGATTTTCAAAATATTTCAGATCAAAATGCTTAATTTTTCCCTGTAATAAAATTTTGTTTTTGAATTTTGAAAATTCGACGGCCATATTCGTATTATTACTTATTAAACATTTTAAAATAAGTTTTTTTATGTTAACCTTTTTGTTTATGAGATACTTTATGATATTTTAAAAGTATATCTGAGCAAAACGTAAAATGTAAACTAGTAATTACTGTCAAATATTCAATATATTCCTAGAGACTTTATATTAAACTGTTACAAAACTATTATGAAAGTATTATGAAGCATCTATCAGTCAAAAACAAAACCATGCAAAATGTAAAATTTATATTGTTTGAAGTCATTAGATTAATCGTGACGCTTGATCTTGACAGTCTAACTCATTTTCTGCTTATTGTTAGAGGAAAGTTTGGGAAATAGACAAGTCTTATTTAGACTGAGCTAAATAACGGTACATTGTGCACCGTTAACATTATCTATTAGGCAAGTGCTGTATACATTTCTCCTATAGCTCTGCATAACGAGCAAACCCGTTTTTCCTACAAGCTTCACGATAAAACTAACGACCTACAGCACGTTTTACAAATTTGATCTGTAAACAAAACAATTTGATCTTCAAAACACTATAGAAAGAAAAGACACTGCAAAATACAAAAAGCAATATACCTGTAAAACCAAATTCATTGTACTGTACTTCGATACTTGTAATATATTTAAATTGTTAAACCAATAATAACAAAGATAAATCGTCGATTGATATCGAAATTTATGAGCCAATCAAATTTATAGGAATTTTCCAATTATGTTTTTCAATAAAAAAGCACACTAAACATGCACTCATAAACAGAATCAATTTAGAAGAGATGTAATTCTGATTTTATTGTGACGCAAAACTTTATGTCAGCTTTACACAACCGCGCCCGGCTATAAATTGTTGATATACTTTTTTAATATCATTTTAATCGTTTAACTGCGGTTCTGTTTTGAGACAATAAAATTATCTCTATAAACATCACATGTTTGAACATAAAACTGCAGCATGAAGAGTCGAGAGAATGTAACAATAACAATGTGTTTGTTTTAATTCGTGCAGTTTTAATTTCGACTTTTGTTAGAGAGTATGTTGTGATTTTCGTTTTTGTTATAGTAGAGTGCGGCATACTTTAGGGAAAATTTGACCTTGAATACAGCTGACGTCAGCTATCAGATGATTTCAAGGTCATTTATTTCCTAAAGTATCCCACACACTACTTGTTATACAATTAAAACTTAATTAATCTATAAAAAATAATATAAATAATAAAATTCCCTGTTAAACTTACTTTTGAACAGAATTATGAAATGTGTGCCCTAAAATACAAGAAACCAATGTGTATAAAATATCTTATGTAGTTGTTCTAAAAGGTGAAATAACATACTTTTAATGCGATTATAGCCCATAATAGTTTTAGAGTGAGTTGTCGCAGGTATTAATGGCACAGAAAATGATAGATTTATTGACATAGCTAGTCAAATGTTACTAGAAAAGTTAATAGAACACCCTCTTCTCCTCGCCTCCCCTAGTTCCAGCTGTCACAGGTCACGAGCCTGGACTAACGCGTCAACAGTACTTATATTATGTATGCAATTTCCAAGCTTGTCATCATCACCACTTTACCAAAATATTCGTGTAATAACTGAGAAATACACGAATATTTTTACCACTAATATTAAAAGTTTAAAATGTACAAGCGTCATAAGAGCGACTTTCTAAAGCCCAATAAATAGTGGACAAATGATTTCCATACCAAGAAAGATTCTAGCCTGGAGTGTGGAATCTTTCGAGCATGAGCATTAAAATCTGTATAAATTACTCTTTTTAATATTACAATGAATATACAAAAGTGAACACTGGCAGCTGCCGAGTAAAGATTTTAACGTTGATAAAGATCATCCCGGGATATTTTGCACTGTTTGCATATGTTACTTGTTTTTCATTTAATACTATTGGTACTGGTTCATACTTTCTATTGGTAAAATTGATGTGTATAGATTTTGTTTCATTGAGCTTAGTTCTCCATGTTTTCATCCATCGACTTATTGTGTTAGTTGCATTCTGTAGTTTCTCTGTTGCTTCCAAAATATTGTCACCCACTGTTAATATTCCTGTCATCCGCAAAGGTCGCCACTGTGGCATTCGTGTTAACTGGGGTGTCTCGAGTATACAGGAGGTACAGTACAGGCCCACGTACACTTCCTTGGGGTACTCCTTTATTGATTGTTTTAATTTGTGAATAGTTGTATTCTTACCTAACACGAAAATGTCTCACACAAAGGTATGATTTCATAATCCTGTAGAATGTATTAAAAACATCATTAGGAAAACATTTAAAAGAGAAAGCCTAATTACTTCGTAAGCAGTCACTCGTAAAGTTTTATTATTGAAGATGATATATATGTTTTATTCAAATAGTTGAAGTTTTGTTATATAAAATCAGTAGCAACTCATGAACAAATTTTATGAGACGGCACCATCCTCTTGAATTCATTGTAGGCAATAAAACAGTAGCAACACTGCGTGACCCTGTGAGCGAGACACGATACTGAACGAGAGTCTAGGCAGATTGTGCAAATTATATGACCCTCAGTTTCAACGAATATTGGGGGAAAATTCGGATAACCTTTTTTTTATATAAAAGACACAACGGTTATCTAGACCTGACATGGTTTTATATAGAATATATATTTGTTTATTGTCTGTGATGTTGAATGGTTAAAATTTATTTTATTTAAATTGTATTGAATTTTATTTATTTTAAATGATTTACATCTCCTGGGTTATAACTGAACTTCTTCCCCCATCATACCAGTACGGACTCATACCATTTGCACTATGTGCGTAGACTCTAGTATGTTTGTCTTTTCGCAGGCCCACTATTCAAAAGTGACATCACAACAGGAAGTACAGAGCGTTATTTAGATAATTCCACTTCCGTTTTTATCATCCAGAGAAAATTCGGACGCGTGTTTCGTGGTTAGGCTACTTGTGGTAATCCCATTCATCACTGGCTAAATCTAATTGAAAATTTCTTATACCAAAGAGAATGTAAAAATGATCAGCTTTTCGTTTTTACAGAGCAAACAAAATCTTTCTTTGTACAAAGCAGTTATAAAGTTGTGTAACTAAAATAGCTGGGTACTGCTTAGCTAAGTAGTAAGCCATAAATAATATAGGTAAGGCTTCGGTTAACAGCTTATACGAGATAAACACAGACAAATGTTTGATATCTTTTTTGTTAATGTCTGATAAATTTGAAGTAAATGAAGATTGTTTTTGGAAAACATTAAGTTTATTGATGAGGCAACATTTTGCGTTAGTGGTAGGCTTACCACTGAAACCGATACATTCGGAGATAACGGCCACCTCATGCATTCATTTAACATCACAATGACTCATAAAATAAACGAGGTCTGTTGAGGTTTGATAAAAGATTGTGTACGGATTCCTCATTTTTTGCTGAAAGAAAAATTAACGAAGATATTGATTACTACTGAAATATTATTTGCACAGATAGGTGAAACCGACGCGTAGAAAAAATAAAATCTCCACACTACGTAAATAAAAACGTGCTTGAAGCACTTTGACAATCAACGGATGAATTTGAACGGCAGGATCTCTTTCATAGTTCATTATGAAGCAACTTTTTTGCGCTTTTTTGTAGAACAATTCAATTGTTGCTTAATTTTTGAGCAAACACGGGCTCGGTTGTCGATATGACTAAAGCACCGGTCAGTCTGCTGCGTCTCTGAACTGCGCATCGTAAGTTTCTTAGTTCTAGCCGCAGTTACTCCCTTTGCTTTTCCCTTACCGTTAACGCTGATCACTCGTCCTCATTAGTCTAATTGGCACAAAATACGGACATTAAGATAAAAAATTGAGCAAAAACAAGCAACGTTATTTTGAAAAAATATGTATTCCTGAAATATTTTTTCTAAGTAATTGATGAGATAATGGTTGTGTAATATTTTAGCAACTTATGTTTATTTTTTATGTTTTAACAGCTATACACCCACTTCAGAATATTTATCTACAAAACAACACAAAATGACACTAGTTTAAATTAATTAACTTATATACGTTTAAAGCTAGGAAACAAGGTTTACCGAGTTTTGAAAGAACTTGACATAATTTCAGATATCCCTTTTAGCTGAAACCTAATTAATACAAAACACGACGGTTATAATGGAATAATATCGCATTGCACAGGGAATACGGAAGAAATTATTAAATTTTACATGTCGTAAATCTGTGAGCAGGAATTAAGTTGGCTAACCTGAAGTTTTAATTATTTCGGGATTATAATGACATAACCTAGAAATTTACATTTCATTCCACCAACTTTATGCAGCAATATTAATGCCCTTAAGCAATTTTTAGCATTATTAATTCCTACTGTTAGGTCTCTCTCTCTCTCTCTCTCTCTCTCTCTCTCTCTCTCTCTCTCCCTCTACACACACACACACACACACACACACACACACACACACACATACACATATATATATATATATATATATATATATATATATATATATATATATATATATATATATATATATATATAATGTGTGTGTGTGTGTGTGTGTGTGTGTGTGTGTGTGTGTGTGTGTGTGTGTGTGTGTGTGTGTGTGTGGTGTTCAAATTTTCAATCGTTAATAAAATACTTTTAATTTGTAGTGGATGACACTTGATGTTAATACAGTTTTTTTTTCAAATATTTATTCATTAATCAAATTTAGTTAATTCATTTTAGTTTTATATGTATATATAGTGTTAGAACACCATATATAGAAAGGAAAATGGAAAATTGCATGAAATTCGCTTTCTATTTTGCCACTTAATATTGAGATTCTGTCATATGTGTATACATATTTATATTAATTGTAATTATTTAATAAAAACTAACTAAAATAAAATTGTTCTTTGTTCGTATAAGTAGGAATAGACTTAATTTTTTTTATATTACTTGTTTTTTATCAGACTTTTGTTTGTAATTGTGTGTATAGAAATATACGTGTGTAGACACTATACACGGCATTTCTGTGGATCATCCATAATTGCCTTAGATTACATTAAAAAACTGAATTTAAAACTAAAAAAAATCAGAATAAACAACGCTGATATTTTAGGCAGTTAAACTTAAAAGCTAAAACACACTACGTTCGATCAGTATAATTAAAAGTTAATAGGTACTACGTGCAATCAGCCAAATTAAAAACAAAAACGTAATATGTGCTATCAGCAATAACAAAACAAAAACGTTCAAAGGGCGAGCAAAACCAAGAGCAAAAACAAACTATATGCAATCAGCAAATTTAAAAGAAAAAACAATCTACATGCAATCAGCAAAACTAAAATAAAAGTTACAGCAAGCGATCAACAAAATTAAAAATTAAAACTTACTATTTACGATCAGTAAAAATAAAAGTACAAAAGATCTACATGTGATCAACAAAACTACGTGCGATTATAAAAATTAAATGTTAAAACTTATTAAGTTTCGTCAGCAAATTAATATAAAAAGGGTACTATGAGCGATCAACAAAAAAATCGAAAACCTACGTACAATCAGTTAATCTGAAAGCAAAAAGTTTGCTAAGGTGATCAGCAAAGCTAATAGCAAAAAACTTACTACGTTCGATCAGAAAAATTATAAACAATAAACGTACTATGTAAGATCAGCAAAACTAAATACAAAAAACTTACTACATGCCATCAGCAAAATTAAAAGCAAATAATTACTACGTGTGATCAGCAACACTACAAGCATAAACGTACTACATGCGGTTAACAAAACTAAATTTAAAAAAAGAAAATGATAAACAACAGTGGTTAATTCCGTACCCAATCGGGGATGTTTGCTGGTGAAGTTTGCTGTTCAAACAACCTATAGGCTGGCTGAATAGCGGATAATAAGGAGACTTAATTAATTATGGTAAGGAACCTGTTGTTATAGCACAATTACTAGCACTTTATTTCCTCTAATTACTAGCACGGGCTGTACAATTGAAACTCACAGATTAACCTTTAAAACCACAACATTCTTTAAATTTAAAATAAAGCTAATTTAAAACTTTACTTTTAAGTTAAACTTTAATTAGAAGTTGAACAATTAAAATAATTGTCTCATTCTACACAACTTGGGCTAATAGTTCATCTAATAATCTTTGCTAATAGTCTTGGCGGTTTCAGTTACATTTTATTTACATAAAATATTCTCCAGATGTGTGTTATTTTTACCTTTCCTAAATGAATTTATGATTATATTCGGCTATTTTTTCTTTATTTACTAGACTAATTAAACGATTTTTACTCATTCACATTTTTTGGATTATAAATACATCCTTAGTGTCCTGAATGTATGGACACAGTGCAAATATTCAGTATTAAAAGTGGTTCGAAATTTATATTTTCTAAAGCAAGCCTAACTTTTCTTGAAAATCTTGGCATCATCATAAACGGTAAAGATTTTTTAAAAGTTTTTATGGACGTTTTCTTCGTGTTACATTTACCTTTGCTACGTTTTCAAATTATGAACTGAAAAAATGCATTGGTTAACAGGATTTGTTGATACCATTTATTTAACCGTTTGAGCATTTATCGAAATAATTTGTTAACAATGAATTGCAAAGTTATTATGTCTAATAATTTCGTTTCGTACCACTTGGCGTTACAAGGCTGAATCGTAAGATGTTATTATGTCAAAAAACGTTTTTTTTTTAGAAACTGTGAGTCGTACAGGGGAGAACTTTGTTCAATGCTGTTAGGCCGTGATCGTTATCAAAACATCCGTTATGCAAAGTTCTATATTGGGCAAGATATACGAGATCTCTGGAGAGAGATAGGGATGAAAATATTACCCTCCCTAATGTTACCTGTTGCATACACAACTATTGTCACACAAATTTCAATACCACAATGAAATGTTGGTTAAATTATTCTTATTTGTCTTTATTTATATAAATATTCACTAAAAGCAAAATAATTTCGTGCTTTTTTAATGATTACTACATTTGGAAGCTTGATGTTTACTAAATCAAAGACGTAATAATAACGTTAGCAGCTACATTTCTGTCGTAAAGTTATAGTCTTAATCCAATAAAATACTAGTAAAAAAATCAACTTATATTTCGCCCCAAAACTGTATTTTAAACATGAAATAAAACCAGAATACTTAACGCGGATACGTGTTAGAAGTTACTGTACTTATTATACGACAGCTTTGAAAACCATTTTGTAGAATTAGGCTTTCTATTTTTTCAGTTTCTCTTTGTCAACCCTCAAATATAAATTTGCTAAGAATAAGGCATTTTCAAACAATACTATTTAGTTGACTGAGCCTTTTAAACGAAAACAAAATCAATGTAGTTACCTCCAAATATTTCAATGTGAGTTACTCCGATAACCACACAGGGATTATACCGATTATAAAATGTGGTTCGACGATCGGTGTGCTCAGGTACCGCTCAGTCTGCTGCACCTCCCGAATTAGCACTTCAAGGTTTTTAGTTCGAACTGCAGTTACTCCTGTCGCTTTCCATAAAACACTCGCCGTTGTTACTCTAACTGATATAAATACTTGATGTTAAGGCAAAAATACGAATTCGAAATCGGTAAAACAATATTGAAAAAAAACACGATATCTTTCAATAATGTTTTTCGTTATCTAACTGCTATGAATTCACAGGAATTAAAGGAAATATATAACTGCGGATATGTTTTGTTCCAGTAAAAACAAAAACAGGAAAAAAAGAGTGTTTTTTAGAAACTGGCTTTAGTTTTACTAACAAAAACTATATGGTAGTGGTATAATTATTGTAGGTTATTTTCGTTCAAGTAACATTAGGTGTTTTATTATCAGCTTATCATGTGTTGGTACCGAATTATTATTTTTTAAAAATGTCAATTTATAAATATCCTGACATACTGCTCTTCAGTTAGTATTAAATACTAAAATATAAATTACGCATGAGGGTCAAACAAACCTTTTCACAATAAATTATTTCCAAGTAATTGATAGGATAGTTATGCGTTAAAGCAATATGACTAAAACTTGAGAAAAATCTAAAGATCCGATTAAAATAAAACTGAATTTTCTAAGTTTAGCCTGTATATGTAATTCCACAAGTTTTGTTTAAGATAACTAACAAATACATTTTTCGAAAAATGTGATAAAATCATTATTTTCAGTTTCAAAAATACCAAATTTATTAAATTTTTTTCGCCAAAAAATAAATCTACAGATTTTAAAGTGGTTCCGACAAATAGACAATTCTTTAAGCGAAATTTCATGGAAACAATTCATTTAGTCTCCCTTGATGTACACAAACACGTATAAGAATACATAGGCATATAACCAAGTTTAATTCACTTTTTATCGGTTTTCCATTTAGGCTAAGAGCTACTGGAAACAACTACTTTGCTATGACCCAGATTTTGGGCTTTAAAATAAACGCCGATTTTAACCTCTCGCCCTTTTGTTAAAATAGAAAATGTTGAAGGGGAAAAATCTATAAGGTAGAAATTGAAAACAATATTTTGTGAGCAAGTCAAAAACGATGGTAGAAGGATTAAAGATTGTTAAAGGTCTTGGTCTCGAATTGGAAAGAAAACTATATTTTTCTGAGACTATAAAGCTGCCAAAGTTCAAATGGGAAGTGAATGTCTGCAAATCTTTTGGATGATCTGTAACTAATAGTAGAGCTCGCAATATATTCTTAATTAATATGCAAAGCTCTCCACGACAGCGTTCGTAACTTTTTCGCCCACTTATCGGTAACTGTAATATATACGAAAAATATTACTGAAACTACGTAATTGGAAATTTTATGCACTTCCTCCATGAAACGGACAACATTATGATAGGTTTTGCCGTTCAATCAGTATTACAAGAAATAACCAGTAACTACGCTCTCAAAGTTGAATCAGAGCCCGCCATTTTGAAACAGAAGTGAATGGAGAAAAAGTTATAAATACATAAGTGATTTGGACTTTGTACAAGATAAGTGGTGTTGGACCTTTGTACCATTTCCCCAACAGGGGGTGCAGACTAGACTGCAGATTGAGAGGGTTTAGACGTCCCTCGCGGTACCTGAGTCTAACATACACTTACACTTACAACACTACACTTACGACTTTAACACTTTACACTCACACTTACATTTAGGGAGAAGATAATAGTCTCAATGTGCTTTTCGCCTTAAAATACAAAAAAATGTACTATTTTCCAAAACAATTGGTTAATGCTTTTAGCCAAGACTGCGTACACTTGTCATTTTAAATCATAAGGGGCCATCTTGAAACGGAAGTGAATGGGGAAAAATCTTACATGTCGTTTTGACTTTATACAAGGTAGTTTCATACGAAATTTCAAAACAATCAGTCAATGATTTTGAACAAAAAAGCGTAACAAAGAAACAAAAACAAAACAAATGCCAAACGGTATAGTTGAAACAAAGACTTCGCTTCGATCGGTCAATAATTAAGTTTCAATATTAGTGCCTGTAGTAAGAAGTAGTGTTTCCATAATAGATATTAAATAAAAATAAAATTATAAGTAAATAACTTCTACATTAAATTTTTGTGGTACCAATTTAATTGCAGTAACTATTTTTAAATAATTATGAAGTTGGTCCACGAACTGGGCCACTATATATTTTCACTAATTGCAATCTCACTAATATGCCATAATTTTCTTCTGATTTTTTAAAACATAGTGTTCATTCTAATTGTGGACATTTTAAATATAAGAAAATATTACATTTTTTTAAAATTCAGAATGCATCGTCATAATCAGAGTTGAAAATTACACAACTTAACATTTTTAATTTTCAAAATCCGACAAAATGACGGAAATGAATTTGGCAGTGGTCAAGGTTTTTATTTTCTTATTTGTGAAGTAATTTAAACAGTAAAAGTTTTAATATAATTATGCAGATTTTAATGATGATCACGGTGGTGTATTCAGAATTTCAAAAATTGGATGGGTATTTTTTAATTCGCTTTGATTACAACAGCGAGAGTGTTGCGTGACGGCTATGTTTATACATTTTTACGGATATTTACACTATATAAATTAAGTAACACACGGATATAAAGCAACATTTTTTACGGATATTTACACTATATAAATTAAGCAACACACGTATGGTAATCTAATATTTTGAACAAGAAATTCTGAATGGAAGTCGATATTATTGCTTTGTGTAGCAAAATTTAATTCATAACGAAAATAAGATCGTCTGTAATGTTTAATGAATTTAATAATGACAGCTAAAATAAACCACAAACTATATTTAAACAGAAATTTCTTCATTTAAAATTAATTTTCAAGAATTACTATTCCCGCCGGTGTTTGGCTTTGATGCACTAACTTTTAATCAAATACGTCATTAAATAGAATTACAAAAACAAAGGCAGCCAATATAGCTTTACTGTGATTGTACTGTGCACTAGTTTAATGGCATTGCGAGGTTGTCTCTGTGTACAGTTACTAACTTGAACATTATTAGAGTAATCCATCTTTCCTATATCATTGTAACGAAATGTTTGTGGCATTTACATCTTCCAGAAAAATAAATTTTGGTAATAGCTTGAATAATATCGATATCCAGTAACATCCTTTAAACAGTTTAAAAATGGTTAATCTATTCAGATCAATGAAAAGTAATAACTTTCGCGTCCAGTGTTTTTTGATGACGAAACCACGATACCCTAAACTGTGCACCGATCCTAACCTCTAGATCTGTGTGTGTGTGTGGGTGTGTGTGTGTGTGTGTGTCTGTGTGTCTGTGTGTGCGAGCGAGCGCACATTATATTCACGTCAGCAATTTTGATCAGATTTGATCCAATTTGATACAAAACGACATAAAATCGATTTTTTCAACAACTTAGACCGTTTCGTTACCAAATAAAATCCGTCCCAAATCTCAAAATAGCGGCAATTAAAAAACTTTAAAAAGTCATAACTTCATTTTCTTGTACCTTTTTTTTAAAAGTGATTGATCAATTTAAAAAAAAAACATAAATTAAAATTTTGCATCTTTAAAATTGATTGATATTACGAAGTTGAATGTACGTTTTTATATATAATTTGTATATTTAAAATGCTGAAAATTGGAAATTCTATTGTTAATTATGATTGCGAAAGAAGATTTTCAAGCAGGTTATGTAAAAGATGCTTTAATAGATTCGTTCAATCATGTCCGCGAGACAGCTGCGTACGCGTTATTTTAATTAATAATTGTTTAATGACGTGATAAAATATTTCCGTTCGGTCCAGTCGCTAACGACAAACACGTTACAATTAATGCACGTTTGAGTAGTGCTTTGTAATTAATTCCCAATTGAATCTGTGAGCTGTACAGCAACATTAATCCGTTCTGTGGCCACTCACCCACTTGGCCCACTTGCCTGCGCTAAACCGAGCAATAAGTGGTAAACCGGATCTTGTAAAGCATTGTAAATCATCGTACTGGCATTAAACTTGGAAATGTTTCCGAGTTACGAATTTGAATTTCTAGAGACAATTTTATAATTGATGCTCAAAGAAAACAATCTAGTTGACATTACCAGTTATATTTTTGTAACACAAAACATAAAAAACATTTTTTTAGCATAAAATATTCCTTATAGGTTATTCCTTTTAGTGAATTTGAATTACTACAACGGTAATAATGAAAAAGAGCTGATTTTAACTTAAATCGGTCTGATTACGGAGTTACGGCTGAATGTTTTCCCCTTGTTATTGTTGTAGTTCAAAGTTGGAGTTGATCTGTGATTGATGTAGACTGCCTTGCTTGAGTAGACTGATGGTTATGTAGATACTTATACTCGATGCTACTGAAGTTATCTATGATAAAAAAGACGTACATTTTCAATGGCGACAATTAATAAAAAACAAAAAACTTCAGTACTTAGCTAATTTCTGATTATAATTTAGCTCTATACAAAATGATTAATAATTATTACCAACAACTTTAATAAAATTCGAAATTTGCATACAGTATCTGTCTACCCATATTCTTCTTGTAATAACCATTTCAAAAGACCTCTCACGGCTCTACATGGTTGTAAGACCTCCCCGGCTACCTCGTGGTGCTAAGTCGGCGGCTCTTCAGAATCACCCTTTATCAATTTCTCGGTAATTCAATTTTATTATGTTGTAACCAATAGCAAGTGTGTCATTCCAAAACCACAGTTAGAAAGTAGCTAATCTAAATCTCTCTTTAGGCACACCCTAATATTTTACAAAGTTTTCAAGACTAAATATCTAAGAATATATATATATATATATATATATATATATATGTGTGTGTGTGTGTGTGTGTGTGTGTGTGTGTGAGAGAGAGAATCATTTTGGAATGATTTATCTCAATCGTTGTAGAAAAATAAATTTTGATAATAGGTGAAAATAGTACATTACCAAGCAAAAAACATTCAACATTTTTAAAATGGCGACCATTTTAACTCTCTAAAATCATAACTATTTTCGAATTTCCAAATGATATTTCACTATTGATTAAAGTTAATTATGTATAAATTACAATTTTAATGTTGATCGTAGTTTTGTTTTTCTAATTTCGGTTTTGAAACTACCTTTGAAAAAGATCACTCAAGAAGAAAACTTATCTCTATTAACAATTCCTATTTTTTATTTTCTTAAAATATATATTTGGAGAATTAACATAAAATTATTATAAATACTTTGTTGGAATGATTTCATACTTTTTACGTTTTGTTGGCACAAAGGAAAAGCTTCATTTGAAAGTTTCAAAACTTAGAAACATATCAAGTATCACTTGATGATTAAATTACCAAGTACATGACAATTTATGGTTAATACGATTGTGTTACTACTGTTATCAATTTACTGCAGACACACAATTTGAATTAATACTCTCGCGAAGTCACTGTGATTTACATTATTTGATGTGATTCGAGTGTAAATGTAGGACCAAAAAAAGCGAACGTGACTAAATTGTATTTAGGTTTAGGAAATCTACTTAGTGCATCACAGTAATTTAAACGATTTAAAGAATGTTACACTAAATAATATCGTCAAACAGCAGTCGCATTAACGAAATTTGTAGAGAATTTCAAATAACATTAAAATATTTTAATGTATGGTTTCACCGATATATTCAACATAAAATCTGCATAAATAGCATTTTATATTTTAAAATTATGTTGAAAATACGAAAATAAATACTGCGATCTCCGTTACATTAACATCATTTCACTGTTTTCAGTTATGTATGTTCAAACAGTAACTATTAAACAGAACTTAGTTCGTTTCTTCAGTTTTTTAACATATTATTTTTCAAAATCCACCCAAAATTTAGATGCTAACTTCTACAAACAATTTAGTTTAAATATTAAAAAACTGGAACATTCGATAAAAATAATTAACATTTTTTGGCTCACGGAACCTGTAATGTCCGTAAATATAAACAAATCAGTTTTTCCATTTCTAGACCATAATAATGTTGAGATTATTTATATTAGTTTGATAAACTAAGAAAAAGAGCAAGCAACACTTAAGAATTAACGGTTTGGGAGTAAAACCAAAGATACCAATAAATCTGGCAACAGTCAGGTTTAATAAAATGGTCCGTTGACAAAGAAAAGCCCCTACATCCGTCCTCCGTCTGTTGGTAAAGCACCTCTAGAATTCGTAAACTATCACGATAAAATTTGCCAAAAAATGGACTTTATACTTTGTGTCAGTTAGACTAATGAGGACGAGAGAACAGCGTAAACGGTAAAAGAAAAACAACGGGAGTAACTGTGGCTAGAACTAAAAACTTTATGGTGTGCAATTGAGAGACGTTGCAAATTGAACGGTGGTTTAGGCACATCGACCACCGAATCCCCAAAAGTATTTAAGTGTAGTTAGTGTAGTAAACCTTAAGAGTTAGTATTTATATTTTCTCTGTGTGGTATACTTTAAAAGTAGAATTAATTCCTTTTATATAGATTTTTCTAAAATAATTTTTTTTGAAAAGCAACCAGTCTTTTTAAAAAGTTAAAGTTTTCGTTCCTCCCCAATAAAATTTTTAAGTGTTTTTCAAAAATATTCTTAAAAGCTTATAACAGTAATTTGGAGCAAAACAAAATAACTTTATTCAGGTTTTTCGATAATACATTTTTGTATTTAAACACCTCAACAAAAGAGTCTTAAAAAATTCATTAATAACTTCAGAATATTTTTATATGGCTCGATTGTTTACAATTTGAGTTAACGTAACACGAATACGTTCAAAATATCATTTTCTCTAAATCTAATACTACTTATTTATTGAAGTCCGCGTCGCAGCAGTTCAGACGACACGAAGTCAACTGACATATGCAGTTTATATTTGAATTACAAGGCCTACGGAAGTTCTTTAAAAGCTTGATCATTTTCTTCACATAATAACGGTACTGTCTAGTGTGATATATACTCTTATATTTTTACTTATTTAATAAAAACAATTTATTAACGTCACTCGGATCTAACCTATAAAACTCACTCAGACAAGTTCGCAAGAGTTATGGAGAAGCGTGCAGATCAAGTGTTAAACGATTAAATAAAATTACCAAGTACAGCACAATTTATGGCGATCTTGGTCGCGTAGTACTAACAAGAAATTTACAGCGAACATAAAATATGAAATAACGATCTACCAGGCTGATTATGATTTATGTTTTGTGCGATTATAAATCTTGTACGTAGTAACTTTATCCGTCCATCACCAAGAGTTTTTCAACAATCGCAAAATAAAACTGTGAACAGAAATTAGTGTTTGAAAAGTTTCCTCTTCTTATCGTCCAATTTAGTTTAACCTTAATGGTATAAACTCTTACGCGTGCTTGTCATTAAGTACCTAATATTCTTTATCAAAATTTATTCAATTTAATTTGAAGACAAAATGTGCAGCATTTTCCGTTATATTAGGTTCCGTTACTTTATTTTGATGTAGAAACATAATAAAAAACTCTCTTACTTTATATTATTTAAAAAAAAAACACGTAAAACGACTAATTTTGTAAATAAAAAACAATTTTGTAATTAGAAAAGAATCATATTAGTGTATCAAAAATGAAATTAAAAGATTATGATTCTGGAGTTAGAAGAAAAAATTAAACAAAAAACAATAACGTGGTAATAATTTTAATTTTTAATTAACAGACATATAAATTTCTCTCATTTCATACTTCCTTCACTAGCATAAGCTTTGACTATATAACATATTTGACTATAACATATTTCGTATACCGTAAATCATATAACATATTTTAATATGTTGAACGAATTTTGAAAATATATTTTCATTTTTTTTGATGACTAAAAGTAAATTAAATGCAAGACTTTGTGTATTGCGCAGTTTTTACTTCTTTATGTATAGACGTATTGTGTTTTATATTATATATATATATATATATATATATATATATATATATATATAATAGTATATATATATATATATATATATATATATATATATATATATATGTATGTATAATATAATAGTAAACAGTGTGAACGTTTAGCTTTATAATTTATTTCTCGTTTTGTTACAAAATGTAACTTTACTGGAAATAAATATTTTATAACATTAAACAAACTGATTAATTGCATTTAAAATTGCAAAAATAAATTGCATTTATTTTTATTTTAAAAGTTTGTTCACAAATTTCACGATAATTAAATTTTTAAAGTCGGAATAATTTGTATGAAAAATACCTCATATAATAATTTGTTCAATGTTCCAAACAGGTATAGGTTATTTTTATTCATATTTTTACAAAAATGTAATCTGTTTAAATAAAAACAAATCTGTTTAACTAAATATTGTAGTAGTGTGTAGAGCATGCCAAGTCTTGTGTAATCTTGTTTATTTACTTTGTTATCTATCTTTTTATTATCTTGTTTTATTAATCTTACCAGTTCTTAATATTTCTTGTAATTTTTACTTATTTGAGGGAATTAAAATATGTTTTTTAGATCATGACATAGGCTATAAGTAACAACTTTTCTGTTATAAACACTTTTTATTTAACTCTTTTTTTAATTGAATTTATCTTTATTTTAAAAGTTTTTATTTTTTGTTATTGTAATTAAGTTTGAGAAAGATTGGAACTGATTTTTCAACATTTATATTTTAGAAGAGTATGTGTGTGTTTGTGTTGTTTGTGTGTTTGTGTGTGTGTGTGTGTGTGTGTGTAAGTTTGTGTGTGTGTGTGTGTGTGTGTGTGTGTGTGTGTGTGTGTGTGTGTGTGTGTGCATTCTCTCATTCTCAATTTTAGTCCGATTTGATTCAATCTTGGTTCAAAAATCGATTTTGGTAATAGTAACAAGTTGTTAAACAGTACAATTCGTTCAGAAGTCTTAAAATAACAGCAATTTTAATTCTTCAAATATGCATAACGTTTTTCTCTTCTAATGTTTTTATATTTTTGAAAATCTGATTTCACCATCGTAATGAGCTTTACAAACGGCATTAATTACATTTTGAATTTTCAAAATCCCGTTGACATTACGATATATTTTGATTGAAGTTTGGCTTTATTTTCTTATTTCAAATGTAATTTGAATTTAAAATAGTAATATATTAACATTTTATTGCTAATTATAATGGTGAAATCAGAATTTCAGAAAGGTTTTCGATAAAGAAAAATCCGTTTATATCACGCCAACAACACATTTATTTGTCGCGAATATTTTTATATAATTTTAAACAAATAAATATAAATGTAATAAACATTTTAGTCAGAAGAGGGTGTTGAAATCATATTCTTCATTTTTACAAATAAAAATCATAGGATTAAATCATGAAAGCACATAGAACGACTTAAATTCATTTCAGGAATATTAATAATTTGAATTTGGCAAGATTCGAATTTTTCCCTCATACAAAAAGTGTTTGGCTCTCCTGAAGAAGTTTTCGCTTCAGAATGGTCTCATTTCTCAAAATATATATTTATTACATTTCGTGAATTTTGCTTATTTTTGAACGTCACGGTTTAAGAATAACTTAACTTTAAAAAAACACCTTCAGCAGTTACAGTCTTTACAGCACTGCAAATGTTTTTATTTGATAGTTTTAATGCATTTTGAATTAAAAAGCTTTGCTTGGTATTATAGGCCTATAACTAAGTAAAATTTATAAAATGTTCAAACAAAGTGTTTGCTTAATTAATGTAGTTTTTCTATTATAGTTGTAATTCGTCCATTCTTAGGCCAACGTAAGTGATACGTTTAGCTTAAAGATTGCACTAGTAAGGTGCGATTAGTGAATAAAATATATTAACTATCGACTCCGAAACACAAATACTTAATGCTCAGAAGTTAAGTTACAGACTGATACTGGTCAGCCTCATGAATCTTAAATCCAGGACAACGGTTCTAAACTAAACGGTTAATAGCACTTATACTTGAAGAATGTTATCGACTGTATTTCAAGTGACTTGGAGTAGACGCAATTTAGCTAAACACAACCTAGTTGTACTAGTCATGCGTTAAGGCTTTTAAAAGCAAACATTAAAGGCCAGTATTATTGAAATATTTCTTTAATTACCAAGAGGTGCAATACTTTAATTTTTGTTTATGTTTGTGGAAGTCCATGTGCTTCCGTCTCGCGGAACTCTGTCTTCGTCTTCTCTGAGCACGCACTCAGCTAAGCTGCTTGAACTTAGTTATAAAGTTGCTCAATCTTATTTAATTATTTTATACAACAGAATTTCTAAACAATTTAACTTGATACGAGTAAGATCTTCTTCTTCTTCTTCTTCTTCCTCTTCGTCTTTTTCTTCTTCTTCTTCAGCAGTAACTGCGATCTCGAACCGACGAACTTCAAATGCGTAATTTCAGAGACGCAACAGACTGACAGGTACATTAGCCAACTTAACAACGTCGGTTCTGACAGCAAAAGATAATTTTGGCTTAATCGGTACAAAAATTTTGTTTAAATTTTTGTAAATGTTTTAGAAGCGTTACTCTTTAAGCCTAATTGGATATTTTTCTTCTAAGAAGTCACCGATATTTCGTTTTTATATTTTATATCCACCGAATATTATCAAAATAACAGTGACCACACAAGTTTTAAACGGTAAAGGCTTAATATTTTCCGCTTTTAAATATCACAAATCAATATGTTGAAGTTATCGGGCTATATTTTTTTCGATTAACTGAATCCGGTTCTATGTGATATTGTCAACCAGATTATCAGTTGTCAGAGTGACCCAGTTTATTTGGTTATTAAATAGAAATGGTCAATTCGATTGCTGTGCGTCATTGATATCCGCAAAGCAAATATTGATTAATCTTTCCATCCGTTGCCTGGCAAATTAAATTCTGTTTACTTCTAAACAAGAACTAGGTGGGAGAGTTATTTAGTGTTTTAGCTTTCAACCTGACACAAGCTATTGGTCGAAAAAACGTTCAACTAAAGAGATCAATTTTAGTAAATTAAAATAAATTAGTGATAGAACTCGAATAATATATTTGCTGGGTCACTTTTTCCAATAAAATTTGATCTGAAAAACTAATAAATAACAAAAAATTGTACTTGATGAGTGGTTAAGAATTCCCAGACTGAGAAACACAAGCCTTACAGGGAAAATCTAGAAAGATTATGACAATCGTGCTAGTTCCTCGAAACCTAAAAGATTACGATCTGTGGGAGCACCCGAATTCAGATGCAATATCTCATTCAGAGGCAGAAAACACCGCATTCAGACGACTGGTCTGACAAGAAACCGTACTCAAAAACTATTAGCAAGAAGTCTGGAAATAGCAGAGATGTGGTGGAAATAGGAATTTACCATGAAAAAACTGTGTGTATTTTAAGATAGATATATGAAGAAATTGCAGGTTACATAATCCATGATTGTGTTCTTGTCAGCAGGAGATGAAAGGTGTTTGGTTTTCAGGACCCTAACGATTTCTCAAACTCATTGAGAGAACCAATCACTTGAGCTACTATTTAAAAGGTTTAGTTGCGCAATAGAGCTTTTGATTGGGTTGGAATGTGCCGTTAAATCACATAACATCCAACAAACAATTTAGAATCTAAATCAACAAACCTTTACAATTTGTCCGTGTTGAATATTAGACGCACGTGTTTAAAAAGTAGAACACATATTCAGCAAAATTGATATAAAATATTACTGATGGTTTTGCAAATGCATTTGAAACAACCATTTATTTACATACTGAAATTCAAAATGTATGAATATTGATTTTTAGCTCATTACCTTACTCAACGCAATGGAAAAGTAAAATGCCGAATTAAATACAATTGTAGTAAATTCAGTTGTAGTACATTGTAAATCTGTAGCTTTTAGAACATAAAATGAACGCAAATATGCTTTATGCATTCTAGCTTAATTCTAGCTCTTGTACAAACTGGTGATGGAAAAACAATGTTGAACATTCGTGCAGTACAAAATATGGGACGCCACAGTTTCATTAAAGCAGACAAGTGACATTTAATTTGTGATGACACTTAAACATTATTATGTATATAGGGTGAGGTTAAGAATAAGTTTTTTATACAAGTAAATATTATTGATCAATTTAATTGCTTACGTTTACATCGGTCAAATTTCTGAGTTACTTTCTGCGTTACATTGCTTTAGATTTTTCACCTCACCTCGCAATTGACGTGTTAGTATTTAGTAAACAACAACTTATTTAGTATTTGTAACGTTTATAAGTATTCCAAATGAAGGTAATATAAAAGTGTGTCAATAATAAAACCAAAAACAAACCACTTTTGTTCTTTTTTTGTATCAAACATTACTTTTCTAACTTCTGAAATTGTATCAGCAGAACGACATAGGCGATGGTTACAGACGCAATCTGAAACAAAAACATAATTCTTTGAAGTGGTACCGTGTTAGCCGCTCATATCTTAATCTGAAACAAAAACATAATTCTTTGAAGCCGCACCGTGTTAGCCGCTCATATCTTAATCTGAAACAAAAACATAATTCTTTGAAG
This sequence comes from Callitettix versicolor, assembly GCA_022606455.1. NCBI lineage: Eukaryota > Metazoa > Arthropoda > Insecta > Hemiptera > Cercopidae > Callitettix > Callitettix versicolor. The sequence continues at coordinate 31,986,861 of CM040191.1, forward strand.
CCGCACCGTGTTAGCCGCTCATATCTTAATCTGAAACAAAAACATAATTATTTGAAGTCGTACCGTGTTAGCCGCTCATATCTTAATCTGAAACAAAAACATAATTCTTTGAAGCCGCACCGTGTTAGCCGCTCATATCTTAATCTGAAACAAAAACATAATTATTTGAAGCCGCACCGTGTTAGCCGCTCATATCTTAATCTGAAACAAAAACATAATGCTTATGAAACAATTATTTAAATTTCTGAATTGAAGTCGTACCATATTAGCCACTCATATCTTAATGAAAATTCAATAAATAATTAAATTTAAATTGTTAATTAAGGCAATATTAAGAATGAATATGGCTTATATTTTCAAAATAGGATAAAATAAAAAAAACAGTTATAACATTTCTTACAATAATTACGAAATAGTTGAATGAATATTGAGGAAAAATCTTTACTATCACCATTGTGTCAAAATTTGAATGAAGTCATACCAAAGCACAATGAGTAGAAATATATTTATCCAGTAAGAAAATATAAAGTGCTTTTTACCTACAAAAATTAATAAATACTTAAAGTTTTAAGAATTATTGTATATTTTACAGAGCCAAGCCAAATCTCTGTTTCAACTTGACCGTTCGACATTTGGTTTCTGTGTTGTTTGTTACGCAGTTCTGGCCAAACGCATTGACCGATTATTTTCAAATTTGATAAGGACGCACCTTATATAAAGGCCGAACGACTTGTAAGATTTCTTTCTACCCTTTTCCACTTCACAATGGCGGCTTCTCATTTACAATAAACAGTCTACGCAGTTTTAGTCATGCGCATTCAACGATTCTTTTAAATTTGGCACAAATTTATTTGGTATAAAATCTAAATAACATATGCATAACAATTTTTCCTGTTTACTTTTTTTCAATTTGGGCCTATGATTAACGATGACGAGTGTACGCAATTTTAATCATACTCATTGGACGATTGTTCTGAAATTTTGTACTAAAGTATCTTGTATAAATAAAGTACGAAAGATATATGTGTAAGATTTATTCCCATTTATTTCCTTTTTAAGGTACCATGCTCTGATTCGATTTAGAAAGTGTAGGTGGTCATTATTTCTTGCAACACTGGCTGATCGGCAAAATAATTTTGACCGTCTCATGGAGAAGGACTACTCAATTTTCAATAAAGTAGATCCAGTAACATTTTTTGTGACACGCCTATTATATGAAAACGTTGTGTTGTTTTTGTTTCGATTTTTTCCATAGTTGAAGAACACACGCACGTTAAACCGTTTTTGAAAATAATATATACTTTTTACGATAATAATTTTTAAATTTAATTAAAACATTATATGTTCCACATGTATATTTTTATTAAAAAATATTTTTTTAATATTTACTTTGTTACTTACATTGTAAGGCAGTGCTCTGTTCACAACGAAAAAACCTCTAGGACTAAATTGAATGTTTCTATTTTCTGTTTGCAGTATAAATGCTCGTACCTGTTAAGAAAAAAATATCATTGCTCAAATACACATAAGTTATTACGATGAGAAGGTTCAGAGAAAGCGTGTCAACACATGCTATTATACTGTGATGTTTTAGTTCAACTAGTAGATCTCTGAGAAAAGACTAATTAGTTACTTACCTTGATTTTGAAACCCTTCATCATATGCTGCTAGACTGCGAGACTTTATTTTACAAGTAGAGCTACAACTCTAAGAAACCGCGGATTAAAAGTAAAGGGGTTACTAACATTGAATGCCCCACAAATCCTAGACTTTACAAAGAAAATAGGGCTGGAGTAGGCACCATAAACCTGAGTATGTCAGATATACAGAAAGGGCGCAACAATAGACCTACAAGGTCAGCATTGCAATTACAACACTTGATATTCACTTATTAAAATAATTTTCTTTAAAATAATTATTACTACTACCTATAAATACTTAATTAAGTCATACTTAATATTACTAATTAAACTTAATTAATTTGTTGACTAAAATGAGGAAATACAGTAATTCAGATTACGGAAAGGATACTGGGGCATACCCTAGCAAGACATATTATCAAATAACCTATCTTTTACAAAAAAGTGTTTTAGAAATATTTCTGTATCTGAATAAATAGTACTGGTGAAATTTTTCCTATATTTGAACAGCAAAATATTGTTCATTATCTTTAGACCTCGTGACGCTTTTGGCTTCGTATCTTTATCGTAACATATTCATTGTTATAGCGTTTGTTCGTGACGACTGTTCAGCTGGTACTTGGGATCGTGACGACCGATGAGCTGCTACTTGTGTTCGTGATGACCGATGAGCTGGTATTTGGGTTCGTGAGACCGATTAGCTGCTACTAGGGTTCGTGACGAGAGATAAGCTGGTACTTGGGTTCGTGACGACCGATGACCTGGTACTTGGGTTTGTGACGATTGTTGAGCTGGTATTTGCGTTCGTGACGACCGATAAGCTGGTACTTGGGTTCGTAAGACCGATGAGCTGCTACTTGGGTTCGTGACAATCGATGAGCTGGTACTTGGTTCGTGACGACCGATGAGCTGGTACTTGGGTACGTGACGACCGATGAGCTGGTCCTTGGGTTCGTGACGACCGATGAGCTGCTACTTGAGTTCGTGACGATTGATGAGCTGGTACTTGCGTTCGTGACGACCGATGAGCTGGTACTTAGCTTCGTGAGACCGATGAGCTGCTACTTGGGTTCGTGACGATTGATGAGCTGGTACTTGCGTTCGTGACGACCGATGAGCTGCTACTTGGGTTCGTGACGACAGATAAGCTGGTACTTGGGTTCGTGACGACCGATGAGCTGGTACTTGGGTACGTGACGACCGACGAGTTGGTCCTTGGGTTCGTGATGATCGATGAGCTGGTACTTGTGTTCGCGACGAAAGATAAGCTGGTACTTGGGTTCGTGAGACCGATGAGCTGCAACTTGGGTTTGTGACGACCGATGAGCTGGTATTTGGGTTCGTGACGACCAATGAGCTGGCACTTGCATTCGTGACGACCGATGAGCTGGTACTTGGGTTCGTGACGACCGATGAGCTGGTACTTGGTATCGTGACGACCGATGAGCTGGTACTTGGGTTCGTGACGACCGATGAACTGGTACTTGGGTTCGTGACGATTGATGAGCTGGTACTTGGGTTCGTGAGACCGATGAGCTGGTACTTGGGTACGTGACGACCGATGAGCTGGTCCTTGGGTTCGTGACGACCGATGAGCTGGTACTTGGGTTCATGATGATTGAGGAGCTGGTACTTGCGTTCATGATGACCGATGAGCTGGTACTTGGGTTCGTGAGACCTATGAGCTGCTACATGGGTTCGTGAAGATTGATGAGCTGGTACTTGCGTTCGTGATGACCGATGAACAGGTACTTGGGTTCGTGAGACCGATGAGCTTCTACTTGGGTTCGTGACAACCGGAGAGCTGGTACTTGGGTTTGTAACGAAAGATGAGCTGGTCCTTGGGTTCGTGACAACGGATAAGCTGGTACTTGGGTTCGTGACGACTGATGAGTTGGTACTTGAGTTCGTGAGACGATGAGCTGCCACTTGGGTTTGTGACGACCGATGAGCTGGTATTTGAGTTCGTGACGACCGATGAGCTGTCACTTGCATTCGTGACGACCTATGAGCTGGTACTTGGGTGCGTGACGACTGACGTGCTGGTACTTCGGTCCTTGAGACCGATGAGCTGGTACTTGGGTTCGTGACGACCGATGAGCTGGTACTTGCGTTCGCGACGAAAGATGAGCTGGTACTTGCGTTCGTCAGACCGATGAGCTGCTACTTGGATTCGTGACGACTGATGTGCTGGTACATCGGTCCTTGAGACCGATGAGCTGGTACTTGGGTTCGTGACGACCGATGAGCTGGTACTTGACATCGTCACGACCGATGAGCTGGTACTTGTGTTCGCGACGAAAGATGAGCTGGTACTTGGGTTCGTCAGAACGATGTGCTGCTACTTGGGCTCGTGACGACCAATGAGCTGGTATTTGGGTTCGTGATGACCGATGAGCTGGTACTTGGGTTCGTGAGACCGATGAGCTGCTACTTGGCTCTGTGAAAACCGATAATCTGGTACTTGGGTTCGTGACGACCGATAAGCTGGTACTTAGCTTCGTGAGACCGATGAGCTGCTACTTGGGTTCGTGACGATTGATTAGCTGGTACTTGCGTTCGTGACGACCGATGAGCTGCTACTTGGGTTCGTGACGACAGATAAACTGGTACTTGGGTTCGTGACGACCGATGAGCTGGTACTTGGGTTCGTGACGACCGATGAGCTGGTACTTGGGTTCGTGACGACCGATGAGCTGGTACTTGGGTTCGTGACGACCGATGAGCTGGTACTTGGGTTCGTGACGACTGATGAGCTGGTACTTTGTATCGTGACGACCGATGAGCTGGTACTTGGGTTCGTGACGACCGATGAGCTGGTACTTGGGTTCATGACAATTGATGAGCTGGTACTTGGGTTCGTGAGACCGATGAGCTGGTGCTTGGGTTCGTGAGACCGATGAGCTGCTACTTGGATTCGTGACGATTGATGAGTTGGTACTTCGGTCCTTGAGACCGATGAGCTGGTACTTGGGTTCGTGACGACCGATAAGCTGGTACTTGGGTTCGTGACGTCCGATGAGCTGGTACTTGGTATCGTGACGACCGAAGAGCTGGTACTTGTGTTCGCGACGAAAGATGAGCTGGTCCTTGAGTTCGTGACGACCGATGAGCTGGTACTTGGGTTCGTGACGATTGATGAGCTGGTACTTGCGTTCGTGATGACCGATGAGCTGGTACTTGGGTTCGTGTGACCGATGAGCTGCTACTTGGTTTCGTGACGATTGATGAGCTGGTACTTGGGTTCGTGAGACCGATGAGCTTCTACTTGATTTCGTGACAACCGGAGAGCTGGTACTTGAGTTTGTGACGAACGATGAGCTGGTCCTTGGGTTCTTGAGAACCGATGGGCTGGTACTTGAGTTCGTGACGACTGATTAGCTGGTACTTGGGTTCGTGAGACCGATGAGCAGCAACTTGGGTTCGTGACAACCGATGAGCTTGTACTTGCATTCGTGACGACCGATGAGCTTGTACTTGGGTTCATTTCGACCGATGAGCTGGTACTTGGTATCGTGACGACCGATGAGCTGGTACTTGTGTTCGCGAAGAAAGATGAGCTGGTACTTGGGTTCGTGACGACTTGATGAGGTGGTACTTCGGTTCGTGAGAGCGATGAGCTGCAACTTTTGTTCGTGATGACCGATGAGCTGGTATTTGGGTTCGTGACGACCGATGAGCTGGCACTTGCATTAGTGATGACCGATGGGCTGGTACTTGGGTTCGTGAGACCGATGAGCTGCTACTTGGGATCGTGACAACCGATGAGCTGGTACTTAGTTTTGTGAGACCAATGAGCTGGTACTTGGGGTTCATGAGACCGGTGAGCTGGTACTGTGGTTCGTGACGACCGATGAGGTGGTACTTGCGTTCGTGACGACCGATGAGCTGGTACTTGGGTTTGTGAGACCGATGAGCTGCTACTTGGGTTCGTGATAATCGATGAGCTGGTCTTTGATTCGTGACAACCGATGAGCTGGTCCTTGGGTTCGTGACGATTGATGTGCTGGTACTTGCATTCGTGACGACCGATGAGCTGGTACTTGGGTTCGTGAGACCGATGAGCTTCTACTTGGGTTCGTGACAACCGGAGAGCTGGTACTTGAGTTTGTGACGAACGATGAGCTGGTCCTTGGGTTCTTGACAACCGATGGGCTGGTACTTGGGTTCGTGACGACTGATGAGCTGGTACTTGGGTTCGTGAGACCGATGAGCTGCATCTTGGGTTCGTGACGACCGATGAGCTGGTACTTGGGTTCGTGACGACCGATGAACTGGCACTTGCATTCGTGACGACCGATGAGCTGGTACTTGGGTTCGTGACGACCGATGAGCTGGTACTTGGTATCGTGACGACCGATGAGCTGGTACTTGTGTTCGCGAAGAAAGATGAGCTGGTACTTGGGTTCGTGAGACAGATGAGCTGCAACTTGTGTTCGTGACGACCGATGAGCTGGTATTTGGGTTCGTGACGACCGATGAGCTGGTATTTGGGTTCGTGGCGACCGATGAGCTGGCACTTGCATTCGTGACGACCGATGGGCTGGTACTTGGGTTCGTGACACCGATGAGCTTCGTGTGACGACCGATGAGCTGGCTTAGGTTTGTGAGACCAATGAGCTGGCATTCGTGAGACCGATGACTTTGGTTTGTGACGACCGATGGCTGGTATTTGGGTTCGTGACATACGATGAGCTGCGATGAGCTGGTACTTGGGTTTGGGATCGTGACAGTTCGTGAGACCGATGAGCTGGTACTTAGGTTTGTGAGACCAATGAGCTGGTACTTGGAGTTCGTGAGACCGATGAGCTTGACTTTGGTTTGTGACGACCGATGAGCTGGTATTTGGGTTCGTGAGACCGATCAGCTGCTACTTGAGATCGTGACAACCGATGAGCTGGTATTTGGGTTCGTGAGACCGATCAGCTGCTACTTGAGATCGTGACAACCGATGAGCTGGTACTTGGGTTTGTGAGACCGATGAGCTGCTACTTGGGTTCGTGATAACCGATGAGCTGGTCCTTGGTTCGTGACAACCGATGAGCTGTTCCTTGGGTTAGTGATGACCGATGATCTGGTCGTTGGGTTCGTGTGACCGATGAGCTGGTACTTGGATTCGTGACGAACGATGAGCTGGTTCTTGGGTTCGTGACGACCGATGAGCTGGTACTTGTGTTCGTGAAGACCGATGAGGTGGTACTAGGGTTCGTGATGACCGATGAGCAGGTACTTGGGTTCGTGAGACCGATGATCTGGTAATTGGGTTCGTGAGACCGATGAGCTGGTAATTGTGTTCGTGACGACCGATGTGCTTGTACTTTGTTTTTTTAAAAAAGATCTATTCGAGTGTTATAGATAATTGTTTAACTTTTGAAAATACCTTTTGTTATAAATCATGGTAAAAAAGCTGCTTAAGGCAAGTGAGAATCTGTAAGTATTAATAATTAAATTGTTATTTAGATCGATGAATTACTATGTTCTGCTGGAACTAAGTGAACAATCTCGTGACTAAACTAATATAGAAACGATATATCATACTCATAAATAAAAAGTGAAATATTGCTGATAAACGCAGTTAGTTTTTTTCTGTTAAAAACGAAATAATAAGTTTTACTGAACAGAACTTGTCAAAACTTTTATGAAATATTGTTTTCTAACAAATTCCCATTGAAAAAGGCTTATTCATCTGATAAATGCGTGCATACAGTTAAACAGTTGCTCTGTTTTTTAAAAAAAAGTTACCCTTAAAATTTAAATAGCACAGAATGTCATTGTGTTATATTTGGAATGTAATTAATTAAAAAACTAATGCCTAATTTGTGAATACAACCAGCCATTTTTTTAAATAAGCTGGCGTTCTCCTTTCAACAGTCAATGCAATACCATCCCTGAAGGTGGGTGCAGTCTAGCTGAACCTGTTGAGAGGATTTAGGTTCAGACCCTCGCGGTACTCGAGTCTAACACACACTTACACTTACAACACTACACTTACGACTTTAACACTATACACTCACAGTTACATGTAGGGAGGCGGTAATAGCCTTAATGTGCCTTAAAAGAAGAACAAAATCAACTTCTCCCACATAGGATAATTCAGGATGGTATCTAATTCAAATAAATGCAATATGACCAACGGGGTTTACAAAGTTTTAATTACTGAAACTGTCGTTCATTTTTAGTACATTTCCAGTGGTGATTTTTATTATTTTATTCTTATTCAAAATTGGAAAAACAGGTCATAAATTTCAGCTTTCTGAAATCTTCTGTATTCCTCTAATATTGTACTTCGAATTACGTGTTTCTTAAAAATTATGTTTTTTGTGTACATATTTGATTTAGGTACATACATCTACTTGTACGTTTTATAGTTTGTAATCGTTTCTAAATTACTGTTGAATCAGTAGAAGTAGATTGTTGACAAAAAATGTTTCGAGGGAAAAAGTGTAAACAAGGAAAATTTACTCACAACTTGTATTGATTTCCAATTTAATTCGTTGTTGTGTTTTCTTAGATGTTTGTACAGCAAGCATTTGGTTTCTTTGTTCTGAAAGTATAAACAATTCAAGACAAATAAATTTTAATAGTTACTCTTTTGATTAATTTATACTTTTTTAGTGTTGCATTAACTTTGAGTTAACTTTACATTATAATAATTAAGAGGAGTTCAATTAGACAACTTTGAATTAATATAACATGTATGAATACTTTTTACAAGGAAATTCTTTTGAGAGCTACAAAAGAATGAAAATCGGAAATGTATTTCATATAAAATGCTTTGAATCCAATCATGCTTAAATTGTATTAATCAGGAATCATAATTTTACAAATTGTTAAATTATTTGTAAATGATAATTCTAAATTGTTCCACTATTTGTACTAAATTTAAACATAAAGATATTGTTTGTAAAATTTACATCAATACAGTTAAACAGAGACAATATTGCAATTCCCTGCTCACCCAAGTTAGAATAATGATTATAAAATAATAATATAATGATAATAAGCTCATAAGTAGCTTAATTATTTCGGAAACAGAAAAACATTAAATGTCCTTCCTCTCGTCCTTCTTCATATGCAGCATAAATCTTTTACAAGTGCAATATATTTGTGATTTCCAGTAAGTAAATCATTGCATTGTTTAAAATGCAAAATTTGTATTTAAGGTTACCTGATTTTCCACATCTTCGCTGACTGTTCCCAAAATAAATAAATCCACCAGCCAAATTAATATATCCGAAATTGCTAAAGCATAAAAACCAACTCTATTGTCAGTCTCGTCTATAGAGTATGTAATGTGTGAAAGCATAACTGACTTTAAAATAATGTACACACATCGTACGAGTATTTCAAAACCGAATGTTTTTATACTGAGTAATACAAGATTTCCCGTCTCCCAATGCAGATCCAATAAATAGTTGATCTCTTGGCGTAGCAAGTATTCATTGCTGATGTCAATGTTTTGTATTCTATTGTTGATAAACTGGTAGGAGAGACAACTTACCAAGTTGATAGAAACAACGATACCGGAAACGGACAAACATACAGAGGATATCGTTATGTCCGGTATGTTGAACAATAAAAAAAACAAATCAGGTCTTACACAATATCGAAGGACGCAGTGTAAAAGGTTGCACAAAGTCAATATTACAAAGCCGTAGCGTACCGTAGGAATTTGGGTTTTAGGGTTGACTTTTTGTAAAAGTTTGAATGCTTTGTTTAAACACGTGAACGTCAGACGGAACCGGGAGAAGTAACATCTGATTGCAAACAAACTTGCTTGGCCTAACTCAATTAGGCTCAAACAGAATACTTGTGACCTTATTTCCTTGATAACTACAACGTCCCAGAATAAAAATTTAATACTGTACAATTTTAAAATGAAGAAAAATATCAAAGGTGTAGACATTACTAGAGCTCGCTTGGAAAATTTAACGAAAGTCCCTGAAAAAAATATACAAAAATATCAAGATATTTATTATAACTAACAAATTAAAATGCTACGTAACAAAAATGTTATATGTATATATATATATATATATATATATATATATATATATATATATATATATACATTGTATTCAAATCTTAACAAGTAATCAATAATTATATAGCCTATCTGTTTTACCACTTTTCTTTGGGACTTCTTGTAATGTGTATACAAATTTTCATCTTAAAATCGTAAGATTTACGAAACATTTCTATCACATTAAAACTACTTAATACCATTGTGTGTGCAGAAATTTGAATATATAACTGAAAATTGCACAGTTATAAAATATTCGTAATATAATTTTTTTCTGAAATACCTTTAGTAACGATACATGAAAAACTGCTACGTTGTATTTTATAGTTAAATGATTATATCGATTTTTTTAGTACAGCAATTGTTTACTATACACTTGTTAACAAAACATGATGCTGTTTTGGTATTTGTTTTGCTTTCTAAAAACAAATTAATATGTTTTATTACTCGTCTTCGCGTGAAAATTCTGCTTATTGCATTTGACAAATGTTTGCCATTAAAAATACAAATTTCTCATCAATACCAGCACGTTTTCACAATTAACGATTAATGGATTTGGCGTAAACTCACGAATAATTGCTACACGAAAACTCTTCGTTATAATTACTGTCTGTTATCGGCCAAATATATCCTGAACTTTCACTCACACTTTAGATACTCTTGTTTTTTCGATTTTTTAAACATATTAAATAAACGAATAACTTATGTAAAAAAGAACATAATTTCTGGTGGCAAGTGAATAATATAATACCAATTTTTATAATTTGGAAACATCCAACCGCTTAAGACTTGGGTACTTTTGTAAAAACATTCACCATTCTGGAAATGTAAATTTGTTTCAATGCACGACTCTGAAACGATAGTTATAAACCACCTCAACCACCAAACGCAGGCCCAGTTATTGCCTTTGTAAGTATTTTTAGTGAATTCCGTTGGAACAAATCAGCTGTAATTACGGCATCATAATAAGACCCATACCTCTGACGCATTACTTGATAGAAGCACCGATTCTAACCTCTAGATCACTTTTTCAGGAGTCGTTGAACATTATATATTTGCGTTAAACCTCACGTGGTTAAAACGGTTTCAAAACGGAAGCCATTCAAAATATTTAAAAATCATTACTTTTTCTAAATCTCTTAAAAATATCATTTCACTTTTCTAATCAGCTTTAAAACAAATTAGAATTTTGAATTTGAAAATTTCGTTAAAATATTGGAAATCGAATTTAACGGTGGTCATGGTTCATTTTCGAATAGAATTGAGGTTATTAATTATATCGAAGGTTAGTTATTTCGAAGATAAATACAATATTTGAAAAAATTCGCTTCCATCACGACTGTTTTGTACCGCGATTATTCACTTTAATTTTTTTTTAAACAAACTAATTTACATTGTAAACAAAAATTTCACAAACGTTCTCTATTCAGTTATTACTCCGAAACGTTTGTTCTCTAAAAAACAGGAAAATTGATACATTTCTCGAAATGTCTTCATATTTTTGCTCAAAGATATTACTACATAAATCAAATTGAAATAAATTATCTCCATGGTAAATACAAATTAATTTACCTGAATTCTGTCTACATTTATGCAATTCGCTGTTGCTTTTGTAAACAACTGTTGCTGGCAGCATACCAACAATTTTACTGAAATTAACCGCAGGATAGAACAAAGACGTAGGTTCCATGGTGACTGAAGACAAAAGAATATGTAATATGTGAAAGCTAAGTGTTTTTAGTGAGAGGAATAGAAATCAATCAAAGTAAACACTACTTTCTAAATAAAATTGATATCAAATATCACAAGCAAACACTTTTAACGAAACTTTCGATATCACTTTAATCGAATAAAGTGGTTGGTATCCAACTAATACAATCATCTCGCTTTTCAATTCTCCAACATTAATTTTTGTGTCATCATTACTGTTTGTTTGCCGTCATTTGTGTATATTGAAAAAATACATGACGTTTTGAAAACTCTTGTACTCAAGTGCCTAACTTTATATATAAACTGTGTTACTAGAAAACAAGCCCAGATTACTAGGCATATGGTAAAATACTTAAAACTAAGATCTGAGTAGTTAAAAATAAAACTAAGTCTTGCATGAGGTCAGGAAGTTACAATTTATCAAGAAAACGAAAAGCTGACAAATGCGGTGTCAGGAAACGGATGTCACAAACAAACAGTAAACAACTTACTGATGTCCGCTCATGCCAACATCGGATAGAAGAGGCCTTCGTGCTTACCTGAAGTTCCCAATCTCTCAAATCCATGAAAATATTGAAAGTGTGAACACTGGAAATAGAAAATTAAACTGTGATCGCGGAGGTTCATTTACGATTGATTTTAAAAATTTCCGTTTCTAATGTATACAGATTTTAACGCTAATTACAATGATGAAAAAATTATGAATAAAAAAGTTAACATTTTTTATATGAAAAAAATTTAACATTTTTTAAAATTTAATAGAATTTGACTTGGTAATAAAATTATTCAAGTTATTAACAAAATATATTTCTTTTTGCCAAGTTTAGTATGAGCTTATCTTTTAAAATATTAACTTTGATTAAAAATACTACAGTGACCAAAAACCTTTGTCAGATTTACTTTTTATTTTCATTAAAATTTGGAAAGCTACTTATGCAGTTTATAAAGTTGATTACAATGGTCAAAACAGATTTTACAAAAATCTATGTAAATATAGATATGTAAATGTTATATAACATCTATATAAATATAGTTATTTATTAAGGTATTTATCACTAAGATATTTTTGATACGTTATCTTCTACTTAAAATCTGTATCAAAACTAATTTTCGTACCAAATTTATAATCCAAGTGCAAATACACAATATATACTTCACATAATCAGGGCTCATTTAGGGATCCGTTTCTGTGTCTTACATAATTACAGATCTAGCAGCGAATTAAATGATTTAGTATGTTTTTCATTTATTGGAATAACCGAATTTGCAATAATAACAATTTATTGGAGCATGTGATTAATAGGTATATTGAAGTGTATCATTCTTAAAATAATAGTAATTGGTGTTAAAAACTGTCAGTTTTTGTAAAGGACTAATTATTTTTTTTACTGGAGCAATAATGGTTTTTTATTACAAAATAATAATCTTTAATTAACGATGTTTTACTTTTAAATTATTCTCAAATATTTTGTCTCATTTATTTTTTTCGACTTAAATTCTTATTTCTACAATTTTAAAAAATAGCTAAACATTTTTAACTGAATTATTTCCTTTATTCCCAGCTTAGGTACTAATTCTTGATTTAAAATTTAAAGCCTTTAAACGCTCACAAATTTCATGAATTGTTATAATTTTAACCCTAGGAGTAATCCATATAAAAAGTACCCAAGGTTAATTAGTAATAAATAAAACAATACTATTAATCGATTACAAATGAACTTCCATTTTCATACAGAAAACATCTCTTAAAATGCTGCTTTTATTTGCCTCTGATTGTCTGACACACAATTCCATGCTATAAACTTATACAATAGGTCTCATGAACCTTGTGAATAGCCCTGCTGTAGCCAGCCCCTTGTTATGTCCCTAAGGGATCAATCTGGCCAACACATATGCGGGCTCCATCCAATATAATTCAATTTTCACATTATTAAAGTTATGACTTTCTAAAATTATCAGAAACAAAATAATGTTTTGATCAAAGAGAAACATGCAGGTTTTATAATTGACAATTAATATGCACTTACAATATACGTATTTTTTCCTTAGAGGTATATCTTAGTTATGCACTAAACAAAAAAACGTATTCATGCCTAAAATAATTTATTGATAAAATATACTATCTTCCCTCGCCACTGTTTCGCTCACGATAATTTAAATTTTTATATCCCTTTTGGAACACGGAATTTGTAAAATGATTAAATATGTTTTTTTTGTATTTACGTTTAAGTATGTATGTTATGTTTTAAGAATATATGATCAAAAACTTAATTTGTCCAAAAGAAAATGTTATATACCTTTTTACAGATTTTGGGGTTGAATATTGGATAAGTCCTTCCCAGTGCATCCTTTCGTAACAATTAACTTAGAAATTTTTAAAGTCTCTTATAGTTTTGGTTCTACGATGATTGTGAGTCAGTCAAGCTTTCTTCTTTTATAAATGTTGCTAGAGAAACATAAAGATACAATTTTATAAAAACAGTTTGTTAATCGGAACAACAGTCGGTAAACGAATTGTTGTTTTGCTTTCTCACTGAACGAAGTATGAGATATGTAAGGTGATCGTGTATAAAAACCGATTTGAAAAACCTTTACGTTGTTAGATTTCTCAAATACAAAAAGTGGATTTCTCTCGAATCAGTTAGTTCATCTGGCTGTCACTAACGGAACAATATTAGCTAATTTTTATTAAACTTAGTAATTGAATCAGTTATGAAGATATGATCCAGCTTATGAACCTTGATACACTTGCCAATCGTGAACTCTACATCATTTTTTAAGAGTCAAAAATTAAATATATATATATATATATATAAACTTTCAGTATAATTGTATATACTATATATATTAATCACACTGAAAACCGGTGTGCATCCGTTTGACACAACCGTTTCTACAAGAAACATTGTTCCGACGTTTCGCCAAAATCGTATCTGGATTTTAGCAAATTGATTTCAGACTTGAAGCAAAAATACCTCGAGATGCAACACACACATACACACACACACACACACACACATATATATATATATATATATATATATATATATATATATATATATATAAACTTTCAGTATAATTGTATATACTCTATATATTAATCACACTGAAAACCGGTGTGCATCCGTTTGACACAACCGTTTCTACAAGTAATATTGTTCCGACGTTTCGCCAAAATCGTGTCTGGATTTTAGCAAATTGATTTCAGACTTGAAGCAAAAATACCTCGAGATGCAAACACACACACACACACACACACACACACACACACACACACACACATATATATATATATATATATATATATATATATATATATATATCTTTTCCTACACAATCGTTGTTGTATATCTACAAAGACGCAATAAATAATAATTTTTTTATTAATGTTAATAATAATAATAATAAGAAGAAGATGATGATGATGGAGAAGAAAAATTATAATTAAAAAGTAATATTTATATTAACAAAATGCGGAAAAATAATCTTACCTGACCGACAGAGTCGAAAGAGTTTTGAACTATTTTTTTTTTTTTTATATTTATTTGATCATAATATTTTATTGGTCGATTTTCTAGGTTTCTTCCAGCTTTCGAAGCAGACTGTGAAAATAATTGAATATTAGATAAATTGTAAAGTCACAGCATCATTTGTTACTTTTTGTTGTGTATTTAAAAGTTAATAAAACAAATTAGCCAAAATTTAATTAATAAAACTTAAAAAGGTATTAATTCGAGTCTGTATCTTTTTTGCACAGTTTAAAGCTACTTAAACGCTTGGTTTTAAGGACTAGACCTACATAGGGCAGGAGTTAGTCCATTAAATCTATTGTCCTTTAAGTAAGGACATAATCTGTAAGCGCTCTAATTATTATTATTATTAAATGTTTTACCTGTTGTGTATTGTGTTCTTTTGTATATAACAATAAAACGTTTCTATTTAAACCTTGGTTTTCTTAGAACTCAGTACAATACGTTTAAGGATGGATTTATACTACAGCACGTTCAAACATCGATGAACTTGGTTTAATATGTGGGGCGAAAATTGACCTTTTAAAGTCGTTCGTGATTAAATTATGGCAAAATCTGTAAGCTTCTAATTATTGGTACTGTTTTACCTGCAGGTTATAGTGTTTTTCTTCAAATGTATATAAAAATATAATGTTTTGTTAAATGACTGCTTTCCTTACTCATTAGGCCTATAGTATGTTTAAGAAAGGATTTCAATTACAGCACGTTCAAACATGGAAGAACTGAAAGTATAAACACTTGCTATGTATGTATACGTACCAAAATAATAAAAAAACTCTGATACACAGTATCATCACCAATTTTAAAATTAAAAAAAAGTATGAATTGACTTTCACCGTCCGTGAAATCGGAATTCTGCTTCTTAAAAACAAAAGGCATACCGCTTCGATAAACGACTAAAAAATGTGTAAAAGAATAAAGAAACCAAAGTGTCAATATAGCATTCCTAAAAATTCCCTTGTTAAGTTTACAAAAAGAAAGACATATTTTTTAAAATCGTGCTTAACTATATTTTTAAAATTTCGTTAAGAATTTAAACTGCATTGTAATTTTCCAGTACCTGCTAATCAATAATTTGTAGACAAGTAGTACATTGAGATAAAAATGAGAAATTCTGCCAGAAAACATTCGAAATTTTAATTGTTCATAAAATGCATGTTAAACTGATTGTAAGGAATTAACTTTTTGTAATAAAATTATATTCCTTAATAAACGGAAATAATATTGTTTGTGATAAAAACCATGATGATTATATACAGCTGGTATATTCCGACGCTAAAAGAGTTCCGTTTTTCTTGGATAAAATTTTAACTAAAATATGTTTTTCCGGTTTCCGCATAATAAAACATTGGGCGTGACTTATTTTGCACAGAAAAAGACAGAATGTGGCGGATTTTGTGATTAATAGTTCCCCGAATTGCCGAGCGGAGAGTTTTCGCCGCTGAGGTTTGTTTTTGGTTTAATTTAATGTCAGGTCAGCACCGGCGCAAGTGGTGACATTTATTGTGCGGCGAAAATATGTTATTTTTGTTCTGTTATTTTATAATTTTAAATGTAACAGTTTATCATTTGGCAACAAATCTTTGAATGATTAAATAGGTAATAGAAATTTTTTAATAAATTTTGGGTTAATCCTGTCAAATTTAGTTGCTGAGAAATCATTCATTTAGTGTAAGTGCTTTTGTTATCACATCGTCATGCATACGATATTCCACTTTATTTTCTACATTACTTTTTCATTACAAAGAGAATATAATAAATTGTTTGTATAAAAAATGGTTTTTCTACAATTGTTCCATATTTTACAATTTCTTGTGTTGGTTTTTGTACTAATGTATGTAGCGTGTTTTGGAAAAAAATAACTTTTGAACGTTTTTTGTGGATAAAAGAACGACCTCGCGCAGTGTGGATAAAAGAAGTAAAATAAGATCAAAAACATTTTTTTAACAATAAATAAATTACAGAGGAAACATCAAGTTTATTAGAAACAAAAGGAGGAGTAAAGTTATAAGCTTCAAGCTGCACAATCCTCGCGATTTGATATGTCGTTAAAGCACCGGTCAGTCTGCTGCGTCTCAGAAACACCACACACACACACACACACACACACACACACACACACACACACACACACACACACACACACACACACACACACACACACACACACCAATTCACTACTCTACATTGTACGGCTGACCCGTGCTGATGGAGTAAATGACAGCGACCTAATGGTATATCAATCAAACAGAGTCCTGGAAGACCTGGAGACCTCCCAGTGTACCTTAGCCTTACCAATCATGCACACGGCTCTCTATAGGTGGACCCCATTCCCTTAGCTACTTGTATGTGTTCCTATTAGTAAGAATGTAAAATGTAAAGCTCACCATATCACTGCACAACATAACGATTGGCCAAATAGAGCAGAATCTCCGTAAGAAAAAGAAAATTTGAAAGGGAATTAGCAGAGAAAATATCTGCAAACACCTCAATAAAGAACTAGAAAGCCACCAATTACATGTAGGGTGCTACCAACCTTAAATCCCTTCCAAATTCTAGACGTTATAAAGAGATTAAAATTGAAGAAGGCGATGTAACTAAGCATCACAGAAATATATGAAGGAACACAATAGATCTAAAAAGGTCGCAGTGCAATAGTAAGTCTTCGAACTCATTCATTCATTCGACGCTGATCCCTTGTCTTCATTAGATTAACTGGCGATATAAAGCAAACACAAAAAATGTCCTAAGAGCGTCTTGAATACTCAAAAGTATTTGTCCACATACCCCCCTAATCTCTACAACTTGAGAACAATTTAGAGAACATTATTAAATTGTTTTGAGGCATTCAAAATTATATTATATTTTACATATTTTTTTTATTTATTGACCTTGATATAAGCGGCTTTGAAAAATTAGCTAATAGTTTTAGGGTGTATTTTTTAAGCTTTTTAATCTACAAGTAGAATACGATTTCATTTCTAAGGGTTATTTCTAATGTTTAGGTATCAAATACATTTAAAACTTATGTACAGTCCGCGTCGCGACAGTGCAGACGACACTAAAGTCAACTGATCAGTTCTTGTTAATATGTAGTGCATATTTGATACAAGGCACCTAACAGACCTTCAGTATTTCTTTTTAAAAACTTTTTGTTAAATTAAACAGACACTATTTGTAATTTGCACCACTACACTAAAAATTGTTCTGCGTGCAACAAATGACACGGAAATCAACTGACCATTTTTTTTTAATTGGCCGAGCAAAGCAATGTCTTTGTTTCAACTCGACCGTTTGGAGTTTGTTTATGTGTATGTTAAGCAGGTTTTGCAAATTGCATTGACCGATTATTTTGAAATTTAGTAAAGAGTTACCTTGTACAAAGCCCGAACGACTTACGTATAAGATTTTTTTCCATTCACTTCCTTTTCAAGATGGTTGCCCCAGATTTACAATAAGCCGAAACAAATTGTTTCTTATTTACTTCCGATTGAAGATGGCGGGCTCTGATTTATCCATGACAGATATAACTTTAAGTAACTATTGCCTGTAATTATGGCTTAACGACAAGACCTGTTATTCTACGAAAATTTCGCATACAAATTTCCAATATGGTTTCAAGTAACATTTTTTGTATTACCGTTACTGAAGCGTTGTTTTTGTAGTACAAGACATAAAGCGGTTATTGGCCATTTTATCCTTACATGTTTTACAGAAATACTCAAACAATATGTATGACAAAATTAAGTGTATATTATAAAAAAACAATATTAAAATGTTAAGTGAATTATACGAAATACTTCATGTTTGCTATCATATTAAAGCTGAAATTCTGATTAATTTTTTTTTTTAAATCAATGTCAGATTGGCGTTACAAGAAATAGAAACGTTTTATCTACACCATAATTTGAATACCTTCCTTCTCTTACTTGTACACGTATGTACAAAGGCAATATACACATTCTCCCACTAGTTAAGCCGTGGGTTTTCGTGTTACACATCGAACATGTTTATGTACTTAGCACAGTTGTGACATCACAGTTCACAGCATAAATATATAATTATAAGTCTGCTACACTAAGGCTTGTCAAGACTTAGCTTTGGGTGTTTTACCTGATCAGCAAACAGGATATATTGAACATGTTTGTACAGAGGCGTCACCATTTGCTGATGTAATCACAGTGAGGAGTTGAATTAATTTCACTTTACTAATATAGTTATGTGCAAAAGACACAGTAAACGTTTTCACACATAAATATTCATAATTAAAATCAGTTTTGCAAATTTTTAATTTATTTTTCGTAAATTGATTTTTTTTCGTAAATTTTTCGTTTTGATTTACTTTTTGTAAATTTAGGTCGTGAATAGAAATATTATTCTTGGCAAGCAGCATTCTCTCTAATGACGTAAAAGTTAATTTTCAAAAATGTTTTTATATTTTTTTAATATCTGGTTTTAGTATTGTAATCAGCATAAAAAATTGCTTTAAAAAATTGGAACGTTAAAATTACATTGGAAATACGAAAATGAATCCTGACCGCCTTCAGTTAAATTTTCGAATTTGAATTAAAAATTCTAATTGATTTTTTTGGCTTAAAAATATCAATCACAAAAGTATTAAGAAAATATTAAGATTTTCTTACTTTTCAAAAATAATTTTCTATGATAAATTGAAATTAATTATTTAATGAATTACCGATATTTTTTAGATCTTTTTTTAAATCTTAAAACAAGATTTAATCATATTTTTTGCTCTTGGCGTATATTATTGAATATAAACGGTCGTGAATTTTAATTTCGTTTAATAATTGCCTTATATTTTTCAAAATATTCCTTTCACAAAAAACTTTCTGACAAGATAGGCGGTAGGGAAGTGACTTCCAATTAAAGCTAGAATTAGAAACTCCTCCCTCAAGCATCCGGGAGTGAGGAACACAACCCTTATAAGGGAAAGCTTGAGAGACAACCGTGCGAGTTCCTCAAACCCAAGAGGCTGATATCAGAGTACCGCGGAGGCAAGGCAAATTAAGACTTCTATGACAACAGGGGTAACGGGAAAACGTACTTCAAGACTGGAGGGCTGTAAGCCTAAAAGGTCTTTTGAAAGAGGTCTATTCTCTAGGTGGTGTAAAGAGGTTAGTAGAGACCCAGTATAGAGCAATACTCAGAAAAACTATAAAGGACATATTACGCTGTGTTGTTGTTTAAGGGTGCATCTATAAAGGATGCGTGTGAAGGTTTCTAGGTTGATATGGTAACAACTGGAGGTCACGTAATTTATAATTGTGAAGCTCTTGCTCTAGGTCAACTGCTTAGAAGACAGTCAGTCAATAACACCAGTGGGACAGAGAGAAAAAGTGTGAAAGTGAAAGGTCTAGTCCTCAACATAGCCTACTCCTTTTCATTCATTATCACTGACTGTAGACACAGACTGGCAGAGATCTGTGTCCCTGGAGTGTCGGAGGGAGCTGGAAACCGTTTACTAAGTGGCTGGACTATAAAAGATGCAAAGGGTATTTGGCTTCCAAAAACTCAAGATAGTTCTGCTGAATGAGCTAGTCAGCTCAAAATCACAGAGGGACGTAGTCTGCCAAAGCATGTTAGTTGCGCTATAAACACTTTAATGGCTGTGGTAAGGGCGACCAAAACCCTTGAGGACGAGCGATCGATGTTATCTCGAAAGCTTAACTGAAGTCTGGAACGTACAACCTTGAGATGGCACAAGTTCAGAGACACAGGAGACTGACTGGTGTTTTAGCTACTTTGACTGTCGTGGTCTGTAACCTTTAAAAAACAATCTAGTCTAAGGTTGTTTAGTGATTTCCGCTAAATTCATCAATAAATAAAATGACCTATAAGTACTATCATTTTGTTTGAGTTTTTCCATTTTAAGTATTATGTTTTTAAATTTTTTAATATTTGTTTATGTATTTTCTGCTAGATATTTTCAAAAATCTACACCTTTTCATATATAATTTCAGATTTAATGAATTTTTGTGTTTACGTGCTATCATGGAAGAAATGCTTTTAATTCTGCCTTTATTTTTTTTCTTGACAGAATATATGTCAAATTATTATTACTTTTCCATGTTCCGGCAGTCCGCAACAAGAGCGTTTAAGAAAATAATCTAATTCGTGTCTGAGATTTAAAATTTTAAGTTGTTATCTTACCTGAACGTAGTAGGTTTTTAAAGAAATATTTTCTCGTATTTATCCTATTACAACCGATATAATTAACCGTATTACAAGAGAAGAGAACGTCGGAACACCGATCTGAAATATTCATGCGAACTTAACATTCTCGCCAAGTTTATAACACACTTGGTTCCATTGTTTCTGGCGTCATTTATCATAACGTATGCATTCCGCTCCACCAGTTTGTTCTAGTTATTCCTAAGGAAATAGATCTCATTTAACCGGAAAAGTCTATTGTTTCAGTTGTAAACTTCTGTGCACAGTTGCAACAGTCGCGTTTCTAAGGGGTTATTCTGTAATTGTTGAGAACAAATATGTTTTATAGTTGGTAAATTGTTGTGGCAGACGGGAAACTAATTATACGATGTTTACTTTGTCGCTGTAAAGTTTCCAAGGCACTTGTGTAAATTGAATAAATTGTTTTTAAGTAACTTGAATATAAAATATATTGTAGGCTACTTTTCGTGTGCAAATGTACCTTCACTTAAACGTAAAGTAGGCTTTTTTTTGTATGTAAATGTATTTTCAGTTAAACTTAGAGCAGGCTACTTTTTTGTGCAAATGTATGGTCAGTTACATTTATAGTAGGCAAATTTTGTGTGCAAGTGTTAAAATGTATATTCAATTATTGGTGAGTAGGCTGCTTTTTGTGTGCAAGTGTATTTTTGTGTTAAACGTAGAGTAGGCTTACTTTTTGTGTGCAAATCTATGTTCAGTTAAATATGGTAAAGCGAATCAAAGATATTGTTTCATCACATCCATAATCAATACCAGAAAAATAAAAATGTTAAGAAAGAGTAACAGTCTCAGAATGATAAATAAAATTGTAAAAAAACTAATGAGTGTGGATCTTAAAATTATATTTGTTTATTTACATATCTAAATAATCTAATAAGGTTATTAAAAAATATGTCTTTATTATTGAAACCAATAAACATACATATTTTATAAAACATCTATTTTTTACAATATATGTAACTGTAAACGCTGTAAAAATATTGATGGTTTGGTTATAGATGTAGAACAACGTTGTTTATTGGAAACTAAAATATTTATATTATTTGTAAATCTTGAAAGTAAAATTACGTTTTTAGGTTATGGTGTTCGGTAGCACTGCGCTCGAATGCCTATTGTGCAACTAAGTCTTTCAAATACTAGTTCAGTAGACTGGTGCCATGAATGAGTATTCGCAGTCCACTTGACTTGTTCATTCTGCTGGAAATTTTTCTCATAGTCCTGTAAGCAAAACACATTTTCCCCACTGCTGGCAAACCTCGCAATTTCACATATATAACCTGCAAAAAAGTTGTTTATTGATAACTTAAATATTTATAATACATTTATTTATAAACAATAAACAAGAACAATTATTTATAAAATAAGATTAATTTTTGCGTTCATGTTATTTTGTAGCCTCGCGCAATGCGATCAAAGGATTTATTGTGCCATCAATGAGTTTATGTTAGTAGTCTACTGGTTAGCTCATTTTCTGGAGGTCTTCAGAGTCTGAAAGCCTTTCCCTTGGCCTACTGTAGGCAAGAAACTTACAATCATGCATTGTTTGGCCTGCAGTTTCTACTTCCTTCCTTTATAACCTACACACTGATCACCGTTGTAATTCCTACCCTGATCATGTGTACCTTCAGACAAGAGTGTTCTACATCAAATCCTATACATTACCTGAGTTACTCTTTGCCCAGAATCTAAAAGTTTCCGACTGACAGTCTTACAGTACGTTTTCCATTCGTCAGCTCTATCATAAGGGTTGTTTTTCTCACACCCAATGTTTTTATCTGTTATATGTTTTCTGCTTATAGTTTTCATTGGAAGCGTCTTTGAAAATTCTTCCTCTCTTCACAGTTCGCGTAAGTAAGTTAATATTTTTTGAAGCGTTAGCTTCTTATACTGCATTGTGCATTTTATATTTGTCACCATGGAGTGATTCGGTTTCATCGAGTAGGCTTACGAAGCGTACGTAACGCGAGTAGGGGAAGTATCGCACAGCCCCCTCCAGTTCTCAGCTCTTTTCCTTTCTTTCGTCTGCTGGTTCCGACTGAGTTTCTCTCCACTTTTCTTCTTCTCATGTTCTCGTCGCGCACGTATGTATTTTTTTTGTGTGTGTTTAACGTCCGACTATTGTGCACACTTGGGCTAATGCAGACGATGGGATGATTTATAGCTTATGAAAATGCCAAACCCTGGCCGGGAACGAACTCGGATCCTCGATACGCTATCAACTAGGCCACCGAGGCGGCTGGTGCGCACGTATGTAATGAAGATATGTACATTGTGTATATTGCCAGCAGCAACAGTTCAATGGTATACGGTTTATATTCAGTAATAACATGTGCGTTTGATTTGATTTTTCTAATGTTCTAGAGACGTTAAACATCTTATATTTATATTTTCGAGACGTTTATATATATATATATATATATATATATATATATATATATATATATATATATGTATATGTGTGTGTGTGTGTGTGTGTGTGTGTGTGTGTGTGTGTGTGTGTGTGTGTGTGTGTGTGTGTGTGTGTGTGTGTGTGTGTGTGTGTGTGTGTGTGTGTGTGTGTGTGTGTATTAAGAAGCTAACGCTTCCTACAGTTCCAATGATTGTTTTTTCATTATTCTCTCATTTATGCCGAAGTTATAAAAATACAATCAAAGTGACAGTACAATATCACATAGTTACAAAAATAAAAACTTTACTGTATTCTCAGACATACTAAGCAAACAATTACCTTCGTAACGCTTGTGTACAATAACATAACATTTAATTACAATAGTTTTAGTTTAAAAAGTTCCGTATTGTGTAAAGAGTACAAAAGGCTATTGTTTTAAAAGCATACACAAAGAACGCTCTACCATTATTTCTTATAGTTTACTCCCGAGTTTATGTATACTTACTACTTTTTAATCCACAAAACAATGCAGTTTCTTTTAGAATCTATCTTCACGTTTTATTTAACATTCAAAATTTTGAATTGAAAAATAATAAAGCAAGATCAAATCATTTTTTATACGTTAAAAATTAAGAAGTGTACTTCCATGCGTAGCCTTTAAATGTAGAATATGTAACGTCAGATTTTATAATGTAATAAAATTAATTTTTTTTAAATATTCGATGTGTTAATGTTAGCACAAATTATATTTATTGCAGTTATTTTTAGAACGCAATACCAGGCAAATATTCCTACAGACTTTTCTGGCACAAATTTTTCCGCTACTGGAAATTTGGAATAACGTTACTGAACCGTTCACCTTACAAATAACTCGTAAAATTAAAACTCTTAAAAAAATTTAAAATAAAAAAAATGTAAAATCGTAAATAACTCGTAAAAAAATTTCCATTAGTTGGAAAATAGTTTATTGATTGTTGGTGCGTGGTTTACCTTAATCCAATTAAGCAGACGTAACGTAAACTGTTATTAAAATGTAAGACTTTATTCGTCACTTTTGGTCGCTTTCATGTGAAATAAGGACACTTTTCTGACAAAGAGCAATTGCTTCGCGCGCACTACGATTGATTGCGCCATCCTATTGAAAACACATGTTTGCCAATTCCAAACGATCTACTGTCAGCGAGAGATAAGATGAGCCTTGTGCCTTGACCTATTTTACTTGTTAAAGGCACTATAATTGCCTCACTAGTGCTCGCCTTTTTAAACTCAATACTGTTAAAAATTGTATGTAGTATGAGCAGGATTTTTATTTAAATTTGTTAGTAATATTTATTATGTACGTATTACATTTTACGTATTGTAATTATTACGTATACTAGTAATTTAAAGAACAGAAGACCTCGCAGCATTTTCTTAATTAGTATAGAAAGCACTCCAAGACAGTACTCTAATGTTTTCATCCATTTAACCAGTAATATTTACCAAAAAAACTGAACTAGCATAATTGGAAAGGACAGGAAACAGTTTCTTCTTTATGAAGCGGTTAAAATTATGATAAGTTTTGTCATTCAGCCAGTATGACAGGAAATCACCAGCAAGTAATGAGAGCGTGCCATCTCTGAACGGAAGTGAATGGGGAAAAATCTTACGCATATATCTTTCGTGCTTATATAAATTAGCAATATAAATGTAATAAATTTCAAAATTATTGGCAAATGCGTCTGATTAAAACTGTGTATACGTTTCAGATGCAGCCATCTTGAAAGAGAAAAAATTGTGGAAAATATTATATATACATCATTTAGGTTTTGTACAAGGTATCTTCATTACAAATTTCAAAACAATCGCTTAGTGCCTTTAGCTAAAACTGAATACACTACTTATTGTAGCCTAAATCTGAGGACGCCATCTTTAAACGGAAGTAAATTAGGAAAAGTCTTACACACAAGTCGTTCGCGCTTTATAGATGCTACCTCCATACCAAATTTTAAAACAATCGGTCAATTAGTTTAATGAAAACTGCGTAACAAAGAAACGCACAAACTAAATTCCAAATGGTCGAGTTGAAAGAGACCTCGCCTCATTAGGTCTCAATATAACACTTAACGTGTGTTCGTCTGTATGTACTTTATACAAGTATACAAGTTAGTAAAGTTTGACTGACACTATCATTGATTTTCTAGATTTCCTGTTAAAGTTGATCCACCCCGCAGGGGTGCAGACTAACTACTGAGACTATTGAGAGGATTTGACGTCCCTCGTGGCACCCGAGTCTAACACATAATTACACTTACAACACTACATATACAAATTTAACACTTTGTACTCATACTTACATTTAGGGAAACGGTAATAGTCTTAATGCGCTTTTCACCTTAAAAAACAATAATAATAAAATAAAATTGCTGCTACTGCTATTGCTGCTACTAGTGTTGCTGCTGTTGCTACTGTACTGCTGTTACTACTACTGCTGTTGCTGTTCCTGCTGCTACTGCTACTACTGCTGTTGCTGTTACTACTGCTGTTGCTGCAGCTGTTGCCGCTGTTGTTGCTACTACTGCTGTAGCTGCTGCTGGTGTTCCTTCTACTACTGTTGCTGCTGCTACTGCTGTTACTGCTACTTCTGCTGTTGCTACTGCTACTGCTGTTGCTGCTACTGGTGTTGCAGCTGTTGCTGCTACTACTGCTGGTACTGCTGTTGCTGATGTCACTGCTGTTGCTGGTGTTTCTGCTGCTACTGCTGTTACTGCTATTGCTGCTTTTGCTGTTGCTTTTGTTGCCGCTGTTGCTGCTGCTACTGCTGTTGCTGATATTAAAGTAGTTGCTGCTGCTACTGCTGTTGCTGCTTTTGTTGCTGTTGCTGTTACTGCTACTACTGCTGCTACTACTGCTACTAATTTGACTGCTAATGATGTTGCTGCTTCTACTGCTGTTGCTAATCTTACTGCTGATACTGCTGTTCGTGCTGTTCGTTCTGTTGCTGATGCTAATGCTGTTCATGCTGTTACTGCTGATACTGGTGTTGCTGTTGTAGCTGCTTCTACTGCTGTTTCTGCTGTTGCTGCTACTGCAGTTTCTGCTGTTACTGCTACATCGCTGCTGCTATTACTCATGTTACTGCTATTACTGCTGTTCCTGCTGTTTTTGCAGGTACTGCTGTTGATGATGTTACTGCTATTGCTGATGTTGCTGCTGTTGCTGTTTCTACTGCTGAAACTGCTGTTCCTGCTGTTGCTGGTGGTGCTGCTGTTACTGCTAGTGTTGGTTTTAGTGTACTTCTAGTACACTACGTACCATGTTAAGGCAATCTGTTAAGGCAACAGCAGTAACAAAAATTTACAGCTGCTGTTACTGCTGGTTTTTCTGTTGCTGCTGCTACTGCTGTTGCTGCTGTACTCCTGTTGCTGCTGCTACTGCTGTTGCTGCTAGTACTGCTATTGCTGCTGCTACTACTATTAGTGTTTCTACTGCTGTTACTGTTGCTACTGCTATTGCTACTGTTACTGATGTTACTGGTGTTGCTGCTGCTACTGCTACGACTGATGTTGCTGCTGTTGCTGCTGCTACTGATGTTGCTGCTACTACGGGTGCTGTTGCTGCTGCTACTGCTGTTACTGCTACTGTTGTTGCTTCTGCTGTTGTTGCTTCTGATACTGCTGTTGCTGCTGATACTGCCCTTGCTGCTACTACTGGTGCTGTTGCCGTTGCTGTTTCTGTTGTTGACGTCGTTGTTGGTGTTGTTTTTTTTTTACGGTTGTTGTTACCGTTGCCGTAGACAGTGACTTTGTCGTTTTTGTTACGGAATTTTGGTTGTTGTATGTTGTTGTTATTGTTTTGTCATTATTATTTTCTAAATATAAACTTTGATAATATGTATATAAGCAAATAGTACAAACAAAACATAAAAGAGCTGTTTGAACACAACTGTTTCTTACCACTAATTTCCTATGGAAAATGTCGCCCTTTGATGATATTGTAATATGTAATTGCTTAGCTAAGAAACATTTATAGTTTTCCTTTAAATTCAAGACCAAGACAAATAAAATGAGTGTGTAACTTTTTCTACGACCTACAGTTTCGCAAGGTATTATTTTTAAATTTTCTTTACGGAATTATATATAAGGATACTTTTATATTTTTAAGTTGATCTAATGGACACATTTTTTACTGGAATTACTTCTTATACGCAGTTTTATTTCACCATATAAAGAATACTTATAAAATAATAAAATTCTAAGAAAATATAATTATAAGTTAAATTTGAAATTTTTGTTGCCAAATAATATTTTATGGTCAGCGAAATTTTTTTATTTTTAAAAACAATTCCAACACTATCGATCGCAGAGATTTTTTTACAAGCTAAACTTGGGTTTTGTGGGAATACGTAATTCCACGTCATTCTACAAATATTTATTTATCTAATGATATTTATCTAATAATATTTATCTAATGAGGGTAAACTACTCTTCATAGCTTCTTAGCCATGCCTTACAATACAAAATGACTCTGGAAGGTTAGAACTTGGATTCTTGATTATGAAGTGAGCAAACACTAACCACATAAAAGAAATAATATTTGTTAGACAGCAGCAGAAACTTTTTTTAAATTAATTTTATTTTATAATTTAAAAGTTTTGCTTTTTAATTTTGAATTTGTTTAAGCCAAAAAAATCTTGTTCTCACTCTGTAATACACTACGATAAAAATTCCTCAATAAAATTATATTAAAATAGACTTTAATTAATTATTTGTAATTAAAAAGTGAAAAGTAAAAGGTTTTTTATTATGTTTTGAGTACACGTAATTTAATAATATTCTTTTGATACAGATAAAGAACCATATGATTATATACTTACTTATACCCATAATTAATCTTACAAACGAAATCAAATAAGGAAAATAATTTATTGGAAGCTGTAACAAAAAAAGTTTTTATTTAATAAAAACTAAGTGTCATTACCGAAAGTATCAAAGTAAATAATTATATGTTCGCTAAAATTACAAAGCACATTTAGTTGAATATTTTAAATATTAGTTTATTTTAACAGTGCCTGATTATTAGATGCTTCAATTAAAATGGAGGATAAAATAGTAATTTTGATTTTTTTAAATTAAACTAAAACAGTCTTGTAATTTTTTTTTTTAAGCTGTGTATAACTTACATTGATATATTTGATAATCGTTTTCTTATAAAAGTGTTTAACAGTAAATTAAATATAAACTGTGTTGTATAAAACAAATATAAATTATTACATGGTTCATTAACTTCACCTACAGCAATAGTGAAATGAATAATTCAACACAGGTTTTGAAAGAAGAGACATAACTAGCGTATTTGAAAGTATGATATATTTGAGTTGGGTTATACTATAGACCTGAATGTATTATTAAGTACCTGTGTAGCCGTGATTCGCTACAGTATTTTTCAGTGAATATAAATCACAGCTGACTTGAAAATTTGAAAGTTGACTTTTACATTTTGTTTAAAAATAAACAGCAGGATTCTATATTTGGCAAAGAAGCGTTTGTTGTTAAATAGCAATCTTTTATTGTTTTTGTTTTTAGTCTAATGTAGAAAATTTTTCGGTAAAGTAAAATAGATTGTTGGTCCGAAAATATAAATAAGATGTATAAAATGACATTATAATACTGCAATCAGACAACTGATGTTTCACCCTAAATGTAAGATTGTCAGTTCGTTGAACATTTTTGTAGCTAGAATTCTTGGATAAAGCCTACCCTATTTTAAAAATCAGGCAATACGAGTTCCACCACTTTTTTTCAAATACGCGTATAATTGTTTACATTAGCCTAAAATCAGCTAATGATTATATTTAACAAATATAAAGGCCTTTTATTGAAATCTATTGAATCGTTTCGCTGTGGACAAAGGAGAAATTTGACATTTTCATGTAACAAAGAAAAAATCTCAGGCAGGATTCGTTTAACATTTTTTTCCAAAGTATAAAATAAAAAAAAGTAAAATAGAAAGATTTCAGTCAACGCGTTTGCCTTTTAGAGCTTGTGAAAATAAAATGCAAAGTTTTAACCCTGTCAGAGCTATGGACGTTTTTACATACATAAACATTTTATTTTATTTGTCTTTTAAATATATATTCAGTTAAAGGATAGTTATTAAAATCATATTTTCAAGTGGACACACACACACACACACACACACAGAAAGTATATTTAATTGGGGAAGAAATATTGGTGAGTTTTAGCGCTACATTAATTTTTCTTCAATATTTAACAGATTCGAGTTGTGAAAAATGTTATGAAATTATATTATTTTATAATATTTATGCCTAATTTAGGAAAACAAGTTGTCAAAAAATATATCACTTCAGAATATTTTAAAACTATAATATCTATCAGGCATAAAAATGACCTGCTAAGGACACCAGTGTGACGGAGAGAATAAATGTGCGAGTAAGGGGTCGAGTTCCCACTTTTTCATTCACTATCGCTCAGTAGTAACAGTTGGTAGACTCTCTGTTACCAAACTGTTGGAGGGAAGGTGGTGGGGAATTCTCTGACATGCGCGAACAATTCTCGCGCTGGTCGTTTAATAAGTAGTTGGACTATATTATTGTATTTTTCACAAAAAACTAGAACAATTACTTTTTCGGTTTTTTAACATAATCGTTCTTCAAAAAAACATAAGTTAATTTTGTATGTAGTAAATTTTTATTAATTAGAAAGCATGCTTTAAAGCTTTTTTTAATCTCTTCTATTTTAAACAAATTTATATACTGTAGTAACAGTATTGCAATAAAATACAATTAATTACTGTACAGTAAACATTATGTTATAATAAATTTCAGAATTTGTAGAATTATATACAAAAACGGTAAATAACAGTCAATCGAACAAATATTTCAGCCATGAAAGAAATTATGATAACAGTATAAAAACAAACAGTATAATGGTATCACAATACCATTATGTATTCTGATGAAAATAGTTTCATATTTGAAAAAAACTGTCTCAAAGTTTGCTTTACGTTCTTGGCAAAGACACATCAAAACGACGAATATAGTTCTAATTAATTATGATAGTTTGTTTTAGAAAATTAAACGTAATTATTGCAAACACTAAGTTTGTTCGAATTTACCGTGCGTCATTTAAATGAATAGAATTTTAAATTTTCAAAAAAAATCGTTGAAATATTTAAACAATAATCGCTGCGCATAATATTCTAAGTTTGTACCATTTAAATCTATCATTGTGTTACTAAAACTACTTTACCAATAGTAAATAGTAAAACACAATAAATGTTAATATTTATACTATTTAAAACAATCATTGTGTTACTACAATTATTTTACCAATACTAAATAGTAAAACATGTAAATGTTAACATTTGTACCACTTAAAACTAGCATTCGTTAGATGTTGAATTTTAATATATAGAAACTGTATTGAACTTCACAAAATAAACAGACAATTTCGATATTCAGTTTAAATTAAAATGAGTTCACTTTACCATCAAAGTTTATTTTATTTTAATATTATTATTGTAGTACAGACAAATGGAAGATGGTATTGACTAGCACTATATTGAATTGAACAAATTCAATTTTCATAGAATAATTTGCATACGGGAAATGTTTTTCATAAATGCACTTTGTAAATATTCATTTGTTCTCTTTTGTTAGAAAATATATTTCCTGAAATAAGATTGAATTCCTGAAATATTTCTAAATGACAACCGTCATACTGAATACTAAAATTCTTTTTTGACTTCAATAATTGTTTTTAACTTTTTTATATGAAAAAAGTCCAGTATTGTATTTTGATTTACCTTGTTATAAAAACATCACTTTAGTGGCGAAAGATAAACAGAATACCTACATAAATTTCACAGTTTTTTTACAGCTCAAATTTACAGCAGACTTAAATAGTTTACGTTAATTGTCTTCAAATGGTCAAGTTGTAAACGTTGAGTTACTTAATTAACTTTTTATATTTATAAAATGTTGTTTCTAGCAACCCTCCACTGTACCAGTGTCTATGTTTTGTAGAGAGTTAGACGATAGAAGTTGCATGCGTCTTCGAAGTTGTCAACTGAGGGTCGCTATTTACAAGGCTATACAGTTGTCTGTTGAGACCGAATATGCACCCTCAAGGTGGTAGAGTACCAACCAAAAAGGAAATTAAAGTAATAGCAGAGATAGCTGTAGTACCGTCCAACAACATGAGTCGATCGAATACGATATTAGATCCCAGCCGCTGTACCCATGTAGTACATATTATGTTTCATCACGGGGGACAGGTTCATTAAACTGTTGCAGATGAAACTACAACTCGCGTGCGCGTGTATGTGTGTGTGTGTGTGTGTGTGTGTGTGTGTCTATGTGTGTATGTGAGTGTGCGAGCGTGCGTGTGAGTTTGTGAGTGCGCGCATGTGTGTGTGCGCGCGTGTGTGTGCCCGTGTTGGTGTGTGTGTGTGTGTGTTTGTGTGTGTGTGTGTGTGTCTATATGTGTATGTGAGTGTAAGAGCGTGCGTGTGAGTTTGTGAGTGCGCGCATGTGTGTGTGCGCGCGTGTGTGTGCCCGTGTTGGTGTGTGTGTGTGTGTGTTTGTGTGTGTGTGTATCTATGTGTGTATGTGAGTGTGCGAGCGTGCGTGTGTGTTTGTGAGTGCGCGCATGTGTGTGTGTGTGTGTGTGTGTGTGTGTTGTGTGTGTGTGTGTGTGTGTGTGTGTGTGTGTGTGTGTGTGTGTGTGTGTGTGTGTGTGTGTGTGTGTCTATATGTGTATGTGAGTGTGCGAGCGTGCGTGTGAGTTTGTGAGTGCGCGCATGTGTGTGTGTGCGCGCGTGTGTGTGCCCGTGTTGGTGTGTGTGTGTGTGTGTGTGTGTGTGTGTGTGTGTGTGTGTGTGTGTGTGTGTGTGTGTGTGTGTGTGTGTGTGTGTGTGTGTGTGTGTGTGTGTCTATATGTGTATGTGAGTGTGAGAGCGTGCGTGTGAGTTTGTGAGTGCGTTCGTGCGTGCGTTCATGTGTGTAGTTATGTGTGCGTGCGTGTGTGTGTATTTGGACACAATATAAAATACAAGTTTTATTGGACTGCTCAGTTACGCCAAATGCTTCTGTTGAACAACTTCTAATCATCATATTACCGAGTTTCTGTGGACCAGCTTTATAGCTGAATTGCACCCTTGGTGTAGAATGGAATGGTTAAATAACAATTGGCGCAACACCAATGAAGTGTAAATCTGCTGTTGTTCATTTACCACCTTCAGTCTTTGTTCCTGAAGTTCACGCACGTTCATGCTGAAAGTTATTTTTGGAAACGCAGTCCACCTCCATGTGTAGGAAGCGTGTTTGTCATTACAGTTTGAGTGTCCATATTTTTTAAGTTTTTAATCTTGATATTATAAAATATCAGGTTTTAAAGAACGTCCTCAATCAATATTGAGTAATCACAATGTATAAACTTCAGCAATGATTTTAACACAAAACATCATGTATAAATCTTGCTGTTTTGATTGTAGACGTCTACATCTTATTGACTTGCTTAGTACATTTGACCCTTACTTCTCGGGTTCAAATAAATAAATAAATCCTCTTATGTGAACCTACGCTACGTTAAGTTACAATCCTCAATTTTCCTAAAAAAACGTCTTCATATTGCAGAAAAGCCAGGATCAAAAGGAAGCGTGGCATTATGTGTTTTCAAAGCGGGAATGTTTGGAGCCGCCCAGAGCTGGAGTAAACATATTTCGTTTACTCGACTTAGCTTATCACAAAAGAAGGATTTTCTCGTTAGCATCCCCACCTCATTCAAGTGTCAATAACAGCATTTTTGTGCCGTAATAAGTTTTTGCAAAAATGTTTACAGCACTCAAATTGTGTTTTAGAACCTAATGTCAAGACATTACTATTAAGGCCATTTTAATCTCAGTTTGTTAAAACTAAATTTTGTTTTGATAATACGCAAATTTAAATTTTGTTAAGGAAATACTAAATGCTTTAACTGTTCCTTGCCAAGTATTCGTTTTCGGAGAACATATTTCTAAATGTGTCATAGAATGCAATTATAAAGTTTTTAAAGTAATTATTTCTACTTTTTGCAGGGCACCTCGTTTATAAACTGCTGGATATGGTTATAACAAACACCATAACTTTGGTATGTAATTTAAATGTTTTTATTTAGTAAAAGTTTGTTTAAATGTTTTTATAGTACAATTACAACTAAGGATAAACTTAACTAGTAGTATTCATTGAAATACAATATTTGGTAAAAGTAATGTAAAAGTAAAAGTGATGTTTTTCTTATAATGAATTAGTTTTGGAGTTGTAGACGGGATAAATACACCAAAGTAGATTTTATATTCATGTTATTAACCTTCCAAAAGAATTTGGAATAATGTGTGTAGTTCAACAACTATCTGGTCGTCAAATTGAATTTTTAAAATTCATAACCAATTGCACTCGTGCTCTGAAAACGAATAAAGTAGCATTTCATTTTTTAAAAATAAGTTGAATAGAGGGCGATATTATTGTGGAACGTACGCGTATATACAAAAGTCTATATATTGATAGAAACATACGAGCGTAGGTTAGGTTAAATCAGTACAAAAAACTATCCTTGTTTGTTTGTTTGTTTTGAAACAAATAAAACATTGTATTAAATTACTAGCAAGCTTCACATCTCAGAGAGCGTATTTGGTATTACATGCATAATTAGCTATACATAAATTAACATAAATAACCCTGTAGGTTACATAGAATTAATTACAATTTCTAATACATTATCGATGTTGTTATTGACAGCAGCTAGGAAAACAGCAACACACATAAATCTGGATAATATTGATTCTTATTCAAGGATGGAGTCGGATGGAGTCAGAGATTAGATAAATATATAAATTGATCTTTTTTAGACTTAATGGATAAGTTACTGGAAAATCCTTTTTGGCACATATCGCATAATGTTACGGATTTATAACCAGTCTACCGATTTTGATATATATCTGCTAAGCATGATAATATTTTAGTGTTGTGATAATTATATTTGCAAATTGTATTGACCTTTCATAAAGTGTTCCAAAATTAAGAACATCTAATTTTTAAGGTTCCATGTATGAATTACTGTATGTGTGTGTGTGTGTGTGTGTGTGTGTGTGTGTTTTGTGTGAGTGTGTGAGAGAGAGAGAGAGAGAGAGAGTGAGTGTGTGTGTGTGTGTGTGTGTGAGAGAGAGAGAGAGAGAAAGAGAGAGAGTTTGAGTGTGAATGTGTTCTTTTATTGATGGAAAAATATCAATTACATTGTAAGAACTTTGTTCCGACGTTTCGTCAAAATCGTATATGGCATCTTCGGTATTCTGGCAGTCTGAAATCAAACTGGAAAAAATCATATCCTCGTTTTTCTATAACCTCAAATCTGACTTATTTTTATTATATAATTTTTAGTTATAAGTTAAATGTTTCACAATTTCTCAAAAAAGTGAAATAAAGTAATTATCGTCATTCATTTCAATATCCGAAGATGGATTTTACAAAGTTTACAGCACAAAAAGTTCGTTTTTCAATAAAAAATCGCTTAAAAATTAAGCGTTGTAACCAGACACGATACGTTTATAACCTGTTTTGGTTTAAATACAACCTTTAAGAATGACACTATGTGGTCATTTTTAATTAGAAGTCAGACAAGTTAGATACATTTACACAACGTAAATATATTACTAAGCTTCGATTTGAGCACATTAGAATTAGTTCGACAATTTGACCCAAATAATCCAGTTACATATTCACAAAGTACAATTGGTTTACAATTAACCGTCAACCTATCTGCAATGGCATAGATCTACCTTTAGCA
Organism: Callitettix versicolor; assembly: GCA_022606455.1. NCBI lineage: Eukaryota > Metazoa > Arthropoda > Insecta > Hemiptera > Cercopidae > Callitettix > Callitettix versicolor. The sequence continues at coordinate 32,022,188 of CM040191.1, forward strand.
ATTAAATTGTATCGAAACGGAACTAGTAATGTGAAGCGATTTGGAAACCTGTGATTCAGTCATTGGCATTTTGAAATGCCAGTTCTAACAGTGATTAGCCAATTCAGAATAACAGTTCTTAACTGTGATTTTCCAGTATGAACACTAGTGTTACCGGTAACATGGAAAACTAATATCAGTTTGTGTTTCTTAATGCGTTTAATCGTATTTCATAATTTCACCGTTATACAATAGGTAATAACTGTGATTTCACTGATTGTTTGATTTGTGGTGGTATAGGGTGATTTAGTGTCACAAAAATGTCACGCGGTGTCCTCAGAAGTTCAAACTTTGTGAGTACGGGTTTGTCAATCCCGAGGTGGCATAGCTTGATTTAACCTTTCTTCATCTATAGATCGTGTCATCCCGAACTAAGATGGAACAAGGGTTCTCCGAAAGCTATGTTGACAAAAAACCGCAGTTTAAGTACGCTGACTGAATACCAAAAATGCTCTAGTTTTAATTTAACATTATCTGTGCATTCGAGGCTGTTATAAGTAGACATTTATATTTCACTAGCTTTTACGGTGTTTGCTAGCTGGAAAGAAACCATAAAAGCCTACAAAGCCAAAAAATCTTGAAGAACTGTCAAAAGTGGACCTTGGTGGGTGGGACTAGTATAGGGGGATGAAGAAAGATCGCTAGACGAGCCTAGCCAAGCAGCAGTAGGAGACGATAAAAATAAAGGGAAATCTCAAATCAGTAAAGCCGTCAGGGAACACTATCGGGAGAAAAATCGCTGTGAAGATAGGAGGCTGTAAGAAAGGGTTGTCTTTCCAATTAAATGTTGAAGCGAAAGACCTCGCAGTGTTAAAATCTTGGGTATGAGAAGCACAAACCTTACAGGGCTGAGACGAAATGGCTTGAGAACTGTACGGTACTTAAGACTGCAAAGCTGTCATACTGCAGAGAAACGGACAAGGAAATATTAGTAACTTGTGTTTGGCTTTGAGGTTCCAGGATGTCTCTAACAAAATGAGCCAGTCAGTACTTATAAGACTCATCGTAGGTGCCAGTCTACTGAAATAGAATCTAACATTTCCACGGGTTATCAAAACCCTTGCCTGTAATGTGTGTGTGTGTGTGTGTGTGTGTGTGTGTGTGTGTGTGTGTGTGTGTGTGTGTGTGTGTGTGTGTGTGTGTGTGTGTGTGTGTGTGTGTGTGTGTGTGTGTGTGTCTGTGTGTGGGGCATTTGCCTCTAATGGAAATATCTAACAAGTCTGCGAGGAGTCGCAACCTTTGTAAATGACTGGTGCACTGCAGATGTGCGACCACCATTATAATGACTGGTTGTCATTAATGTTAGGTTACTCAACTTGTCAACTGGTTTTTGATCTGAGTCTGGTTTCTTGTCCGACTGAATAAGAAACAACAATATTTTGTTTATTTATTTTATAATTATTTTTTTCGTTAAATAAATAAACAAGTAAATATAAAATTTCTAATAACAGTAAAAAAGTTACAAGTTTTGCTTTAGAAGTTTTACCACGTCTTCATTCGTTTCTCAAAAGCGTGAACTAAAAAATAATCTCGTTTTCGTAAATAGTTGTTGTGAAAGAAGGAAGCCGCTTTGAGGAGGGAATCAATATTTCATGGATGTCGGAGAAAATAAAACCATTAAAAATTGTAAACTTTTCGCAAGCATTCCAAAGAACGTTCAGTGTTACTCCGTTCTCTTATCAACTTGTAATTAAATATTCTTTTCTCATATCTAAAGTCCGCATAGGATAGGGTTACAACGTAAATAATTCTTCGTCAAAAATGTATCGAGAAAAGGTGTAACGGTCTTGTCATTGTGAGTACTAAGAAAGAGTGATATTAAGGAAGTAACGTAATTACCTGCTAAACAAATAAAATCACAGTTTGTAATCACATTTATTTAGTTGCAATAATCACAGTTCGAACTATGATTGTAAAATTGTTGAGATTCAAAATGAACATGTACATTTATTTATACATAAAATAAAATTTGTCAGTTTTTCAAATGGTTCGAAATAAATTATATAAAAGGGCTATTTTTACTTACATGTATTTCTCATTTCAAATAACGTAAATGGTATATACTTTGATTACAGAGTATACATTTTTCCACTTAACAGGAAATATAACATTAAATATGTACATACATTATTTGTTAAAACCTATTACATATAACGTAAAGCGTCCAACATTTCCTGCAAAATTATCATAAGGAAGTTATGAAAAGTTTAAAATAAATTTAAAAGTACTTTAAATATTTTAAATCACTTTGGAATAATGAATTTTTAATGAATCGTATTTTTAAGAAGATATAATACTTAATTTTAAGAAAATGATGGCAACAAATAAAAGAGTTAAAAAAGTTAATTTCTTAAAAGTTTTTTTGAGATTTTCTCCATAAATTAAACATTATAAAAAAAGAAAACATTTTGTAGATATAATAATAAAGAAAAAATTATGTTTTCCAATTAAAACTTTTGCACCTACTTCTCGCCCTCTTATGGATTGAATTTTGTAAAATTCTAAACTAGTATTTAAGATAGTAGTCAATAAAATTGAAATTTAAAATATTGTTTCAAGTCCTACACTCTATAATCAATTGTCTCATTTTGGAATATGAAGTCTCGAAAATTCTGAAATATGTTTTTTCTTTAGATCTCGTGTTTAAAGTTTCATTAAAATCTGTTAAATAATATTTTATCTAGTGCAAACATATATATTTACTGATCTCTTTATGAAATGAAATAAGAAAAATGTTGACATATATGAGTTTTATTTATGTTTTAGGGAATTTTGATTAAGTTTACACAAAATGTATTCAAACATATTTTTCCAATTACCTCCTAAATGGCATACATTTTGTAAAATGTTAAAAACACGGACCCTCATTTTTTTAGGTATATAAGTTAACTTTCAGAAAATATTTTTTTTCTCATTAGAAACTTGTATAACTGTTTTACCCATTTAGAGAATTAATTCAGGAAAATGTTGAAATTCATTCCATTATTTTTGTGTTAGTGTAAGTTTAATTAAGTTTAAAGAAAATTCGATCAAAAAATATCATTTCAATGCAAAATTTTGTGCTTATTTTTACCTCTTTTTATCCGCTTTTGTCCCTTTAGGGGACGAATTACGAAAAATTCTGAAATATGTGTTTCATAATATGTTTTAGAATAGTTTTGTCAAATTTCAAAAAATCAGATAAAAATAGTTTTCTCCAATTCAAATATTTTTTGTTTGAATACACTGTTTTTAAAACTGGGAGACATGTGTTCAAATTCAATGCAGACTTTACATTTTTTTCTACTAAATATTTCTTTAATTTATATACGTAAATAAGAATAATAAATATTTAAATTATAAATAACGCTATTATAATTATAGTCCAACCCATTTAGCTTAAAATTGTTTAGAGTTTAGAGCATTTCAAGTTAAATATCTTGCGCATTATATACACTATAATTAATGAATATTTAAAGTATTATCAAAGACCGTTTTACTACATTTCAAGTTAAATATCTTGTGCATTATATACACTATAATTAATGAATATTTAAAGTATTATCAAAGACCGTTTTACTAGATTTCAAGTTAAATATCTTGCGCATTATATACACTATAATTAATGAATATTTAAAGTATTATCAAAGACCGTTTTACTACATTTCAAGTTAAATATCTTGCGCATTATATACACTATAATTAATGAATATTTAAAGTATTATCAAAGACCGTTTTACTACATTTCAAGTTAAATATCTTGCGCATTATATACACTATAATTAATGAATATTTAAAGTATTATCAAAGACCGTTTTACTACATTTCAAGTTAAATATCTTGCGCATTATATACACTATAATTAATGAATATTTAAAGTATTATCAAAGACCGTTTTACTACATTTCAAGTTAAATATCTTGCGCATTATATACACTATAATTAATGAATATTTAAAGTATTATCAAAGACCGTTTTACTACATTTCAAGTTAAATATCTTGTGCATATATATACACTATAATTAATGAATATTTAAAGTATTATCAAAGACCGTTTTACTAGATTTCAAGTTAAATATCTTGTGCATTATATACACTATAATTAATGAATATTTAAAGTATTATCAAAGACCGTTTTACTAGATTTCAAGTTAAATATCTTGTGCATTATATACACTATAATTAATGAATATTTAAAGTATTATCAAAGACCGTTTTACTACATTTCAAGTTAAATATCTTGCGCATTATATACACTATAATTAATGAATATTTAAAGTATTATCAAAGACCGTTTTACTACATTTCAAGTTAAATATCTTGCGCATTATATACACTATAATTAATGAATATTTAAAGTATTATCAAAGACCGTTTTACTACATTTCAAGTTAAATATCTTGCGCATTATATACACTATAATTAATGAATATTTAAAGTATTATCAAAGACCGTTTTACTAGATTTCAAGTTAAATATCTTGTGCATTATATACACTATAATTAATGAATATTTAAAGTATTATCAAAGACCGTTTTACTAGATTTCAAGTTAAATATCTTGTGCATTATATACACTATAATTAATGAATATTTAAAGTATTATCAAAGACCGTTTTACTACATTTCAAGTTAAATATCTTGCGCATTATATACACTATAATTAATGAATATTTAAAGTATTATCAAAGACCGTTTTACTACATTTCAAGTTAAATATCTTGCGCATTATATACACTATAATTAATGAATATTTAAAGTATTATCAAAGACCGTTTTACTACATTTCAAGTTAAATATCTTGCGCATTATATACACTATAATTAATGAATATTTAAAGTATTATCAAAGACCGTTTTACTACATTTCAAGTTAAATATCTTAATTAATGCATTATATACACTATAATTAATGAATATTTAAAGTATTATCAAAGACCGTTTTACTACATTTCAAGTTAAATATCTTGCGCATTATATACACTATAATTAATGAATATTTAAAGTATTATCAAAGACCGTTTTACTACATTTCAAGTTAAATATCTTGCGCATTATATACACTATAATTAATGAATATTTAAAGTATTATCAAAGACCGTTTTACTACATTTCAAGTTAAATATCTTTGCATTATATACACTATAATTAATGAATATTTAAAGTATTATCAAAGACCGTTTTACTACATTTCAAGTTAAATATCTTGCGCATTATATACACTATAATTAATGAATATTTAAAGTATTATCAAAGACCGTTTTACTACATTTCAAGTTAAATATCTTTGCGCATTATATACACTATAATTAATGAATATTTAAAGAATTATCAAAGAACGTTTTACTACATTTCAAGTTAAATATCTTGCGCATTATATACACTATAATTAATGAATATTTAAAGTATTATCAAAGACCGTTTTACTACATTTCAAGTTAAATATCTTGTGCATTATATACACTATAATTAATGAATATTTAAAGTATTATCAAACACCGTTTTACTAAATTTCAAGCACAGCCAGCGCACTTATTAGGATTTGATATACTGTACAAGATTAGTGTTTATATACTTCTATCTAATGTAGATATATTTTTATTTTATTTCATTAATGTCAGTTGTGAATAAGTTTTAACAATAAATTCAGTAATATAATTGTACCCATACAACCAGCAATGAATAGTGATTACTTTTTTATTTACATTTTACTTTGGTCGTTCAGATTCAACGACAGTCCCACGCATGGGGGTGCAGACTAGCAGCACCTATTGAGAGGATTTAGACGTCCCTCGCCGTACCCGAGTCTAACACACACTTACACTTACAACACCTCATTTACGACTTTAAGACTTTACACTCACACTTACATTTAGGGAGGCGATAATAGTCTCAATGTCCTCTTCACCTTAAAATAAATTTTAAAAAATCAACGACTGTCACAATTTTTTGTATTCTAAACGTTCTCAGATCTTCCCTTTTGTAGCGTTTTAAAATCTAAATAATAATATATAACCTTTCGATAAAACTTGCCCAAGTTCTAAGCGTAGTATAAAATATAACAGCTTATGGCGGAATTTCATATTTAAGGTTAGATACAAAGTGTAGCATTGTGTTTGAACTGATAAACTTTGCTTGTATTCTACATGATATCCTTTTATGATGTAAACATACATTAGGGTAAAGATCAAAGGGGATGCCTTTCCTTCGTTCTGTAGGATAACGACCGAGTAAAACCGCTTATTTTCTATTGTGTGGGCTAATACTTAACGAAAAATAGATGTGCAAATATTTCACAAAATTTTCACGTCAATTATTTTATATTTTTTTCAATTACCGCCAATACTTTACGTCAGTTAGACTTGTGAGAACGAGTCTAGATTATTATTTTCACTATAATATATAAAAGTCGCAATAACTATTTCTTTATGACTATTTGTAGTTTTGTTCTGATTAATTCAATTGTTGCACAAATATTCATTTAGTATTATGGTAATAAATGAAATTCATTTTTCCCTTAGTTTACGCTCTCATTGGAGCACTTCAACCAGCCCATACACTTCCAAGTCCAACATCGTTATTGAGGGACTAGCGTTTCAGCCTCTTATTCCGTTCCCAAAATTTCTTCACCCTCTCCGACCTGGCTGCCCTTTGTTTATCAGTCATGGTATAGGTCTTTCATTTAAATGTTGGGCTCGGCGATGATAACCTTAACGGTTTTTCGCCGGAAAAAAAATTAAATGTTGTTAGCTTGAATTGTAGATATTTATTCCATAGAATCCTCTTCTCTGCTCTACCTTTAATTTGAGGCACGTAAAATTTAACTCTTTTAAATCACTCTGGATCTCTTTGAACCAATTATTCTACGTTTTAATCTTGCAGAAATAGCTAAATAGCTGTTTCACCAGTTGGGTTTGCTGGAAGGCGTGATCACTTCGTTCGATAGTAATCTCCATTGGCCATTTACTTGTTGTTTCTTGTTAATGATTGTTCTGATGATCCTTCTATCTGCTTTCTGCAGTTTATCAGTTGTTGATTTAATCTTCAACTTGAAGAGTGTTTCACTAATGAAATTCATTGTTAAAGAAAATGCAGTAAAACATTTTAAAAATGGCAACAGAATATTATAAATATAATAATGGATATCAATCTGAATTATTTATTATAATCGAAAACAAGAAAGTGAACTTGAGAAAGGTGACTAGGGTATTGTAAAATTCAAGAATATTAATAATTACTCCTTTGTTTCTATAATTTTATAAAATGTTGTCATATTTTATAAATATGATTTTAACAAAGTGTAAAAAAAAAAAATTAGCAGTTGGAGTAACTAGGCGATAGATTCGAAAACTTAAATAATCAGTTCTCAATGTTTGTTTGTTTTGATCTAATTGTATTACTGAACTTATTGTTAAACATAACTGTATTGAAAGAAAAATGGACGCTTTCTAAAACTTAAAAAAAAAGAAAATTACCGTTTATACAAATATAAAATTTCCACGCATCAGTATCATATAAAAATATGACTCAATTGTGTACAATACATTGAACTAATGATTGTGTTTGCTGGGCTGGACATGTTAATACGACTTCGTTTTCGTTAGTATTAATAATTATAATCGCGTTAATTATAATTTACATATTACTAATGAAATTATTTATGGACATAATGTTAAAGGAGTAATAAATCTATAAAATAAGTAAAATAAATCTAAAATTAACTCACTGGTAGATTCACTTAACAAAATACTAGCCTTGAATCTAAAATACATAGAGCTCTCATGAAATGTTAAAATCAAGACACCAGAATTTAAGGTAAAATGCACCTAGTACAGATACTACCTGCCCATCTTTGAATCTATAAAATGCTGCAGTGATGTGTATTTACCTTACACTCGATTAAGATGTCTAATTGAAAAAATTAGTGATTCATACATTAACAAGCAAGTTAGTAGTAGTCCCAAAGGCTAACATAAATAAATGGTTTATTTCCCTTTCGATAGAACATTTTTCCGTTTTCAATTTTCAGTCACACAATTTCCTTTGCAACGAGATCTCTGCACTGTTATACACTCAAAGGTACTCATAACGTGTATGTAGCAAGCATGACTCTTTTTTACATGTTATTAGTGATACATTTACTTTTTTTGGAAATTGCTTTTATCATGTCAGCGAGAGAGTTGTGTTATTTTTATCACAGAAATTTTTTTACCGTTAAAAAAAGTAATTTTGACGTTTGTCTTTGAAAATGTAGAAAAATGCAAAAAAGTAGCAATGCATTTGAATCTTTATTCAATGTGCCTCTACACGCAATTTCCGATTATTGCAGAGAAAGTCAAGATCAAAAAGCAGGGCGTGTCGAAGTTTCTTCTTCTTCAAAACAAACAAACTGAGAAACGGATTTATTTTGATTCCTTGCTTCGGGGTTTTGTTTCTCTTTGATTGAGATGTGTCTCTAAAGAACACTTTTATTTCAAAACGTTACTTTTAGTTTTTAAAATAATTATTTTTTTCTAGACAACTTTTTAGTTTGTTTCGAGAACACTTTACGCAATTAAAATTGTATCTCTATAAAATATATTAGTGTTAAAATACGTTAAATTTATTTTTATAAGTATTTTCTAATTTGGTTTTTCATGAACTTGAAATATAAATTTTCGTATAATTGACATTTTTCTTGAAAGTTATAATTTTGTTAAAAAAATAATTTAGAGGAACGGATATAAAAACTAGAATTTTATTCTGAAAAGTTATTTGTTGCAAAAATGAATTTGACTTATTTATTAAAATAAATAGCGTAAAAACAGAACAATCGTTATTTGTCACGGAAAACTGAAAAATCAGAATAAAATTTCAAAGCAGGTTCATCAGATTTACTAGATTTTTTTATTATGAACAACACAAACTCAATTCATTAGTCGAATTTAAAAAATCGTAATTCGGAATTAATGGATTTATATTTATATTTTATGATACAGTGATTTAACAACTGCATGCCATTTTTGTAAAAAATGCATGGCTATTTGTAACTGACTATGTTACAAAGTTTTAGTTTTGGACTTTTTTAAAAGAGGTCTTATAAAAGTTTCTTTGAGAAAAGTCCACGTTGGAGAAAAATCCAATGGAACCATTTACTATAGACGATTTTCAAATGTTTTTGGTTTGGACCAATTGCAATGTGGATTTATTTCAAGCATTCAGAAAAAAATAGTACTGTTATCTATTTAACTGTAGTTGAACACTCTCCCGCAAGACGTCGCCTGCAGTGAGTGCTCATTCTCTCAAAAGGGTTATTATTCTAGTACAAACATATTATTCAATAACCTAGGCTTATTATACACGTCAAGTATCTAATAGCAAGGCAAACCGATAACTGTACCTTTAACGAGGCTTACCAGTTTTCGTCCTATTCTGTGAATCACATTCATCACTGGTTGTACAGGCATGGCATAATACATAGTCTCTTCAGACAGTTTCCATACCCTACAAACTGGATCATTCTTGATAACCCTCTGTTAGCAAGTTTTTTTTCTTGAAGTGGTCATTTTCAGTAAGCATTCTCAGACTTGCCGCTACTTAATTTCATTAACTAGTTGGTGAGTTGTTCGTTTGTTCTCCTGGTGAGCTTTTGCCCAGGGTTGTCCTTCAGAGTTGGTAATTCTATCTTTCGACCATTTTCCACTGTAGACAGTGGTTTCTGTAACACCGTAGGCTGATTCTGTATAAAAAAAAAAAAAAAAATTGCACCATTCTTGGCCAAGTCATGCGAAGAATCATTTCATTAAATATTTGTATGCCCAGTTACCCAGCATGTTGAGAGGAAAATGACTTAAGTAATTAATCAAATTTTGAGCAGATATGAATATGTAATCTGTATATTATTTGAAAATATTTTGGTTTTTTTGATAGTTAATAAGACAGTATTTTGTATAATATTTTAATTCATAGACTTTATTTGATACTCAATTTTTATGCAGAATTTAATAAAAATAGTTAAAGCATAATTCTATTTATGCACACTCAAATGCGAGCGCGTTAAGTCCATAGGGTTAAGTTTAAAAATTTCAATATCGATTTTTTCCACGATCACCAAACTTCTTTATACTTTGTGTATTGAGAAAGTAAAACTAACCTGGCACTTCAGTGTTATTTATTTCAGATCAAAGATTTTCCTAACCGCCAATCTATTGCCCATTAAAGTTATACCAAAAGCCGAACATAATAGAGCTATACATTTCCGAATGGCGATTAATCGCTGAAACTCCGACATAAATCGAAGAAAAGTTACGGCAACGATTATCCCGAACGAGGGTAGAAAAAACTCGCCCTCACTTTGGAAGGGTTGTGTGACATTGAGTGCTATTCTACATCGCTTTTCAATCGGTAACTCGGAGCTGGATGTATGAAGAGATTTCGGGAAAGACCCACATTTGCACAACCATTTTTTAGTGACATATATAGCCAGCATAATGTGTACACTGATCCATTGTAAAACATATTTCAATGCGATGTAAATTCCAGGCATTTGTTACACAGTGTTTTGTGTGTGTGTGTGTGTGTGTGTGTGTGTGTGTGTGTGTGTGTGTGTGTGATAAAACTCTCAAAAACAGATTTATGGAATTGTACATTCACTCGCTAAATATAAAAATGAACGAGTAACAAACAAACAAACACACAAACATTATATATATTATATATATATATATATATATATATATATATATATATATATATATACATCCTGTATATATTAATCCTGTATATATATATATTAACGCTGATTTCGATGATGAACCAGATTTTTAAAAATGTTTAGGACAAAATTTATAAATTTTTATAAATTTGAAATTTCCGCTATTTAAAAGTGTCGAGTGAATTTCACTGGTTAACAAACTTGTCAAAGTTACAACGAAAGTAAATTTTTTTGGTCAAGTTTGAATCAAGTGGGAATAAAATTACGAACATGAATGTGCTCTAACGTAAAGTCACGCAGAAATTTAATTGTACCAAATTCCCGAATCCTGTATCTTATTACGATTGCAGATTATTGCTTCATATAAACAATTCACAAAGTAAAGACATTATTTGATTAAAGTTATTTGCAGATGACCTTGATCCGGTAACACCTGGCACCAGATCCAGCATTGTTGCTGATACTATTGGCTGAACAAAGCGGTTCACTTTGTGTCTCAGAAAAAAACAAAATATTTTATTCGATAGTTACATTTTACACTAAATAGAATATAATGTATAAAACCTTTTAAAATAATTCAATTTAAAGTTTGAATTACTCTTTTTGGTATTCCGAAACAATCAATGCCAAAAATATTTTTATAAAATGCTGATAGAATAAAAAAAACCCTGACATTAATTACATTGATGAGGGTTTTTGCTGAATCGAATTATATATATTTTTTAAAATTAATACTTGGTTCGATTTTATTTAACTTACGATGCACATTATCAAGGAACAAATATTACAAAAATAAATCGCAGCATCCAGCAACCTTACTGACATGATGGAAGCAAATTTCCAATAATAATTTCTTTATTTTTTACTTTTTTTTGAAATTCATACCTTACCATGATAATCATCATTAAAGCCTGGACGCATTACATCTTAAACTTTAAAAATACTTTGAAAATAAGAAAATGAACCCACGTCAAATACAATTTATTAATGTCAATAGATTTTCAAAATTCAAAATACTAATTTAAGACGTTTTTGACGCTAATTACGATTATTAAAAATATATAATTGAAGAAAAAATAGGAAATGGGTAAAGATTAAACTAGTGGCCATTTTGAAACTGTTATAAAAATTTTACTGGGTAAAAGAAACATGAATTTTTTATCTAAGCTTACCTAAATAAATTCTTTTTGCTATTCAATTATTTTGGCATGTTTTGCAATCGAATTGGACAAAAATTTCGAACGTAAAAGTGCTTATATATATATATATATATATATATATATATATATATATATATATATATATATATATATATATATATATATATATATATATATATATATATATATAAGGTCTATAAAAAGTAATTTAAAAATCTGGATCGGCTCTCATTTTAAGGTCAACATTTTACCACGATAGTTACTCCAATGGCCTATTTTTTAATGCAACTTTACAAAGTTGTAAGAGTTGTTTGCAATGAGTTACGAATGATTTTTTTTCAAAATTGTTTGTCAAAATCCACATAGCGACGCAGTACGGTGCTTCAGTTTTTTTTTTCAGAACGTTTCGTTCATCTTTCACGCAGCAGTGACATAGGCAATCTAAGCTGACCTTGCAAAAGATGTTGACATTGATTTATGTAAGTACAGCATGTAATGCAAAAGAGATTCAGATGTCCCCGATGTGAAGAAAAAGACACAACGTAATGGATATTTTCCGAATCCAGTTGAAAATGACAAATAGGATTGTAACGCGTTTACAGTGCGAAGTGCAACAGCAAATGGTGCGAAAATAATGATTTTTGCAAAGCAAACAAAGAAGTGAAAATGGAACGAGAGTTAGTTTGCGTTTTGTTATGATACCGTAGAGGTACTGAAAATAAATGTCCATTTATCAGAACCTGAATATAAACAAGTAATACAAAAAAATTAAGCCAATATATACTTAGGTCATGAGTTTTCATCACTTCGGCGAGACAGCTGTGTGCTGCGATCCTTAAAACTAATATAGGATAGAACATAAGTGTTATTTAAATTAAATCATATCGTATAGTCTGTACAAATATGCGATATTGATATTTGACAAAAAAAACTATATTTACATTAAGTGCCATCTACTACAAGTTTAAAAAAATGTATTTGAACTTGAGTGGATGAATTAATAGTAGGAATTACCTAAGTAAATGCTATAGTATAGTCTGTACAAATACGCGATGCTAATATTTCACAAAAAAACTGTATTAACATCAAGTGTCATCCAATACAAGTTTAAAAATTTATTTGAACTTAAGGGGATGAATAGAAAGTATTTTATTAACGATTGAAAATATGAACAAGATATATATATATATATATATATATATATATATATATATATATATATATGTGTGTGTGTGTGTGTGTGTGTAGAGAGAGAGAGGGGGGAGGGAGAGAGAGCGTGTGTGAATTAATAGTAGGAATTGAAAACAATCATCATTGATATCGATTTTCAATTTGAAGTAAATTATTGGAAGTAAGTTTCTGTCTTCATCTAGGAAAATTAAAACACGAAGTTTAAAATTATGAAGTGTGCTTATATTAATACAGTTGATGTTAAAGTTGATAAGGGAGAAGGTAAACAGAGAAAGAATTGATATTATAAAATAGTCAATGAGCAGCAGGTTAGGAAATCCTGTAAACAATTGGCTTTTATATATTTCTAAATATTAGGATTTTTTGTATAACTATCATAGGTGTTCTAATTTTATTAAAATTAAAAGTTAAACACTATTATTATTATTATTATTAAAATAGACTAATAAAATAAGAGCAGATCCTGAATTATACATGACTAAAAAAGTGGTTATTAAATAATGCTTACGAGTACTTGGATGCCAGCAATATAATGTTCACACCCCGCGGGCCACCAGTGGACTAGCTGCACCTATTGTGAGGATTTAGACTCCTTGCGGTACCCGAGTCTAACACACACTTACACTTACAACACTACACGTACTACTTTAACATTTATACCAACACTTACATTTAGGGAGGCGATAATAGCTAATGTGCTTTTCGCCTTAAAATAACAACTATAATGTTCACAATTTGGTTCTACACGATTCAAACGTAAACCAAAAATTAAATTTATTAATAGCTTGCACTACCAAAGCAAAATTAGATTAACAATTTTAGAATGGCAGCAAAATTGCAAGCTCTTAAAAGAACATAGCTTTATGTCTTAAAATTTTTAAAATTAAGATTACATTATAAACTTTATGAGTTGGCATTTAAAATTGTTTCATTTCATTGAAATTACGAATATAAATCTCACAATTCCTTAATTTTTCGCGTTCAAATATCAAGTATAACTTACTACATTAAATGTTGTTTTGTTTGTATTTTAAAACAGAATGTTATAGTGAAATCCAATTTTTAAAAAGTATATTATAAAAAAGTAATATTGATGTTTTCTTTAAATTTTCTACCACTGAGCTTAATAACTGTGCACGTAACTAGACTTATTTGTTATGAGTACATAATTAAAAAAAACATTATAACTTCAAATTACCAATAAATTAAAAGCTATTTTTGCATCTAGCATCTTATACATAGTAGAAATAGTTATTTGTAACATTTTCAACGGCAAAGTAATAGCGAATACATCTTTGATTCGTTTTACTTCAAAAATATTTAATTTTGCAAATGTTTTATTTGTTGTTGATAAACATTATCTTACACAACTTCAAAGAAGGCATACTTTGTAAAGAATTATGTTTTACCTTATTTCTTTGTATACTTTCAAAAAGTGAGTTCTCAAAAGTTAATGTTCAAACATTAAACGAACTTGCTTTGACAAAGACTGCTTTATAGACTGAAAAAGATCAAGAGAAGAAAATATATATCAGTTTAGATTCTAAACATCTGGGTTAATTACAGTGAAAAACTCTATAAAATGTGATATAATTTGCTAAACTGGTAAAAATATTAATCCTAACACTGTCTCTTAATTCCCATTGTACGAGGGTAGAAATTCATTAGGGAATTCTGTAGTTTATACCTTTTCTTGTCCAGGCCTGTCTATTCTGTATATATATACAGAATAAAGATTTATATGAATATAATGAATACATTATAAAGATAGAAGAAAATAATAAATTTATTTGTAATTTAGAAAAAATAGACCTAATATTTTTTTCAATTCATAGTAGTTGTAGTAAATATATTGATTAAAAAACAGAATGTATTGAACATTTTAGATTATTTGCAGCCTGCAACTGTCCGCTTAAATGATAGGAACTATTTTTCCAAAAGTAATTTTTGTATTTTAATTATTTTTTATTTTTTTAAACTGTGGTTAAACTACAAGAAAACAATATTAAAACCTGCATATAAAGTATTATTATTTAAAATTTTAAAATTGCATTGTAAATACTAAAAATGAACCCTGACCAATATCACATTAAATTACCGTTCTTTAAACGCTGATTATGATAATGAAATCATATTTTAAAAAGTAATGAATTCTGTTACATATATAACAATCTTGGTAAACTTTCCAAAAGAAATTTGTGTATTAAATAAATTCGTTACATCCCATCCAATATTGTTTATTATAGATAATCTGTCTTCCATTTTGTTTATCGTGTCATAAAAGTTCACATCCTTTTTCGTTCAACAGTCAATTTGAAAATGCTTAAAATTTGTTAAAAACTTAGAAATTTTCTTAAAAGTTTTCTCCTTTTTCTCCAGATTTCACCAACGTTATCTTGAGATTGTTTTCGCTGAATTTAAAATTTTACTTTTACTACCATAGTTTCGTATCTAAATCTAGAATAAGTTGTTGTATGATAAAATGTTAAAATGAAAAATTATTAAAAAAGGAAACAAGAAACTTACATCAATTCTGATACCCTTTACTGACAAATCAAAAATTAAACTAGATATGATCAGCAGAGCTAAAAATCTCTTTAGTAGATACCAAATCGAATATGGTACAGACCAAAGTAAACAATTTACTCACAGACTACATTGACAACACCGGGCGTAAGAGACGACTAATTGGTTGAATTAAGCAAACCACTTGTTCCTCCCTCTCTTATTCGTAACCAGGGCTGTATTAGTACCAACCCCTATGATAGATGTTTCATCTATCACTATATTTTCATTGTTGACAACACTGTTTACACAATCATATTCTCTTAAATTTATTTTACATTATTTCTCATTTCAAAAAATGTAATAGTAGGTCTAATCACTACCATTAACTACACCTATTGTTACAGAAATTCTTCCTTAAATGTAAACCGTTGTAATACACAATTAACCCTGTGTTATGTCAACGTACACTGTATGATAACTTACAAAAAGGGTTTAACCAAATCGAACATGTCTTATCTTTCATGATTTTCAACTTTATATCGTATACAATGAAACTGATATTCCCTAACGTGCAATCAGTAACCATTGTGTATTGTATACCGAGCCGTTATATCTCAATATGTTCCCACTCTTTTCCGAAGTCAACGAAGAGAGCTAAGATAACACTCGGCAATATCTTTGAGAAACGTTGAATTAACTTTCAGGCTTACCTCGAAAATACGTTAAAAGTGAATCTTCCTTCCAACTTAACTACGGTTTATTAACAACGTTTAACGCGATTTGTATAAAGTTATGCGTTTCGTATAAAATGAAAAATAATTGTAATCAATTCGTGTTTAAGTAGATCAATAAATAATTTTTCAATCTTTTAAAAAAATATTAAAAATCGTTCGAGACCATTTCTAGCATGCATTTAAATTATATATAAAAAGTTCACGCAACTCGATCAAATTACATACTGATGTAGAAACATACAAATAAAAACTAATTTCTGTACTTTGGAGTTATGAAAACAGATATAGCAAAAAAAAATGTTTGGCTGACGTGATGGAATCGATTTTCCTAAAAAATAATAATATCACATCAATTATGTCTACACTTTCTTTTTACATTTCTTTAATAATCTAACTGCACTGTTATAACCAGTATTAAAGTCTGTATATATTTGCGTTTTAAATCTTCAAACATATCAAGATTTTACTGTAATTTTAACATTAATTACGATTGTGAAATCGAATTCTGAAAAAAAAGTTCAAAATGGAAATATTTTTACAAGATTTTGCAAAATTGCTTACCTTGATTACAATATTATTATTATTTATTATTATTATTAAGAAATCCTTTATTTTGATACAGTTCATATTTGTTGATCATTAGAAAGTCCATTAAATTTTGTCAATAATAAATACATTTCCATTTCTACAAGTCTCTGAAGTAATCAAATTGATTAAACACAGTTGAATCAAACGTCGAAAAAACCCGTTGTTGAAAATTTCCAATCACAAAAGCCGTGTTCCAATGCGTACATTAACTGAATTCACCTGTTGGCAAGCGAGAAACTAAAAGGAAAAGGAAATATAGCTGGAAGGAAATTGATTGAAAAGGATGAAAGGATCGGAGTTTGGTTGTGACGTAAACGCATTAAGGAGACATGTTTACTTTGTAAAACAGGATGACAACATATCCTTTGATCTGATCTTATGCCAACATGAATGTTCTTTTATAAGTCAGCGGATATTGTATAGATTTTTATGCATATAACGCTCCACTTTTTGCATTCACTGGGTTACTCTACATTAATAACTTTAAAAAATTGAAATTTACTTTAATGCACGAGTTTCACTTTTTACAAACATCTTTTTGCAATTTAAAAATGTTTTTATCACAAATAACTTTGCGGACATAACTGTCTCGCTGACATGATAGATACAAATTTCGAAAATTAATTCTTTATCTTAATATTTTGAATATTTTAATATGTAATATTTTATTTATTTATTTTATTACGTTTAATTAATTAACATTTTAAGCTTTCAAATTACATTGGAAATACAAAACTGAATCCTGATTGCAATTAAAGTATATAATTTCAAGTGATATTCAAATTTGAAAGAAATAGTTGATGCAGCTTTTTACGATGAATACGAGTGACATCAGATATTCAAAATTATTTAAGAAAAACAAATGTTTTTAAAGATTTTAAATGACCGCTGTTTTTATTATGTTGAACATTTTTTTCTAGTGAACGAACCACTTAGGTTAACGAACTTTAACTTGAGTGAAAGAAATCAACAAAATTGGACTACAATGCGAATGAGAGCCTGCTAACACATATGTACGAGGTGTGTTCAGAAAGTAACGAGAATTTTAATTTTTTGAACAAAATATTTACTTATTCTTCTACACTGATGTTGTCGCCTTCATAATAGTCCCCATTGGAGATTATACACTTGTGCCAGCGCTTCTTTCAATCCTCGAAACACTTCTCAAACTCGATCTTTGAGATAGCCTTTAGTTCTTTCAGCGATGCGCTTTTAATGTCATCTACGGTTGTAAAACGACGGCCCTTTAAAGTTCCTTTATTTTTGGAAATAGGAAAAAGTCACACGGAACCATGTCTGGCGAATATGGAAGCTGGGGAAACGTTACAGTACTCTTTTGGGCCAAAAATTCACGAACGAGCGATGAAGTATGAGCTGGTGCATTATCGTGATGCAAAAGCCATGAATTGTTTTTCCACAGATCCGGGCGTTTTTTTCGGACTGCTTCACACAAACGGCGTTGAACTTGTAGGTAGGCCTTATTGACCTTTTCACCTGGTGGCAGGAATTAATGATGCCATTAATATCGAAGAACACAGTGAGCATAACCTTCACGTTCGACCGCACTTGTCGAGCCTTTTTCGGTCTTGGCGAGCCAGAAAGCCTCCACTGGGATGATTGAGCCTTAGTTTCGACGTCATATCCGTAAACCCATGTTTCGTCACTTGTTACAAATACGTTTCAGTAATTCTGCATCGTCGTTGACTTCATTTAATGACTCCTGAGCAATTTCCATTCGCTGCTGTTTTTGTTCAAAATTCAACAATTTTGGAACGAATTTCGCTGCCACGCGTTTCATACACAAAACATTGGAAACAATGTCATGGCATGATCCAATCGATATGCCAACGTCATCAGCGACCTCTCTAATTGTGATTCGGCGATTGTTCATAACCATTTCTTTCACTTCTTCCATGTTTTCATTGGTTGTTGATGTGCTGGGGCTTCCAGGGCGTTCGTTATCTTCGACGTCTTCACGGCCTTCTTGGAAACGCTTATACCACTCGTAAACTCTTGCTTTACTCAAAGCAGACTCACCATAGGCCTTTGTTAACATTTCACACACTTTGTTACGCTTTATTCCATTTTGTACGCAAAATTTGATACAAATTATTTGATCTATTTCTTTTAACAAACGAAAATCACCGAGCTCATAAAAACACGTCTAACCTTAGTGGCTGTCACAGACAAAGACAACAATAAAAACAGCTGAAAGTTTTATCATAGTTAAAGTTTTATCATGTATACCAACATAATAAAAAAAAATGTTTGACAATCGGAATCTCCAAGCCCGCGAAATTTAAAAATTCTCGTTACTTTCTGAACACACCTCGTATTTATTATAATGCACTAAAATTTATAATATTTTTACCCCCGATTTTTTAGTTTCTGGCTAGTAGGTTATAATTATGTTCCCGTTTAAAAAAAATTATTATTCAAACTAAATTTTGAATCTTATTTTTGAATATTGCAACAGTAAAAGAGTATAAGAGCTGAGAGGTGAAACAAAAATTCAAATAAATAAGAAATTGATATAATTAAAATAATAAAATGATAATATATGCAGATGTTTTATTTATATGCATTATATTATGTGTTATTATATATTATATTTCGTCTTATGCGTTAATATGTATTACATTATTATATATTATACATTTATATAAACCGGAATTGAAATTTTGTAGGAAATGCTACATTGCTACAAGAAAAAGCAAGAAATATGCTGTTTCATATGTATATAATTATGGTTTTTGTTTTTGATCAACAAGTGACAGTACGTTGTTGAAAAATAATTTGGTATTATTATATAGGTTTGGTTACCCACATAAAAACTAGTAAACGATTACATTTTTATTTAAGAGAAAAACAATTAGGCATTACTAGCATTGGTATGTTCCGATCTGCTATCAGCAGGATAGTATTATTAACAATATTGTTTCAAATACACTTTCAAATTGTTATAAGCTGGTTAAAATTAAACGTCTATCAAACTCTGGTATGAAATTTAATTTAAGGCCTAAGTTTAATTCCTCGTAAAATTAGATGATTCTGCCCTGAAAGGACTCTGCGAGACTGCGTTCCGAAGGAAGCTGTTTACAAAACTTTTTCAATACTTTTTTTGTAGCTCAACATTAGCTTAGCTTCTTTAATACATTCTGTGCTTAAAACCAGTTTAATGAATTTACTGGATAGAATGATGGATCCTGTTTGAGGCTTAGGGGTGAGAGAATTGAATAATGAATTACTTTTAAGGGTAAATAAAGGACAAAGGATAAATAATGTCCTCGATCTTACCTTAAAATGGCAAAAGAATGATGGATGATAAACATTTTTTAGGAATAACGAAAATACCTGAATTAAAAATTTTAAGTACACTTTCACTCGTGCTTAAATTAGGGAGGAAATAAGAAACCATTGTTAAACATTTACAGCAAGTAAACAGCTGTTTGAGCGTTTTGTTTGATCATTGTTATACTGTACGCCATAGAAAAGCACTGAACAACATGGATTATTTACGAAATATTCTTAAAAAAGAATTTAATAATACACGATATGCATTCACGATTACTGTACATTTCTTTAGCTTACTTCGATTAACGTATCTCTGTTATCGTAAATAACGTTCAAGGCTACCCGCCAAACGATTAATGCCTTACCTAAATACAGTTTTTAATAACGATCGCAAAGAAGACTGTATACATGCAGAAGGATATTTTCATGAAGTAAATCCTGCTTTTGAGACAGGACGAAATTGGAAGGAATATTGGCCGCGGGCACGGGACTGGAATAATCGCATTTCCTCTGATATTTTTTGTTTACAAGGAAAGACAGAAGACAGGCCAGGCTTTGTTGTAAGCTTCTGCTTAACATATGTTCTTTCTAATCCTATTGTGCAAAAGTATTATTTTAAAAAAAGTCTCTTACATTAGATACTAGTAAAATGCCTTGCCCGCTTCATTATTAAATTTGACAATATAAACTGTTACCGCACAAACAAATATTAGAGCGACGTTATTTATAATGTTGTATTATTCAACTGCTGTTATGAAAATAAATAAGAGAAAGTAACTTTGAAAGTTGAATTGCTCTCTTTAGGAATGGATTTTCATAACAGTTCTTTTTAACTGTGCTTCTAGCCTCCATTACAAAAATATGTATTCACAAAATTTTGATTCTCTAAATATTGTAGTTAAGCCTGCATGTTGATTATGTTCCAAAAAATTAACTTTGATTTTTTAATGCAAATATTTTAGTTGCCTGAAATTAATTTAACAAATCTATAATACTATTGTGTGTGTGTGTGTGTGTGTGTGTGTGTGTGTGTGTGTGTGTGTGTGTGTGTGTGTGTGTGTGTGTGTGTGTGTGTGTGTTAGCGCTCTCATCTTCAGGTTCGCAATTTTAATCTGAAAATCTGATCTCATCGTAATAATTAAAGTTAAAAAAAATAGAAAAATTAATTTTTAATTCTTAAAATCGTATGAAATTAAGAAATATAAATTTTACGGCGGAATAGTTTATTTTTGTATTTTCAATGAACCAATAATTTAATGTTTTGAAGTGGCAATTAGTGCAGTTTGTACTGTTGAATTAAATTCAGAATTTTTAAATGATAATATTTTTAAAATACTTTGGAAAAGTTGCTTCCATCACGTTAGCTAGACAGCTGAGAGCAGGAACTAAATATTTATCTTTTATTTATAAATTAATTATTTGTTCTTAAAACCAATGTTAGGTGTAAACTAGGTCTCAAACTTTATATGAAATAAAGGAAAACATCAAGAAGTAGTGTTTGATGTCACTCTTGGACAGTGATAAAATTACCGTACTTTTAAAAACCCACATTTTTATTTAATTCGCTCTTACGAAACAAGTCCATAACATTAGAGATAATAGTGACACAAACAAAACAAGAAACTCTAAATAGCTGATTTAAAATGTTAATATATATTTGAAGCAGTTTACCGGCCTGACTATGTTATCACATATGTTTATGTTGATATTCACAAGAGTGTTTCAGACACAAGGGAAATTAGTCTTTTCTGAATAAAAGGTTGAAACAAAAAGAGACTTTTAGCCCTCAAGGGTTGTCACACTGCTGATTTTTCTGTGAACTTTTATCTCGAACCACACGCTCTGAACACGATAAACTCTAGACACAATCAAAACCATTTTTACTTTCTCACCCGTTCTACAGGGCGTCAAAAGAAAGACGGTCTCACTCCAAAAAGAAAAAAAACGTGGCAGTCAGGGGACTAGCCGACAAAAGCTTTGCTTACACTAATTGTTATATAAAGTAACATATGCCCATAATAGTGTAGAATTATTGATATATAAATATAATTCATTTTTAGTACCTAATTATGAGTTTACATACATTAATATTTCAATGTATTAATACATCAATACATCTATATGTTGACTCGACTATAGATTTTTTAATTTTATAATCTACGAGAGAAAAACAAAATAACAAAATAAAGACCTTTTTATTAATTTTAAAATTTTAAATTTATAAAATATGAGCTTCTGTACATTAACTCTGCAATAAATAGTATTTTTTAAAAATTTTACTATCAAAGTAATCGTAGTATCTAAAAAAATTCGTATTTTGTAAATTAAAACAATAGCATTAACCTAGTTTTAATACCTATAGGCACTCCTACCCCTAAAATTATCAATGTAAAATTAAATTTAATTAGTAAAACGTGAAATATATAGAAGCAGCGATTTTAAATAATGATAATAGTCCCCGTTTTGTGAAACACGTTGGTATTTGTTTCTATGATATTAATGAATGTAATTTGTTTTAGAAATTGCTTTTATAACGTTATATTTACAACTGTGACACGGATAATTTTATTTACTTTCTTAACGTAATGCAATATTAAGATATAATATTTTACCTGTTTAAAAATTCTAAAAATTAATAATAATTTTAAATCATTTATGTAGAAGTTTGTAAATAATGCGTCGTTTGGTTTAATAACTTTGAAATTTTCCCGTATAGTGAAAATGAAGCCACTATAATAAAATATAGTTTCATAAATTATGTGGGATATTTTCACTCCATTTATTTGAATCGAGCTAATAATTATTTAATAATAAATTGATTGTTATTCGTTAACTGATTGTTGGTCATTACTCTTCTGTACCTCTGAACCTGTGCGCACACACAAGGTCGTTGGTTACTGCAGTAAGCTTTACTCTTACCGTAACGCCGATCCTTCATCATCCCTAGTTTTACTGGCACGATGTATAACATTAAAGAAGTACTTAAATTCTCCGAACGTAATGATAATATTTACGTATATATGCCCAAAATTTAAATAATTTACTTTACATGTTTAGCGAGTTAACGCTAGGAATAATGCTCGCACTTAATTTATTCCCTTAGTGTAGCCTTCAGGCAGATTTTAATGTTGCCACAATAAAGATTCACGGGTAAATAACTACCAAGTTTACACGCTGTGTAGGTTTCGGGTTAACCTTATATTCAGTCACAATCCACAATTTTCCAAAAACACGTGCTCATACTGCGGAAAATCCAAGATCAAAAGGAATTGTGTATTATTTATTTAAAAAGCTAACATATTTGTGACCGACTTGAGCTGGTGTAGACGTTTTTTGTTTACTCGATTTACTACGTGACGATGGAAATATTTTTGTTCTTGTCAGTGGAGAATATTTTCTGTATATTTAACAAAAAATATTGTTTCTAAAATATCTTAAATTGGACATAATTTTTACCTATTTTACAAATGATTTTTAGGAATATTAAAGGTAGAAATAGTTGCAGCAAATATTTATATTTTTGCATTTTAAAAACATACTGTCTGACAAAAGAAAAATGCATAACTTTCTTATTTCAGATTTTTATTGAAATTTTATTTTAACTTCAGTGTTAAAGTCTGAATTAATTAATATTTACTCTTAGTTTTACTCTTACTGTACGAAGTATAAGAAAATTCCGATGGTGGTGTGACAATCAATCTTTTAAATTTATGTGTGAGGAGGCTAAAATTTAAAAAAACTATCGGTTTCACTAATATTCTTATATAGTTTGAGCAATCTCAGTAATATTTTTAAATTAAAAAAAAGGTTTTCGTAGCCCTGTTTTGTTTAAAAGACGGAATAGATCTCTAAAAATTCTTATTCAGGTACAAAAAAAGAAAATTTAAGCCATTGTAGTAAATGTTAAGCACAAAATACAAAAACAAAACAAAACCTTCAATCTTTAAATTATTTCATCTTGTTCGATGAAATGTAGCCTGTAAAGTAGATCTGATTTGCTCTTATTATTGGAACTATTCTTTTTTCCAAAGAAAGGTTTTGAAGTTTTATTTTTGAAGTATAAACTTCTACATGCGTGCTTGATTCACCAGAATTTAAATATTTTTATTTTGACTTTTTGAGGAGACAAAGTTAAGGCATTAACTTTGACTGTCATTAATGAAGTATTAAAATTATATATACATTATAGTATAATTATAATATACTACAATATATATTATACTACGTACCCAGTTATACAGATATGAACATCCATCTCTAGAAAATTTTAAGTCAAAGAAATTTTTGATTTGAATGCCTAAAAAATTCCTGTTAACTTTCAAGTGTGCTTTTTTATTTAACTTTCGAACTACTTATTATCTTTTATTTATAATTTGGCAACACTGGATGGAGTTGGTGATCGTAATGTAGTCAATTTGTGAGCAAAATTTAACTAATCTGCAGATAGATTAGTTAAATTATATTATAATAACTATATTTTAATATTATAATAACAATAATAAAAAATTGTCAGATTTTTATAAAATTCAAGTACACATTCACAGTACTTGAGAAAATAACTTCACATATTTGCAGGTCTCCAATAACTTTATAGCCGCTAAAAATGTGAAGAAATTTTTATATGTGTTATTTTATGTGTATAATATTTTGCCGTGATTAGAAATTTTAGATTGGAAAGAAATATTGTGTTTAATAAAAAGCATTTGAACAAAACTAACGAATACGTTTTCGATTAGTGTAGGTTACTTTCTAAAACTTTATATTATTAATAGTGAAGGAAAATATTACAAGGAAAAGGAACTATATTACATTATTTCTACCTGCTTTTATAAAATAAAACTCAATTTTCAAGCATATAATTTTTATTGTTTTAACAACAGGAAAATTCAGCATAAATTTATAAAACATTTTACAATATTTACTTCTAAATATTTATTACATGAAAGTAATTAATGTACATGATCTTTACACGCTGACTGGGAACTTGACGCAGAGTAATCTAATGACGTCAACTTGAAGCAGCCAATAGGGGCTCAGTATTCAAGGGCTGCTTCAAGTTGAAGTGCCAAACTGCTGATTCTTCAAGAATTTCCCTTATCAACAAAATAACCCTAGGTAGCAAATTTATAAAGCATTCAAATTTCAGCGAGCAAATTCTTTACAATTTTACAACCTATAAAGACATATATGTACAATCAAATCGTCCAACAAAATTATTAAAAGTTACATTTTTAACGTATTAGGCCTAGTATTATATCCGAACAATAACAGTACTTTTAGAAACTATTTAGTAAGAAAAATACTCGGACTTTGAGAAAAAACTGGATATATTAAATTGGTTCTTTACGTAAAATCATTTAATTTTTAAAATTTGTAAATTTAAAAAACATTGAGTTACAAAAAGCATGACCTTCATGTGCCTATTTTCATAATCCTATTTTAATGCGTTAACTAATTATAAGTGCCAAAACTTTCCACTGAATCTGTATCTTTTTATTTCAATAACTTTCTATAGAGCATCTGAGAAATTATGTTTTAAGTGAGATTCCAATGTTACAGGATATTTGTTAGTATTAAAAAACTTCTTTAAATTTAAAACAAAATTATCAAGGTTATTAGACGTGATTTAGTTCCATATTAAGTGCAAAAATTAGAAGATCTGATTGCAACGATATGCTGTGTATTTGCTGAACATAGTATGTAGTCAAGTTTATTCTCTAGCTGTCCTTTATTACATAATTTAGAAATGAAACAAATAATTATATTGTAAAACGTCGATGTTGAACTATCGGTATTTTCAATGAATAACAGATGTATTCTTAGTTAGAAAGTAGATTGGGTTTATTTTATTTGCAATAGGGAACTTTGAAAGAGAAACGAAAATCAAAAGCGGTTTCAGTTATTTTCAAAACCTTGCAAAACACTGTTGATAAATAATGCCCGTTAGAATATGTGTGGTTTGCGTAATCCTTTCTTGTATACGTTCGTAGAATTGCTCCATAATAACAGTTGTCAATTCAGCTTAAATCACAGCAGGACCAAAATGGGAAAAATCACAAAGTACAAACTTCTTTTAAGCTAAGGTGTTAAACCAGCTTCGTAAGAAATAATAATTATAAAAAATATGTTTTTAAATGTTTATTACTCAACGCAGTTTACTTTGTCATGCACTCAATTTTATAGTGTATGCTTCTAGTAGGGGGTTTTTTCTTTTTTAGGTTATATGCAATAAGTATACTAAATTTATTCAGATAACGTGAGTTTCAAATGCACTGTACAATATTTTTTTCAGATATCGCATTTGAATAACGGGGTAATTATCATAGTCAGATAGTCGTGTTGTTAATTAGAAAAAGTTATTTTTAATTTAATTTTCTGCCGCCATCTTGAAATTATTTGTTAGTTTTAGAGAAGTTTTTTTTTAATATTAGACTATTGCACAAACTTTTCCAACACTTCTCATTCAACACAATCTTAAAAAATAATTTGATTTTATGAAATTGGTTGTTATACCAAATACATAGTGAGTTTATTATGTCCACCAAATATCACTTTTTAACATCTTCATACATTTCTGTACATCGTGAAAAAATTATCTTGAATTCCTTTTCATCACATTTACGTTTCAAAATTGCTAGCCATTCTCAAGCATTGACGTATATTTTGAAAATACGTTTTTTCAAAATAGCACTAGTTTTTCGAAAATTGTTACTGACTATCCAACCATGATCATTGAAGAAACCACGGAAAAATAAGAGAAGAGAAGCTGCTTTGGAATTGTTCACTATATTACAACAAATACAATTTCATCTCATGATATCATCTTCCTCAAAATTCATAGTAACCGCTAGTGGTTCGGTAAATTATATATATTGGAAAATATATGTGTGGATATTTATCCGGTAAAACGAACAGTTTTTTTTAATTATTGTGTAAAGTATTCAAAACTCCCAATTAGGTAATTAAATTTTCCGTTCTAACTGAACAAATGTTTTCAAGTTTAAAATGTTTGGTGCGCATATTTTTTTATTTACGGAACAGAAAAAAATTTACAAGTGCAGCATACATTTTTTTTGGTGAAACTTAATATAAACGCACCTAAAAAAATTGTTTCAGCATTAAAAATCAACATTTAATCCAAAATATAAAAGACTTTTTTCAACAGAAAGTGGAACTAATCAGCACTCGATTTTATAAAGTTCCAAAACTTTCATAAATAACAAAAAATTGCTAAAAGTTGTAATTATTCCGAACATGATTTCATCTTGGTTATACTTTTGTTTGCGAGTATACAAATTGAATAGAAAAGTACGTTGTCAGAATATGTCTAAAATATTTTCAAAAACTAATTAGTAATTGTTAAAAAGTGTATAACTCCCATTAAAATGTCTAATTAAAGTGAAATGTTATTAACTGCAATAAATTTGAAAAGTCTAATAGATTATACTATTGATTAAGACAATTTTTTACATATTTTGTTTAGTTACTGTAAACTAGATTCTCTTACAAATTATTTCAGTTCGATATAACTATTTTCTCACATGGTAAAATGGCCTGCATCGCTTTTCGTTCATAATTTTCAAATGTTTCGATCTTAAAAGCTTTAAAAAACTTATTCAAACTTTTAATATAAAATACCGAGTATAAAATATCAAATTTGGCCCATTTTCTTAATAAGTTTTTAAAACCAATATTTATATCTATAGAATTGAAAACAGAGGCACAACAAATCCTCTCAAAAATATTGACTTTCTGACTTTCTGACAATGAAATTTTATCTCTACAAGCTTATATCAAACAGTAACTTCTTCAGTGAAGCGGTGTTTATCGTCCAAGTTTATAACGATAGTGTGCGGTTTCCCGGACTTCGCTTGGTTGTTGCCAGTCATATCGTGCACGTTAGGTCCCATTATAATACCCGACTTGTTGAATGGCGTGTGTCTCTTGCAAGTGGTACACGAGTCACACTCCACATCGTCACATTCACCTTTATTGTCTGTCTGTCTTGGATGTTGGTTTTTATGTAGATCGTTCGCGTGCTCTGCGTGGCCGTCTTCCTTCACTTCACTACCTCTGTCCGGCGGCAGGTAGGTAGAAGTAACGCTAGGCTGGACGTCGCTGATCTCTTCTTGAGCTATCTCTTTGAAATCGCGGGCGGCATCTTGCATGGCCGATATCTTTGCGGCCAAGTGGCGGTTCCCGTGCCGCATGTTTCGGTCCTTCAGGTACTCCAGCTGTACGTAGAGGCGTCGGAATTCTTCCTGCAATTTAGAGGATGAAGTTTATTAAAAACTAAAAAGAAATTAATATAAACTTTTTCGTAATAACTAATAACCAATGTTGTGTTTGAATACGACGAAAAAATAACTTCAGTTTGAAAAGTTGAGAGATTGTAAATATTTAGGTTCCACCCTAAAATATTAGAATACCAAAGAAATTTCGTTTCTCTATAGTTTTAAAACGTCAGTTAAAGTTAGAATATAAACAATTGGTAAAAAAAGAAATTTTGTAAATATTTAGATTACATTTATTTGTTTTTCAAACGTTGTGTCTAGTTGAACCCAAAAGATATTTCTTATGAAAATTTAAAAAAAATCTGTTCAACTGTCAAAACTGTTGTAAGTGCACCAACACTCTCCTTGTAAATTCATTGTATTGTCTGAAAGGTCCCCGCAGGGGTGTGTAGAGTAGCTACATCTATTGAGAGGGTTTAGACATCCCTCGCGGTACCCGAGTCTAAAACACACTTACACTTACGAACACTTACGACTTTAACACTTTATACTCACACTTGCATTTAGGGAGACGATAATAGCCACAATGTGAATTTCGCCTTAAAATAACAACAACAACAAAATGTTTGAAAGGATCTAAACATGGTTATTTCCGTCAATATTTAAAAACCGTTTTTTCAACAATCATAAATCATTACACACTTTATTATTATATAAAGTACATTAATTATTAGTTAAAACAAATTAAACTGTATTTATCGGTTGGTTCTTTTTACTAATAAGTAACTTCAAGAAATACTGAACGTAAGTTAATAATTATATAATTTCGCCAAATGTAAGCTTATGATTGTCCAATGTAAAATACTCAGTGAGTAATAATTCGCCCTTCCCTTAAATTATATTACCCAATGCAAATGATGTTTTTTTATCAGATAGGATAAAAAGTCTATTTCCGTAGATCCAGGTTTTCGTTATTAGCGAATTACGATTGGAAAATGAGTTGGTATAGCAGCGTTAGGTTAAATATCAAATTAAATACTCGTAACTGATCCTGAACTCTATATCACTCTATATGGTTTATATGAATATATATGTTATGTTTTGTATGTGTTAACAAGTCTAACTTTTTCAAGTTAATTTATTTAAATAAATCAATAAAAATTAAATTTGTTTCATTTCTCAAAAATTTCAAAATTACCACGTTATCAGCGTTAAAATATTCATTAATTCATTTTTTAAGTTTAAAAAGATAAATAATATAGATTTTATTGATGGATATTGTTATTAAATTAGATTTTTAAATGATTATAACATAATAAATAACTTGATGATCTAGTTTCTCTCTGTCGAAGTTTTATATTCGTATTTTTAATAGATACTCGTATGGCTTGTGTTTTTTTTCGTTTTTATAATGAAAACCAATTTTGCGACAAAAGAGACGCACCAAGATCGTTTTCTTAGGTACACAAATATTTTATCCCGTAATTATAATTTTAATCATTAGAGCTGTTTGCGAGGAAAGCAATGGTACACATGTAGATTTCTTGTTTTTATTTCATTACACGATATAAGTTATATGATTTGAAAACAATTATTCATATCTTATTATAAATAAGTAAATCTTATTGTTTAATATGATTTAAGAATTGAGAAATTTATATAATATTTAGAAGCAAAAATAACTCTTAAACTGTGGTTAAGTATCAGCCGATTGTACAGTATTTATTCGCTTTGACTAGATTATTTATTTAACTAGATTATCTTTATATTTTTTGATAGATAGGCCTACACATATGACCGTATCTAATTAAACGCGTTTTTCTTTATTAAAACAAATTTACACAAAGATTAAACTTATCTAATTATTTTTTTATCCTAAAACTGCTATATTTCAATATTTTATCAAGAGAGTAGCTTCCAAGAAAGACAAATGTATTTCTCATTAACATTATAGAATAATATTAGAATGTTAATGTTCCTTCCATCAGCGAGTCAGCGGCTATTGTACCTGAACTTCCTGTTCTGTGAGCCGAGCGTATTCCTGCGCCGTGTTGGTTATGCGCGTGGAAATGTCAAACTGTGAGTTGCAGGAAGCGTACTGCGAGTTCGTTATAGACTTCGGCTTCGTGAGAAACTTTGCCGTTTGGATTTTTTGTATCGAACTGGATGCTTCGTCGGTCTTTCCGTGGCCTTTGAATACAATGTACACCTGTAACACGAAACACGGACGAGTTTTAAATACATTAACACACTGCAATGTGTTTCAAACTCTAAAACAAATTTGAAACTTTTATTTTCGATCCTATTAGGTTTTAACTGTGAGTTTTTGACAAACTTTTATATTTAACGCTTACACCTGTCACTTTACTAACCGATTGCACAAGCGAAAATATAATAAACTTAATAAAAATTACTGGACTGTTAGGGTGTAAAATATTTTTAAAAAATATGAAAATATCTAACTAATTTGAGATATTTTATCAGCTTTGTTATTTAGATTGTGTAAAATCACTGATAATTTAAAAGTATAATCCTAATTTTGATGTTTTTACATCCACTAGGCCTGTTGAAAATAATGGACATTGAACACTCTCTATGTAAACTGAAATATCAATGCAGCAGCAGAAGGGTTTTTATGTCCTTGAGTTTGCAAAGTGTAAACCTACATACATATATAAAATACTATAATTGTATTACGTATACAATATAATTAAAAAACTACAGTCTCAGGTGGAAGCGAAGTATGATCACTGAAACAAAAAACAGTAAAATGTTAGAAAGTTACAAAAATGGACTATTGGCGAAGAGCCGTAGGTCAATCGAAACGGAAAAATACAATATTTAAAAACCCGTGACGTCACGGATGCCAAGCACAATATTGTAGACGACATTAAGACAAAGAAACTTTGATGGTTTGACCAAGTCAGGATAGATGGAAATAGACTTCCCAAACAGATTCTAAAATGGAAACCACATGGTCGCAAAAAAGAGGAAGACCGACACTTAGTTGGAGAGAAGGAATTGATATGAAAATGAGAGAAGGGTAATTGGATTAAGATCTATGGAACAACAAAGAAAAATTGAATCTAGGAATTGGAAGGCAACCGGATGCGTCTTCAGCTGAAAAGAAGGATTATATAATTGTAATATTAAGTTTCATTAAAATATCAGCTTGATATTTATCGTTTTGAATGGAACATTAAATATGTTGGCGTAAAGAATTTGTAAATACGGTTTCTTTTGTAAATGAGAAGATCCCTGGAAGGCTACATTTGACTCAAGAACACAACCTGTGCTTTCCAAAAAGTACTTCAAAATAACTCATAAAAAATTTTGTCTTTAAAATTTCTCAGACAAGGTTTCGTTTGTTTTCAGTCATTTGTAAAACCAAAAAATGATTAAGATTTATTATTTATGATTAAGATAAAAGGCACTGCAATTATTTGTAAATATAGTGAATGCTCTTCTCGTAATAATTGAAGTCAGTGATAAAAGAACTTTAAGTAAGCTAGTACAATAAATATAAAGATTCAATTTGAAACCTACAAAATTCATTGCTTTTAATGTGACACTTTCTCTCACTGATACCGTTAAAGCAATTTTTAAAGCCTTCTCAACCATTGAACTCGTCATCAAGTAATCCGACCTTTATTTCTAAATGACCTTGAAGTACTAAAAAATGGGATAATTATTTGTGTTTGAGTCATGATGGTCATTCATCCCTGACTGAGGAGTAAATATGACTACGTTTGTATCACCCTTACCGCAGATAGACATATTAAACATACCATTAAATATTTTAGATATTCAAATTTAGGGTTCGTAGACAAAACCAAGTACGCTTATAAATTCGCACTTGCGTCTGTCTGTCGGAAACGCAACTCTTACTCGCAAACAATGCGACCGATAATAAGAAAATTTGGCATAAATGGTCTTGTAGCAGCGCAAACCTAGAAAAATATAGTCATTGTCGACCGAAAATATTTCGGTATAATTAACAAGCAAAATTTTAAGGGTAAAAATTTGATTTAGTTTCATTTATCTAGTGCGGAGTATATATAAAACAATAAAATGTTATTATTATATAAAACATATTAAAAACAATAAAGCATTTTTATAGTTCCTAATTTTTTGGATTTTACTGAAATCTCATTAGTTGTGGTTATGTGTTACACATAAAACATTATAATCGTGGATAATAACAACAAAACAAATTTTAATTTTGGTTTTAATTATGTTTTTTTTTATTACCTTACTCCCAAAGATTAGACACAGCAGAAGCGTCACGGTTAGCTGCGTGTGACTGAAAAATATTATATACAGAAGATCCGGGTTGGCAGGGGACTGTAAAAACAACCTGAAATATAAAAACAACATTAGCCGTGACTACAGTTTTATAAAATAATAAAGAAAATAAACATTCAGTAGAGGAAATGTTAAAGAATGAAGGGAAGGTAAGATATTAATTAATACGGTAGTTCTTAATATCCTTAACTGATTTATACATTGTGCGCCAAAATAAACAATATTTGATTGAAGTTGTCTTGCTTATTAAAAAAATATACGAGTAACAGGAACATATAGTTTAATACAAAAATGTGTTATAGGTCCTCTCTATTTCTTTTTACACTTAAGTTCATATCAGTTACAATGATTAGAAAGTGGTTGTTATACTCGTCTAGAATATGTATTTTTATCGTAGTTCAACTACATTAGTAGTAGATGATCGTGGAAAATGCTTTCCTTCAAAACTTTCTAAATAAACTCGTCAATGGTGAGAGATGAAGTGAGAATA
Organism: Callitettix versicolor; assembly: GCA_022606455.1. Taxonomy (NCBI): domain Eukaryota; kingdom Metazoa; phylum Arthropoda; class Insecta; order Hemiptera; family Cercopidae; genus Callitettix; species Callitettix versicolor. The sequence continues at coordinate 32,055,402 of CM040191.1, forward strand.
TAATTAAATTACGTTTCCCGGGATTTAAGGCTGAATTAGCAGGTTAATTACAAAACGGTTCCTCAAAATTAACCTACACCTTATAATTCTGTGTGATTAGTGAAATTATCCTATGGAACAATTGGGAACGAAAAACAAGGAAAAATCATGGCATTTCTCGTAAAATGTCGAACTATTTTTATCTACGTGTCTTTTTATTGTGAATTACAGTAACAGGATTGCTGTTATTATTATTAACAAAATAAGACCCGAATAATCCCGCACGATCATTGCACATAATATGGTTACATACTCAATAAATGGTGGTTTTTCCACGAGCGTACATGGATCGTAAAATACAGGAAATTGTTGTTTCTGACGTTCGATTAATTTACGTATCATTAAAGCACTATTTATGATATATGTTTTATGTTGATGTAAGTTTCAACTGTTTTTAAAATGTATGCTTAAGCCATACATTGGAAAAGAACTCAGGGAAAACGTACACATACAAGCAAATATTGAAGTAGAGTAAAACACTCTAGTTTGTTTATCCCTGACAATCATATTTGGTTTAAGTTTTAAACAGGTCTGTTATTAGTTTATAAGGCTTCAAAGTAGGCTATATTATTGTATTTAACACATTATAGTCTATTTACATTTGCAGTTCGTGTTGCACCTATTTATCTAGAAGCGCATAACTTACTAAAAACACTAACAACTTATAAATCAACGTACGAGTATATATCTCTTCAGCTGAACTACAAGTACCAACTTAATGCAAAATAAAATGTAACGGCAATAAAATATTTTCTTTGGTTGGTGGAATCAGCATTTATATTTCACTGAATTGCGCATGCTCATATCCCTTATATGAAAAATATATTTACCGAGTTTTAAGAGAAGACTTACTTACATGGAAACGTTGAGAAAGACAGAGAGCAGAAACTCGTTGTATATTGCCATGGAAATAAAACGACTCTCGTTAAACTCTGATGGTGCTTTCCTTACAACGATGCAAAGCCGTATTCCCCACACCAGGAACAACACCTCCACTGGAAATGGAAATCAAATACCTTCAGCTGACTTCCATTAAGATTTGGAAGCGGTAATCGTCATAGACTCTGAATAAAGAACTTTAATTTTCAAACAACCGTCACTATAGTACACTTTTTGAGGTTATATATATATAACCTGGTGGGTGGTTTCACACACACACACACACATATATATATATATATATATATATATATATATATATATATGTGTGTGTGTGTGTGTGTGTGTGTGTGTGTGTGTGTGTGTGTGTGTGTGTGTGTGTGTGTGTGTGTGTGGTGTGTGGTGTGTGTATGTGCGCGCCTGTGTAAATCGGACACATAAATTATGAAATAAAATACAGGAATGATGTGAATAAGCTGATTTGTAAAAGAGGAAAGGTATTTGTAAAATGAGTACTGACTGATATTTTAGGCACTGCTTCAGTTAACAAATCCCTCAATGAATTCGACAAGTCCACCGACTTCAGATGGAAATTCAGCTTGTGGTTTTCAGGGTAATGGAACATACTTTTATTTTATAAAAGAATATATATATATATATGCTATGTACTAATTATCTTTTATTAAAAATTACGTTTCACTTTACTGAATGAAATGTTCACTTCAAGAAACAATTTAAGCTAAACCACGAACGAAACGTAGAATAATAATGTGAAATCCCGACAGAAGGACAGCACTGTTACTCCGACTGACACGTGAGCAATTATCACAGGACAGTTTGACAGTGCGAGGGTGGTTTCAACCCTTAACTGGCGCCACAGCCTTAGAACCAAGTGTTAATTTACGTTTTCGTTTGTCTTTTCCTAACTGAGCTCATGGGTTTTTTAGCTGCGTAGGCGTAATTATGAAAGATTTAATTAAAATATTTTTTTAAATCCGTCAAGAATATGATGATACCGAAAAATTGACCGCAGGCGTTTTAATTAGGTCTATACATTACATAATATTTTAATTGTCACATGTTAACATTTTTACTTTACTAGTATTCTGTGTTAAAAGATACATTTAGTTTTAAACATAATTTATGATTTACCTATATAAATTTAAAATCTTTCTAACTTTAAACGAGTATTAAAAGACGATTTTTTTTGTCCCAGCCTTATTGCACTCCATAAGGGAAGTCACCATGTAAAATTTTACCCGTCTCGTACATCAATCTTCGTGGCCAGTTGCGAAGTCTGATATTTTCAGTAGACTGCCTTAAACAGTTAGTAAGTTCTTAGCGGAATTTAAAATTAATTTAATACATTTTTATTTGTAGACTTGGGTGGGGCTTTTTACCACTTGTTGAAGTGTCGCTGGTAAAAACATTTGTGGAAGATGAAGATAAAATAAATTATCTACGATTGATCGCTGAAAAAAATAAAATAGCCTATGCCAAGAAACTATTTTCGGTCTTGATTATAAGAGCTGTGAGAGCTGATATTTTAGCGAAGTAGAGAACTTAAAAAATATTTTGTGTTAACGTACAGTAACAGGTCGTCATTCATAGGCTATATCAGCTGTTCAATTTTCGAACAGCTATATCAGTACAAAATTTCGAAATAGGTAAGTGTTTTGTAAGTTTATTTCAATGATGTACATTGTAAACGAAATGGTATATATATATAACTTTTGTGTAAAAAGCAAAGGTAAAACATAAATGCAACCGTGGGCATAAGATACCCACGACACAATCTTATACAGCTTTAATGTATCATTTATACACATCTTTCAATCAAACAAAAATATATGCGTACAAAATCATAAAAAATCCTGTCATTTAATTAATAAATTATTTTAATAAAAAATTGTAAAATAGTAGGTCTATTTTTAAAATATTTAAGTGGTATCAAATATCGGATTTTTTTATGATTTTAACTGATTCCATCACGATTTTCTTTGTCTAGACAAACGTAGCCTAGCTGTGACAAAGTTTTATACAATGTCAGATTTTCATATGTCTATTTGAAAAAAAATTACAGGCACTCAAAATGTCAGATTTATTTTTTTGTTACGTTAAATGTCTACTGTTACACGATTCGACAGATTTTAAAGATAATATTTGTGTTATTAAATATCACGTTTATTTCAATAACACCACTTGTTAGTAAAATAATAACATTTAAAAGTAAGAAAATTGTATTACTGTGGATGTTTTTAAGTATTTCTTACAAAAATAACATAAATCCTCCACAATCACATGTTGAAAATAGTATATTTATACAAAAGCAACATTTGTAATAATAGTTTCTTACAAAAACTGCTGTTGAAAGATTTTTTTAATGGAATATCTATCCCCATACATATCCCCATACATATGAAAATCATCGCCTGTGTATTATTGTGTTAATATTTTATTAGTTGGCTGTTGATATTTTATTCGTTATAACCTTCTTTCGCATGTTATTATTATACTTTATGGTACATTTCCTTTATTGCTTGGAAAACATTCTTCGAATTTTTATAACATAAGTTTATTTCCTCTCTTACTCTTACCCAATGATAAGGTTTCCATCAGATTGGAAAACGTTAAGACACTTGCGGAATAGAGTGTCATGAACCCCTCTATCTTCTATCAAAGCAATAAGGACAAATAAAGAATTTTTTTAAGTGAAAGATGCAAAGGATTACACTACTTTTAAAAAACCATTAAGATTAGCAGTTTATCTTCAACGTTTACGGAGGTAGAAAATTTCAAAATATGTTGAATTTTTAAAAGTGTAAAATGCTTGTAACAGACCAGGAATCCATTACAATGTTTGAAGTAGGTTTAATGTCCAAATGATAAAACGCTAAATAACTTGTGTAATAGAGCAATTTCTTTTAATTCATCAAAATAACCAGAAAGATATTTTTTTAAATTTCAACAAAAACATCATTGTTGCAAATATTTGTTATTATTCAATTGTGTAACTGCCAGCTTTATAAACAAAAATGTATGCTAAAAGTATGCTTATAATATCTATTTAAATGATTAAAAAGTTATAGTTTTTTTATCCAAAAGCATAGTTTGTTGATCTTTTAATTTAAAGTGTGTTTTTTGCAAAGAACGAATCAACCGTAAACAGATTTTAGGCTACCTTAACCTGCCGTAAACATCTTCAAAACAAAATGGCGGCTACTTATAATTCTTATTTTTTTAAAAGGTTTCATTTTACACCTTATAGTTTAGTTAGGTTATCCATTTTATGCTTTGAAGCGGCCAAATTTGGAGTTACAAAAATTCTGTTCGATTCAATGCTTGTTTATTACATTAAAATGCCAAGTTTGAGTGCTAATATGAAAGGGCTCGACACGTTGCAATCGAAACGTTTATATTTGTTAAAGCTACCTTAACCTGTCATCAACATATTCAAAACAAATAGCGATCACTCAAAAAGGTTTAATTTATTTTAAAATGTTTCATTGTACACTTTATAGTTTAGTTGTCTTATTCATTTCATGCTTTGACACAGTCAAAATTGACATGAAAAAAATTTATTTGATCAGTGTTTATTACATTGATAAGTCAAATTTGACAGCTGTGTGCTAGCCTATGAAACTATTCGACATATTGTAATTGAAACGTTTATATATGTTAAATACATTAGCTAGTAATTTCAGCCTACCTCAAATTATTTTGACCAGTTTAAAACAAAGTGGTTGGTACTCAAAATTTCTGGTACTCAAAAAACTTTTTAAAGTGTATTTGCACGAGCTGTTAAATAGGTTTACTAAATGACGATGCTACTGTATGATTTAGTTGTATGTTACATAATGTTAATGCCAAAAGGTGATGGGTTGGCCTATTTGGCCGACAAATTACTACATTCTTTCATTAAAAATAACTTTCTCTTCCAAACACAAACTTACTGTTTGTTTAACAACAAAACAAGTTGTTTAAGTCAACATTCAAATAAATCAACAGTAAGTTTTATTGATTGAAATATACCGTAATGAAACCACAGTAGTAGCAATAGTACTGCTAAACAGTAGTTCACAAAGAAAATCGCAGCGGCAGATGTGTTTAACATGGACTTTTTAAATGTCTTATGCAGTAAGTGAATTACATGAACTTACTCATTGTAAAGGAATGGTCCCACCAGTCTGTCCTGCAGAGGTATGCTTTCAGATCGTCCGCTGTACGTCCGACTATCACATTGGAGGGCGCGACGAGGGTTCTGATAATAAGCAATACTGTAAATATCGCAACAATGATACCGAGCCTCTTCAGCAGATCCATGTCGGTTATCTTCACTGCTTTTGCCGATCGTACACGGAATATTACCGATATCCTGGAAGGAAATTTAAAGATTAAAATAACTATAATACAAACTATATTACTAAAAATGAAACTTTATTTTAACTTATTCGGACATTTACCATTATTTAAATAGAAAGAGGCTTGTAGGAATATTTGGTAGTACTTGGAGTAGAGGGGAAAATATGTCTGTAATCCTGGGTTAGATTTAGATAAAAATAAATATAACTGCGGTTGTTTACTGGCGTGATATAAGCAGAATTACCAAACTATTTTTTTATCTTCATTTTTTAAAATTCTGATTTCATACCCATATTCAGCATTAAAATATACATATACCAGCAGTTTGACTTTAATTACCGGCATTTTAAGAATATTAACCAACCTCGCCACTATAGAGTACGTAATGTTTAACGATCCCTCAAAAAATGTCATGAACGACGAGAGTTGAAAGGTCCCGGGTATGGCTTTCTACGATGTCTTTCTTAATAGTTTGTTTTCTGAAGGCAATTCGGTAGAAAGATTTAATAAATAAATTACACATGTCAAATGCAACACATCGGGTACCTTCAGAACTTACGAGAGTTTTAAAAAATAATGTAAAAGCATTAAACAAACATTGCAATGACATGTAAATCTTGTTTAGTAGTTACGACAAAAAAATCTAGAAAAGATCTTAATCTCAAATATGCTTCATATTTTATATAACATTTGTGTGTGTGTGTTGTGTGTGTGTGTGTGTGTGTGTGTGTGTGTGTGAGAGAGAGAGAGAGAGAGAGAGAGAGAGAGAGAGAAAGTAGATTTATGATTCAGGTCCTTGTGCTAACTTGATTAACGGAAATCAAGATTCTAAAATAAATTTTATGAAAACGTATGGGAGTGAAGGTTTATTTATTTGTTAATTTTAATGTAACTTTTTTAATTTAAATTTTGAAAACCGACATAGATTTTATATATAACGAAAATTGAATGTTTTATTTAAACAATTTTTAAAATTCGCACATTTCTTTCAATTACGAGTCGATAGATTTTAAACCAGATTTGACTTGTAGTTGTTATTCGTTTTGCTTTGTTTTTTTTTTTATTGACGATTACAATACCACAAAATATAAAATCTTTGCGGCAGAATTTGAATTTTTTTTCTTTTAATTATTTTCTGCCAATTAATTAGTTTAGTACTTAATGTGTACACTTACAGTGTTATCACTTGAAATCACTTTTTTAGAATCAGATCCTGAAAAAATATCTAACAAAATCTATAAGTATTTTTTAAAATTATAATAATGCATTTTTATCTTCCTTATAGTAAGAAATGTATATTAGTAACTTATTTTAAATAGCATTATGTGTTTTCCTCACCTCCATGTTTTAAGCATTAAAGCTCCGTATGTAAGGGAGAAACCAATCTCTCGCAACCAGACTCGAACAGTGCAAGTGATTATGTTTGGCCTTGGGTACATCACTATGGTCTGCAAAAAATAAATTTACAATCTACTTTTATAATTGGAAATATAAGAAACTAAGTTGAAATTATCTGTTAAGAATTAATTTTTAAGAGGAAATTTTTAAAGACCGATTAACAACATCTATACAGCCAATGTTCCACAAAAATATCATACCAAAACTTTTTACAATAGATTACAAAATTACTAAAAAAGCAGAATATTAAACAAAATTATATATCTCGTTATGGAAATATATTATTTATGCGAATCAACTTTAAAATTGTAATATGTAGAGCGTGCACATTTGAAAAATAGTTACTAATATTTTATGAGTAGGGTTTTGTTGCGATGAGTTAATTGTTCCACTGTCATTCAATTTCAGTCTTAAAATAATTGAAAACTATAACATTTTAGTTTAATATTTATCAATTGATTTTTATAAATGACTTCGACGTGCGATACAGTAATGGCTAAAGGAAGTGGTTAACATTTTGAATTTTTTAAAGTGTTCTTAAACTCGTTACTGAGTTAAACACTTTACTTGAACATAGTATTTCAAAAGCAAGCTAAAGTTTGAAATGGTTGGAATGAGACTGTTGTAGAAAATGTATAAATATTATTGTGTTACTTTTATAAAATTTAGATTTTTTGTAATATCAACTTTGGTTTTGTTGTTTTTATAAGTAGCAGCATTACGGTTTTATATTGACTATTTAACGTCATTACATATACGTATGCATCATCCTTCTTCAGTACTTTTATGAAAGCCGTGTAAACATTATTACAGTGTTGAAACGATCGTTATTCATAATACTGAAGGGGATAACCCGTGCTTTTACTAGACTAAGCTTATGCAAAAATTCTAAACTACATTTTCTGTTAAAAACCTTGAATTGCGTGATTTTTTGACGAATGAATGATGACTATGCCTATTACAAATTCAGCTTTATAAAAATTGCTCAGCAAATTGATAGTAATAAAATTTCAGTATGTCATCATTAGGGAACATATTTGTCTTGTTTAATCGGTTATTTGTCATCATTTGTGTACATAAAAGTAATATGGCGTTTTGAGTATGGATCAACTCTCGCTTTCATGTGCCTAACAGTATTTAGAACAGTTTAAAAATCAACACAGAATTTATTTTACAAGATCAAAACTTTACTTGAACTAAAAGTTACTAATAATCTCAAAAGATATGTATGTGTCCTACATTTCCTGAAATGTAATTTGCTTGAGCGTGGTTTAATAAAATCTTTTCGACTGGTGTATATTCTCAATAGGTGTGTAAACACTCTAAACTGTAAAATATAACAGTTACTATTTTCCCAAAAAGGCCAACATATTATAAAAGTAACAGTTTGGTGAGTTTGTTTTAGGAGATTATAATTCTAAAAGCGATTTAAACAGTTACAATCACAGACAAATATAAGACCTGACAACAAAACTCATGATTCTGACAATGTATGATAAAACATATGTGTTGTAAATATATGAAGGAACATATTGTTTAGTTTACATTTATACGAAAAACCTACCTAAAATTCAACTAATTAGTAAGCAATGCATTGTACCTTGGTTTTTAAAATTATCACAATTGAATCTCGTGAACTCTGAATTTTATAGGTCTTACTAATCATTCAAGAGCTAAATACAGCAATACTTAACTATAACAGGATTAGTTATTGATAGCTTAAGCGAGTCTGCAAGATTTATAGAATAACGTTTACAGCAAGTACAAAAGCGTAGTCATAATGAACATTTGCACTATCATCATAAATAGAGATTTTTTTATATTAACATTTAATTTGTTTAATATATTTACCTATTAAAGAAAACAATGCATCTATTAAAGAAAGGTTGGCACACCTGAATATACTGGTGGGTACATTCAGAAATAATAACACTGTGATTAGTTATTTTTAAATTATGTTTGAACAACTTTCTTCAATGAAAATAACTTTGTAAATTATCCCAAGTAGATTAGAGCTCAAGGCTAGTAATTTAGTTATACTTACAGCTTTAGAATAAATCTTTTGAACGTAATAAACGCATATCAATACTGAATTAATTAAAAAAGTTTGAAATTGTTATTAAATATAGATAGATACATATCAAGATTTTGAGATTATATACGTGACTATTATTGAAGTCAAAGTTTTAAGTGCGCCTAAGGTAATTGTCCTTTTTAACTGCCATATTACTGCAATATATTACTATATTAATTTGGACGTTCTACACTTTCCAAATGCTATTTTTGATTATGAGCCAAACAGTATTTAAAGAACCATTTATACACGTCACGCAATATTAGTTTACAACGCGAAACGTCGTCAATTTCCTGTCCCAAAATAAGCAATCTGTATATCGGAATAGGCTTGAACGATTTACGTTTTTTATAAATAACTGAAATTGTAAATGAACGTTTAACTTACTTTGAACAAAGTTATGTATCTTTTTATTGGTTACTTTGGTGTTTGATTGTTCTGTAAACAAAACAAACATTGTTAAGAAAATCTATAAACAATATTTAGCTTAGTCAAATTTTCTGTTTAGTAATTACTATTTGTATGAAGGCATACAAGTACTGATGTTGCTGATTTATGTTTTAGATCAGGCATCATGTTCTTATTACCTTTAATGGTTGTAGCAGTACCAGTAGAATTTTCACAAACTTTTGATACTTTTGTCTATTCCTTTTAAGATTTCCTTTAATCTTTTATTCTTCGTTTCAAAATACGTTTGTAGTTTTCAATAAATATATTATTCAAAGGAGTAAAAATTTAAACTGTTTGAATAATAAATTTTCCGTTATGTACGGTCTACTTGTTCGGTATTTTCTTGAACCTTTCAAAGTTATGAATTGGAAAAGTTTATTAGGTAAGCGTGTGTACGTCTTATTTCGAAACTTTCCTACTGTTGAAATTAAATGTCAGAACGTATTTCCGTCAAGTGTACGTTTCCGTTCACCCTTAAAAGAGAAATAATATTCTTACCGTGCAGTAAATGAAAAACGCTCCCAGTGTAATAAATCTGAGCAGGACTGGGCTGGCAGCTCTAACGACCTGCAACAACATCGGTTCAATTGAAACTAATGTTTTCGATAAGATACAGAATTATGAATAGAATAAAATCTTACAGCATCCATTTTGAATTATAAAAATATATATTCCAATAGTGTGAACTGTTCTTTTTTTATCCAATAGCGATAATGTTTTTTCACTTAAACTGTATAACAAAGATGAATGTTAAAAGTTTTTACTATTACAAAATGAATATACTTCGTGTTTCCAAAATGAAAGTGAAATGTAATATAAATAAAATTTGATTAATAAATAATCATTAATTTTAAAATGTGCTTTCAATGTGTTGTTATTTATCAAGTAGCAGGTTTAATTTTGCCTAAATGTAAACATTTGTGCAATACATGCATTAAATAGTTACGATAGTACTGTTAGTTAAACTTTAATTTGAATGTATAATTAGATCATTTGTTAAGACTAAACACCTAGTAAATGATATACATTTACAACGTAGTTAATGTAGAACGGAAGTTAACTGATGTTCTTTATGCATGACTTATACTTTACAACATTATACTTTATTCTCCTCAAATTTACTTGTTGCATTAAACTTTTTTCAAAAAATCAAAACGAGTTTAAAAAAAAATAGAAATAAAACATATCATTAGGGTTATTTAAATGTGTGTGTGTGTGTGTGTGTGTGTGTGTGTGTGTGTGTGTGTGTGTGTGTGTGTGTGTGTGTGTGTGTGTGTGTGTGTGCGTGTGTGTGTGTGTGTGTGTGTGTTAGTGACAGTAATTTTGGCACGATTTGATTTGAGCACTTGGTACGGAAATCGATTTTAATAATAGTTTTAATGATTTCGTTACCAAACAAAATACTATAAATAGTTTTATAATTTCTACCGTTTCAAATCTTTAAAACATCTGCATTTTCTGAAAGGTTTTTGAAAATCTGGTTTTAACGTCACAATCAGCTTTAAGATGTGAGTAAATTAGCATCTTAAGTGTTCCATACAAGTGATATTAATTGAATGAATTTGTCGCATTTCGGATAGATTTTCCTTTTTTCAGTATAATATTGACGTTTATAATGCAAATGTTTTATAGATTTTAATATCGATGACGATGTCTAATCGAATATCTATAAAATGATTGTAAGATAACGAAATAATGTACAAAAATCGCATCAATCACAGCAACGTGACAGTTTAGTGTCGCGATTATATCAATATTTCATTCATAATAAATATTTAATTATAATTGCTAGTATTTATACGCAGTTAAAGATGGCTGTTATAAGAGACTGTAATAATTGAAACACGTTGAAAGTGACATTTTGTTAAAGTTCCTAGTATAAAATTTCACTTGGAGCGATAGCGAAACGAATCATGAAGTTTTGAAACGATCTATTTAGTTGGAGCGCTAAAGTGAATGAATGAATGAAGTTCTAGGGTTACGTTTGCACTGGGACCGTTCAGATCAATTGTGCTTACTTTCTGTATTCCTGAGATGCTCAGTTACAGCACTTTCTCCAGTACAAGTCTCTTCATAAAGTCTAGGTTTTAAGAGGAGTCAAGGTGGATAACTTTCCCGCTTCTAATTGATGATTTCCCAATTCATTAATGAGGCACTTGCAGATGTTTGCTGTGCTAATGACCTTTCAATTTCTCCCCCTTACTCTTGACTTTTCTCACAAAAATTGAGCTCCATTTTGCCAGATTTTTATTATGCGGTGAGTTCCTGTTCATTCTAAGTTACATTCATACTCATGAGAACTTGTCCGCCCACATAGAGCCCGCATGCATAGGTAAGGCTTATAAAGTACACTGAGAGGACGCCGGTATCCCAAGGTTCCATCTGATACACCACTAAACCGGTGTCATAAACTCAATGAGCACAGGGTGCTTTACACTTTGCAGTTAACCAAACTACGTAGATTAGTGTGTGTGTGTGTGTGTGTGTGTGTGTGTGTGTGTGTGTGTGTGTGTGTGTGTGTGTGTGTGTGTGTGTGAGTGGGTGTGTTTTGAGTAGTTGAATGAAAGTAGTATGAGCTATAGGTACGGTGGGATCGCTAAACATATCAGCTGCTTATTTTAGCTGCTTCCGCCGGCTGAACGTTGGTTTAAAGCTTCTCGCTCCAACTCGCGGTTAGTCTGGGCTCACAATACTTCACTGCTCCGCCGCGACTTGCCACTTTAGAGTGAGTTTTCACAGAGAACGATAACCGTGATTATAATCATATTGACTTTATAGCTTGGAAAATGTTTTCAGAAAAGGTGATAAAACACCCTCCTTATCTCCTGACTTTTTCATGTGGGTTTTACCGAAATTAAACATGGATAATGTCACACTGCTTGTGGATAAACCATTGACTGGACAAACAATACGGATGTTATTACTGAAAGAAATAGTTGAGTAAAAGGATTATAGTATTTAAGAAGTAACAGTATAAATATGTTTAAAAAAAAAGAAATAATAAACACGTTCTTGAAGTTAGTCTCATCACTATAAATTTTTATTAGAAATTATCAAGAAAAATTGCTTGTTTAAAAGCAAATTTCAAATTTTATTTTCGTAAAGACTTAAATATTTTGTTTTGCAAAATGATCCCATAGTTGTAAGCCTTCGTCGTATTTATCTGTCCGAGGTCACTAATGACGTTATCAGTAACTGGTTACAGATATTTCTGCCTATTATTAGTTATAAAAATTGGCGTTAACAAACTCTTTAAATAGATACCTGAATAATAAATTGGGTAAATTTCAAAACATTCGGCTCTAAAATTTATAAATTTTATGACAATGTTTTTGTATTCATACTTTTATGTTCTAATTTAAAAAAAAAAAAACTATTATTTCTACAGCCGATACTGAAAAGAAGCACTGACCATGCAAACAAGTTAAACTGCGCGCTGGATTCGCGCAAGCCTGGCGAAATCGACAGGCTACACTCCCTCCCCAACAATGTACTGAAATTCACTAAAATGTAACTCAGTTAGCAACGTAATAAAAAGGGAGTGTAAGAAAGGTCACTCTAAGCAAGTCTCGTTGCAAAAGGGCAGCTTTTACGTTTTTATTCTACTCAATTTTTACGACGAACGTAACCCCCTCCGCTTCTCAACATCAAAGCGTAGTTTTTTTGCTAAGCACAGAACGTTGTCCAGTAATAAAGTGCACGAACTGAATTGTTCGTTTTACGGATTATTTATTGATCAAATCAGTTTAGCAAGGGAAAAGAACGTGAAAGTAGGTAAATTGAAAAAAACGTATAATTGACCGGAGGGTGTTGAATATAAGTAACAAAATTTGTAAATTCAAATGGGGAACGTTACGCTCACAAGAACTACTTTATGGGCTGCAACCGTCTTAAAAATGTGACAGAAATTTATTAGCAAAAACGAAGAAACAATGACAATTATGCATACGCAATAATTGAATAAGCAAAGATTTCAGTGTTTTGCAATAAAAATTTACCGTAAAAATTATACCACATATATGACACACAGATATGAAAGCCACTCTTTTGAAATCAGTGTACCTGTAACGGATATATATATATATATATATATATATATATATATATATATATATAACAAAATCTCAAGAGAAGTAGCCTGGAAGAGAGAAGAGGTGGTCGATACAGCTGACACCGATCAGCCTGCTGCGTTTCTATACTGCGCATTTCAAGGTCTTGTCCTCATTTGAAAAAAAAATAAAACTTTGTATTTGTTAAAGGCTGAATTGTACCGTATTTCAAGAACCGGTCAGTTTTCTGCGTGTCCAAAATTGCGGACTTCAAGGTCATAGGTTCGAAACTGGAATCACTCCTGTTTCCTTGTCGTTAACACCGATTGCTCGTCTTCATTTGTTTAACAGACAAAAAGTGTGGAACTTTGGGGAAAATATTATTTATTTTGTAATTTATCCTTGAACCATATTCTTAAATCTACTACATTGAAATCAATTTTGAATCTTTAAAACAGGCAGATCAGTTGTTTCTTTTTTGACAACAATGATATTAATTGATAAATCCATTTCTTAAGAAAATTGACCTGATTTTCCTTTTTCTACTAACACAGACTACTTCACAAAATGTCAATTAGTATTTTATTTTACCATTATATATATATATATATATATATATATAACACCGATTGCTCGTCTTCATTTGTTTAACAGACAAAAAGTGTGGAACTTTGGGGAAAATATTATTTATTATCCTTGAACCATATTCTTAAATATACTACATTGAAACCAATTTTGAATCTCGTACATTACAATATATAGTTACATTTTATATTACTTCCAGCTATATAACTTCACTATTACTTGAGGAGTAATAACTTGATATTCTTCCAAATAATTCTTTAAAATTTGGCTTTAGGCCTACAGCATAGTTGGCACTGTTACTTCTAACACAATGCATCTATTTTTGTGTGACTTATTGAGCAATTTTTTTTTAATTTTAAATTTTTAAAAATAGAAATAAGACAAAAAAGAAATGATTTTTTATGATGATTTGTACGTACGGATTTAAAGAGTGCGACTAGCAATTAAATGTCCGTTATTGCACTCAACCTGTTTACCTATTATAACAATAATTACATGTCCGACTTGATTACTTCAAATAACGGTATGTTTGATTTATCAAAAGCTTATTTAAGTAATTGTTTTCAATGTTTTTTTTCATAATTCTCTTTATAAATTAATGAGGTGTTTTCCAGTATATTTTACTAGTCAGGTTTCGAATTACAGTATCGATAAAATAAACATACATTTTCGCTACTACCAATTATCAAAAACTTTTTCTCTAATAACACATATTTTTTAACTACTTTCTCTTGCCGTTCTTAAATAGTTTTTACATAATACATAGAACTTAGTATTTACATAATATGAAACTTTAAAAAGTAATATCTGCTTTTAAAAATTTATTACACAGGTTAAATTTGCATAGTGACTTTTAAGGGGCGCCACTTTACCTTAACGTTGCCGTATTTCCAAGTGAATAACACCACCACTGGTAGACAGCAGATGATGACGCAGGAAAGAATTAAGAGAGCAGTGCGCATCACCCAGTTGAGAGACACTACACAAGGACTTCCGTCAAAACACGCTTCGCATCCTTCCGCGCAGTGCAAGCATTCAAAAACTCCGCTCTCATTATACTGGTTCTCTTCACCCTATTCAAGGACAATTGAAAGCAATCCTTCACAAATATTTCCAACTTGTAGATTGTGTGCATGGGTGAAACAAATAAATAAAAATGAACCGCCTCGGTGGCCTAGTTGATAGCGTACTGGGCTTTCACCCCGAGGACCCATGTCCAGGCCAGGGCTTGGCATTTTCATACGCTATAAATCATCCTATCGTCTGCATTAGCAAAAGTGTCCACAATAGTCGGACGTAAAAAAAAAATAATAATAAATAAATAAATAAAAAATTGAATATGAACGATTTGTCAGTTTGAAAGAATTATGAAAGATGAAGGGTAAACAGTACGAGAAAATTATTTTCAGTACATTCATTCGCCTTTCCTTGCTTTGAAATTTTTCTTTGTTTCTGTTATAATACGACACTAATTGTTTTAATAATTAAGGTAATCCGTATAAACAAAAGTAAAATTGATAAAACTAGAAAAATCGGTTGAATGTACTCTCCAAAATAATAACATTCCTTGCAGAAGTAATAAACATTAAGAAGAAATGCAAAGTTTTATCAATTTTTCATTTTATCTTAACAGTAACGTCTTGATAATGGAGGTAATTTGAATCGCAATAACAAATGTAAAATTGACAAAAATAGGAAAATATATTGCATTTTATTGAATTAATTTCATACGGATAAATGTATTAAATAAAATAATGGTATTGACAAAAGAAATAAAAGTTTTATTAAATAATTTTAACATGGGTGAATCAAACTGTGATATTAATAGAATTAATATCAAACAAAAACAGTACCTATTGTTTTCAAAATATATGTTTTCTGTTTCTCTCTCTCTCTCTCTCTCTCTCTCTCTCTCTCTCTATATATATATATATATATATATATATATATATATATATATATATATATATATATATATATATAATAATATATATAAATATATATATATTTATATATATATATATATATATATATAAATTTTTATCCACGTCATAAAAATGCATTTTAATATTTAGACATTTTAAATTTCTCTAATTTAAAATTGAATAATAAAGTAAATGAGTTCTGAGATAATATTAAACTGTGAGCGTTGTGGGATGAATATATTATATACACATATATTCAATAGTATTTTATATAATAGACCTTCATTGATTTATTTGTCATGTGGGTGGCACGTGAAGCAGAATCTGTTTATCTTCCACTTTGGGGCTGCCAGAATTACAGAAAAAGAAGAGCACTTTTCTAATGATAGGGACTGATATGACTGTCAAATAACACATGGTATGCCTTTGGTGTTAAGACGATATTCGTATGTTGGGAAACTCCGGAAACTTGGTATGTCTATACTGATGGCTTCAACACAAAAACTGCATTTTTGATGAAGTGTATTGCCTGAGACCAAGGGTGAGGAGAGTTGGTGGGAAGGGACAGTGCAACAGTATTTCAAGCAGAAGTACTGGCCATTAATGACTGTGTTCAGGAGAAACTTTGTAGGGATTTCAAGAAGATTCGAATTCGTATTTATACTGACAGTCAGGCAGAAAGCAAAGCATTTGTTGGTTCCTTAATTCAGATCAAGCTGGCCTGCGAGTGTCGAGAAACCTCAGCGCTCTCTCCCTGCGAAAGGGTACAAGGGGGTTGGGGTTAATGAGGAGGCTGTACTACGATCTGTATCTGAGTGTATTGGACCCGAACAGGCTTTAGGGATGTCTCATTCTTTGGCCAAGTGTAGTACCAATAGGTGGCTGAACTAACAACACCAGGTAGTATAGAACCACAGTCATGTGCATTTCAATAGCAAGCGCCTTTTAAGAAAACTCTCTCATGGATAACAGAACAGATATTACGGGGAGAGAACAATTCAATAAAATTATAGGTCGTTGTTGTAATGAACATGATTAGAATAGGGATGTACCACTGAGAAACCGTGTGTAGGCTATGCAGGAGAGAACAGAAATTGCAGGCCACGTCATAATTTATGATTGTAAGGCAGAAGGCTAAGCGTTTTGGCTTTCAGGATCTCAAACAGGATGAACTAGCCAGTGGGTTGCTAAAACTTATTAAGAGTTCCAGTATGATAAAATAGAACTCAAGAGGTTTAGTTATCATAGTTCCTGAGGTTTTAATATCCCTTCTTCTAGTGTTCTATCTATCTACACCAATAGTATTATTTTTAGTTAAAAGCTTTGATAAGATGTTGTATAAGTACAACATAAACACAATGTCACTCACAAAGAATCGGTTTACATTTTATCTCAGTTAGAAATTTTATTTATTTTAAAATTTCAAGTGTCGTAATGAACGTTTTTTATGTAAAATATGAATATGAAGTAATCTTTCCATATTTGTACGTATTCTTTGCATATTAAAATCTGATTTTAAGGGCATATTTTAGTCATAATATTTTCCTAAAATATATCCCTATACTTCATTTGTCAAAATTTTACATAACTCTAGCTAGTTTAATATCATGATGGAATTATTGAAAAACAAAACGAAAATAGTTCTCCTTAACACATATTAAAAAAGCCAAAAAACACAAATGAATGTTAGCCAATAACTCTTAATTTAAAAATTTGTATCTAACCATTAGTAGAAGGATAACTGATCAGCAGAACTCAATATTAAGTAATTTTCAAAGCAACTTACAATCTCGTCCACTCACCAACATAAGCTTCTCGTACTCTTCTTCTATGACAGTTCCGTTGTAATATCTATGAGCAGCTTTGGTCTCGGGAAAGTAGAAACCTCTCTTGCATTGACACCTATAGCTGCCTCGACGAAACCCGAGTCCTGGGATAGGTACACACTACAAGAAACAGTAACAAGTTTTCAGAAATTCTTGTTGTATACTTTTATTATTTTTCCTATTGATTGGTGGTTATATGAAAACATAAAGATTTACAAAAAAATAAGAAAATTTTGCAGGGCGTCATAATTAATAATTTTTTTGTGCATTTCTATTAGATCGTTCGCTATTATAACGTTCGTAATGATAATGACCAGAGTTCAGATTATCTAAATTGCCTTACCTTCATATTACTTTGTAAGAGGTTGTTAAAAATTTATAAATATATGCATGTGTGTGTGTGTGTGTGTGTGTGTGTGTGTGTGTGTGTGTGTGTGTGTGTGTGTGTGTGTGTGTGTGTGTGTGTGTGTGTTGAAACGGAATTTTACTGCATAACCATAAGAAATAATGTTAGGCAGAAAAATTATTTCATTTCGACTTTAATGTACGCGTAGTTAAACAATGCCAACCTAATATTAAGAATACAAAATTTTGAATAAACTAATAATTTTATAAATACAGACAAATAATAAAAATAATGAATTTAAATAATAAGCATATCAAATAAAGTTGTAACTATAGCAAGTAGAATAGAAATTAGAGCATATATAATAGTGATTAAATTAAAAACAAAATTTATAACTTAGAATAAATAATTATATACAAGGAAAGATTGGTAATTAGCAAGAAATCGTTTAAGAAAAAACAATACAGGGTGTAAAATGTTAACTAGGACAATGGTTCAAAATATGTTCATATGAAATATAAATTTATAAAATATAATTTTCTTAAGATAAATGGTATCGGACAAAATAAGGACAATAAAAGCCAAATTATTCAGTTAAACTAATAATAATAAATAGATGAACTTTTGCTTACTTAAAGAGATTTGATTAATTATATTTTTGTATTAAAATAAATCCAGAGTTTCTTATAATATATCTGGTGCTAAAATATATGTGTTATATTTATAAAATTAGCATAAACAATTATAATTAAAATATTAAGGGAATTATAAACATTTAAAACCTGAAAATTAGGTGCAAAATAAATTAATACAAACTAAACAATCAAATAAAATAAGCTGAAACAGAAAAGTAGCAATATATAATGAACAGAAAATGCTACAATCACGAATCGAAGTTTACTGTAAACGTGGAAGCAAGACCAAGACAATGGTTAAAAATCAGGAAAATCGGTCAAGGCAGTGGAAAGTTATGGGATTGTCTTGATTTTAGAAATAGTTTTGACAGAGTGACCAGAGAAGGGGTAACTTGGTCGTAGAAGTGACACGTCAGACCCCACCAGGTATACTAGCACAACTCGACTAGTAAGATATACTAATTAACCAAAATGGGTTAATTAATATGTAAAAAAATAGGTTACGATATAAAGAAAGGACAAAGAAGGTTCAAAGTGAGAGGTGTCAAAGATATTCCATTGATCTCAACATATCTGCAAAGATATTCAACATCTCAGGTTCTGTTGATGTTTTATACAAGAAGGGAAATTTCGAAAAGAAAGAAAATTTGGGATTCCCTCAATTGCATAAAATTCGCAATAATGTAGAGTTAGGCAGGCACTGTTTTGGAGGAATAGCACGTGAGAGGTTGTGTTTTCAGAAGTTTGAAAATTACTCGGGGCCGGTTGATTCTCGTACGCGTCTGACAAGATTAAATAATTGTAAAAATTCGAATCTAGGGAAAATAATACAAATGTCGACGACATAAATTAATTGAAAAAACGTAATAAGAGAAACTGGTAGTACAAAGTAGAGATTACTAGACAAATAAGATAAATTCGCGAAATAGAATAACATATTTGCAAATAAAATTTTAAGTCAGCACTAGCGGACAACCGGTATGTTGAGGATCACGCCTACACTGCAACCACCAACAGTTAACAAGGACATCCGCCAATTGTGAGAACCGGAGGATTTCAGAAGTGGTCAGGAAACCCGTTCACTCGAATCAAAATTGCCCAGGAACATCTCGGGACAGCTGGATGAAGCAGGTACTGTTAACAAATCCAATAACCACTTCTAGCGTAATACGTATTTACTATTTTCAGTGAATGAGTGTAAATTATCCTGTAAAAATTTGTCATAAATTTAATGAGAATTTATATAGATATTAAAGTTGAATAAGAGTAATCTATAACTGGAAATAAATTAGAAAGTTTCCATAAAAAGAATAAAATATTGAAGGTCATTAAATTTAAATAAATAAATCATATAGGAAATTTGTTAAAAATAATAAGCAAGTTCAATCAAAAACCTAAATTAAGTGAAAGGGGACGTAAATTAAATCATAACCAAAAGGTGTAAAATAACGGGAAGAAAATATAATAATAAAAAATGTAAACCTAAAATAGATGGAAATTAGGGAAGAAAGCAGTAAAAAAAATTAAGAGATACCATAAAGTAAGATTGGTCAACCAAATGGTAGTTTGTTTTAAAAATTGAATGTGTAGGAATTAGACTAGATATAAATTTGTGGTAAGTGTTTTGAGTTGAACCAATGTTAAAATAAGATAATTTCTG
The DNA here is from genome assembly GCA_022606455.1 of Callitettix versicolor. Classification (NCBI taxonomy): domain Eukaryota; kingdom Metazoa; phylum Arthropoda; class Insecta; order Hemiptera; family Cercopidae; genus Callitettix; species Callitettix versicolor. The sequence continues at coordinate 32,075,630 of CM040191.1, forward strand.
TATTCTAAAATAATAAAAATATATACAATTAAGGCAAACATATTAAAAATATATTGTAAGAAATTGAGAAAAAAAATTAATTATTATTATTTTCATACGAAAGTTATAAGATTGACATTTAATTTTGAAGAAGTATATTAAATTAAATTTAAATAAAGAAATTGTGTAATTGAATTAATTATAAATCAATTTAAAATATTTTGACACTTTCCTGAAGAAATATTAGTGTAGTAATTAATTATTTGGAAGAACCCTCCAACGAACTCAACGACCCAAGAATGGTTATTTATTCTAAAAGACAAAAAACCAGTCCTGCAAATAATAAGTGTTAATAATCTTATATTATTAATATTTCGGTTTTATGTATGATTTTCCGTAACAATCGTACCAAAAGGGTTACTGAGATTCAACGCAGCAGGCAACAATTGTCAATAAACAAAAAAGAAATTGCTGGGATTACTATACTACTGTGGCTTTTGAAATAGGTTTCATCTTTTTTACTTAATTACTCAGGAATTCTTTCTGATAGCGGTAGACCAAAAATACCGTTGCAGTGTGTGTGTGTGTGTGTGTGTGTGTGTGTGTGTGTGTGTGTGTGTGTGTGTGTGTGTGTGTTTGCGGCGAAAATAAGGTTTTTTTTCTGAATTCTTTTTTAGTAGAATTTGTTACGATTGATTAGGAAAAAATTATATAAACCTGATGAGAAATTTTTTAATAAAAAAATTATGCTATCTGCAGATCCAATACAGTATTTAAGTAATATAATTATTGATTATCCTAGGATTTCGTGGATACTGTAGATCATTAGTTACATAAGGACTTCAGTTAACACTCTGACTTTTCAATTGTAAATTTGATATTTGGTACAATAAAATTTTGAAAATGTCTCGACAAATATTTTTTTGAATAATTTATTGTAGTTAAATTAAATTATAACTTTTTATTTTAATTATTGACTCTATTATTTATCAACAATTAAAAAAATATTTATATATATGCAAAATTAAATTTTAAAATATTAATTTCAAATTCAACCAGAATTTCGTACCAGACAAAACAATTATCAACCAAATCAATCTTTTAGCATTGAACAATCGAAATCAGTACTAATTTTGTGAAGATCAGTTCTTATTCTGTTCCCAATGTTAGTTGTCCTGTTGATTGAATCTCTTGCGGCGTGTTTTCCAATTTCTCGAAGTCCAGTTCCTTGGTTTTGTCCTTCCGTAATAAACGACATAGACCGATTGTCGATTTCGTATTTCGCACGGTACAAAAATTACGCGTGGCAACTGAAATTTCAATTGAAGTATTCTTTAGTTAATTAAATTTCGTATTTATTTTTGATTCTTCTTAATTTACTTGTTAATTTTTCACGATGTGTTTATACGTTTTATGCTTTATTAATTTTTCAATTCGTCAATGACTGAATGAACGTATCAAGTTTTGCATTGTTACTTTCTCCAATTCAAATGTGTTAATTTTTAATATCGATCTTATAGTGAAACGGACGTATACTCAAAAACATCGATTTAAAATCATTTTAACTTCTCTACAGAATTAGCTCCGGCTAACTTCCTTTCTACCTTGCCAAATTTGCCAATTTTCAAAAAAGACCCATTCGTATTTTCTACTAATATATCGACTATGTGTTTTCTTTAGTTATTCCTGGAACCTTGCTGATATCCTGGATTCTCCTAATGGTTTTTTAAATCTTTTGAACTGGTGTTAATTTGTTTTTCAATCACTTATTTTAATTTGTTGACCCATCTAGTTGTACTAGTTTAATACTGGAAAACCATTTATTGACGTTACTTCCAAAATCAGCGGTCGTTTTTGTAGCTGAGATAAGGCTAACTTCAAAGATCAAAGTCCTAAAGAATCTGCAAGGATTTTTCCAATTTTCTGTAAATCTTGAATGAAATATGCATCGTTTTCTCAATATGAAACTAGAACTGGTGTTTGACTATTCCGAAATTGAATAAATCGCAATTCATGAAGACATGGATATTTTAGGCTCCTGAATTTGTTGATATTTTTTATGATGTTATCAATGCCTAAAGAGTCGTTTAAATAATGATTAAAAATATAGTTGCCTATTCTTATGGTTGAGAAGGGCTCGTATGTATTTGATATTATTAATGTAATTACGTTGAAGACTTTTTTATGTTTGTATATGCGCGAGCGCGTGTGCGTGTATTTGTTTATGTGTAAAGGACGTATTAGTGTTTATGTTAAAGCATGATCCTACTAACTGCTGTTTCTCAGGCACGCTGTTAAGGAGTTAAAATCTTATTTCGTTCCTTTTTTGTACTGTATGATCTGTTTTGTTGAACGATTTTGTTATTTATTAATTTTGTTTTCAAATTAGTCTTAATTAATATTTTTATTTTCTAATATATTTTTTACATTACATTACAATACAATATTTTTATTGTTTTCGGATCGGAGAGGAGTAGATATGATGGACTAAACACAGAAATAAAAATACGAATATATTGCTTGTGATAGTCAAATAAGAATTTTATAAAAGGTTAAGATTAATAAAAATACTTTTTGAAATTTGCTTCCATCACGTCATGGAGACAGCTGCGAGTTACGATTACTCCTTCATGTAAAAGTTCATTTCGTGTATTGTGAACGCACATATGCACATAGTGAAGGAGAACAATGAACTTTCAACCATTGTCCGGAATAAAGGCACACTCAGTGGAGTACGTAAAACAATGTACTCATTTGTATATTTCGGACAGTAGTCTTAATTGGAATATTTCAAATGCAAAAGTGGTGCGAGAGAGAGGTTAACCAACTTTTATGGACTACTAATATTTATTTGGATGTTTGCCATTATTTAAGTATATAAAAATAAAGAAGGACGTTTCGAGAGTTTGGATCTACCCCCTAACTTAAAACTAGAACACAGTCGAATAAGTCTAAGCACATGTTAAAATTATAAAATCAAAGAAGTTTTTTAAGGCTGATTGTCACTTACGTAACAATAAAAATGTACCGGCTAATCTTGCATCAGAACACTCGCTACACGCAGCTGTCTAGATGAAGTGATTTAAACTAATTTCCAAACTTATTTTTTTTTACCTTACCGCTTTTTGAAATTCTGATTTCAGTCATAACCAGCACTTAAATCTGCATAACCTTTGCATTTAAAACTTTCAAATTGCATTGAAAGTACGAAAATGAACAAAAAGCCGTGAAATTAAATTTCTAAAGGATTTGAAAATTCAAAATGATAATTTATATAATTTGTAAAACTTATAGAAATATTATAAACTTTAGACCATTTGAAATGGTGCCATGACCAAAATTTGCAAACGTGGTAACGTTGACACATATAAAAAAAATATAATTTGAATATACTTACGTAAATATACGTAAACATTAATTAACCCTCAAAAAGTTAACTAGAGGTTTGACGGCAAAATTTCCGAACAAAAGTAATAATAACATATTTCGTAAGTAAAAAAATCATTAAGTATAAAAATGTAAATAACTGAACTGAAGTATATTTGATCATACTTTGTTGAAAGTATGCGTAGGCTTATAAAATAAATAAAAAGAATTAACTGTGCACAAAGATATTGAACAAATACGTTTGTCTCATGTAGCAGACAAAAGTAAGCAATCAAAATGTTCAGGTTGTTAACAGGAATCTAAAATTCTTTCACAATGTTCAATACTGAACAACGGTATTTGTATGTTTCGCTAATTTCCAGTTGCAAATTAAAAGTAACTGTAATTTACACTTCTTTACTAATTAAAGTCGTAACATATTTTGCTAAATTATAATTTTATTCAAGGAGATACGTTAAAGTGAAAAATAACCGTTTGTTTTATAGCAACTGTTACCGCAATTAGAAAGAATTATCTGCTTGTTAAATTAATTGCAATAAAAATTCAATTACGTTTCAGGTGTTTACCGCTGTTAATATATTGCAGTACTAATTAGATGTGAGATGAGGCAAATAGTAAAATGACGATAAACTGACACGGTAATATTTACTGGCAATGTGTGTGTGTGTGTGTGTGTGTGTGTGTGTGTGTGTGTGTGTGTGTGTGTGTGTGTGTGTGTGTGTGTGTGTGTGTGTGTGTGTGTGTGTGTGTGTGTGTGTGTGTGTGTGTGTGTGTGTGTACAGACAAAATCAATATCAGTTTCAACTTTTTGAATCGAATTAGCATAGTACGCTTTATAAAATTATAAAGTATGAAATTATAAGTATGAAAAAAACTCAACAAAAATACATCAAGTTATTTTTTTCTATTTTTCAACTGTCTTGTAATTGTGTCTACATTATGTCTGAAATAAGAAACACTGTGTTTCCACAAAAGCATTTACTTTTTCTTTACAACAGTTATGAAATAATTGGTTATCATGACTTTTTTGCTTAATGGAGCTTTGCGTTAAGTATGCGGATTCTGTATTGCAGACGACATACAGTTTTTATCTATTGTTAATTATGCTTGTTAAGCTCTGTTTGGGAGGACATTTTATTTACCTAATTACTAGTGAGCAAACACATCGTCTAAATCCACAACACCTTGGGAAACAGGCAAAAAGTAGACCTGGTGTTGGAAATAACATTGAGACTGACTGAAGGAAAGAAATCTCAAATAAAGTAGGTTTACAGTGTTTAAAAACGTCGATTGGGAGCGGGAAAACGCAAAATACTAAGAGAATTGGCGGTAGCAAAGGGGCCTTTAATTAAACCTGTAAGGAATAAACCGTGGGCGTCAGAACTTATTTCGGAACAACCCTTAAGGAATTCATTTCGAGGAATTGTGGTTTGAGGGTGCATCTTAGAAGGGCAAGAATTTACATAAACGATAAGCCGCGCTTAGGGTATGAGGGTCTCATAAGGAAACTGTAGGTCAAACAATCTACGACTGTTAGGTTCTTGCAGACAGGATGCGAAAGACATTAAGGATCTTCTTGGACATGCAGACAGGATCTTCTTGGACCTCTAGTTGAGTGGAAGCTCAGTCCTCAACCAATAAACACATTGGTTGTGGTGCTGGCGGGAACTATTAAATCAAACCAGAAACTCTAAATCTCTTATCTGTGTGTCTTAGGTGATTATGAGGGAAAGAGATTTTTAGATTTTCTTTCGTCTTTCCGTTTTCAGGTATTTTGTGTTCAAAAAATTGTTTTTACTTAGAAATCTTCAAAGCCGTCCGTCTGCGTATCAGTGTGCATAACTTTGTGAACTAAATTAATTGCCCACTTTTAATAATCTTAAACATACCTGTACAAGTCTACTTTGTCCATAATTTAGATGAATTTCATTAATTTAGAAACGTTTAGAAGCCCATATGATGTTACAAATCTGTTAAAAATCGAATTTTCTCAAAATCGTCTCTATTTAATCGAATTTTGCTAAATAATAATTTTTCAACAAAAAAATTGTTTAGCAAAAAACCTATAGGTTTCTATTACCATGAAAATCCGAATTTTTAAAATTTAAAAAGTAACAAAAATCAGTCAAAACAAAAGAAAATAAATGGAACTTTAAACATTGCTCTTATTACTTGTGCTTTGAAAACTTACTGGTATGCCAGTTTTATGGAACTTGGACTTAATAAGTAGTAAAGGCTGACGGTTGTAACTAGATTCGAGCTTTCGTATTAGTCTAAGTTCTAGCGAATCGTCTGAGCTACAAAGTGTTATATTTTGAAAACTGTAAACGGTATAACATAACTTTTTCCTTAATTTTTTGTTAGAATTATTTTAGAGAAGATTTTTGAGGTTATGTTTATGAATTAACAAAAGTATTTTACATAGTTTTAATTAGTGCATGGAACTTGCCTCAGTTGTCCGTTTTTACACTTATCAGAAGCTGCAAAAATATTGAGCTGAGTGCTGCCGAAAGGAAGTGGGCATTGATCGATGTCCACTCTTCTTAAATCTATGTCAATGCCGCTCGTCCCTCTGAAACATACATTTGTAATCTTTTGCAATGAAGGTCTTTCAAATAACACTAAAATCATATTTTAAGACATGTACGAGAATCATTCCGCAGATAGTATTACTTACTTAAATACTAATTAATACATTTTAAACACTAGTAAAAAACAAAAACGTTTAGAAAAGTTATGTATGTATTTTTTCTTTGGTGTTTACGGAAAACATTGTATGCATTAAAAAAATCGAGAAGTATGCTTTACAATAACAACGCTTACTTAATATTTGAACTTAAATATTAATTAAATTACAGTAATTTTAAATAATTAAATTACAGTAGTTTTTATATGAGTCAGAAGTTAGTTTTAGCTCTCGAAAAATTTGTGTTTTTAAATTCCAACAATATTTTTTTAAATGAAATTGTATCTAAAAAGCTCTAAAAGCAATCAAAATTATTAAAATAATTAGTTATATTGCAATTTTGCTTATATTTTAAATTTGTTCAAACATTAATAAATTATTTATTAACATATAAATATTTTTTTAATGAATAGGGATTAGCGTTAATTATATGGGTAAAGGAAGAGCAATAACTCCGCTCAAACTAACAACCTTGAGGTGCGCAGTTCAGAAATGCAGCGTAGACACATAGACCACCGAGCCCTGGATATTGTGTAACAAGAGTAAAGCAATTAATAACATTTAGGTAGTCTTTTATTGTTTGTATTTCAACGCAGATACTTTCCCTATTTGAATCTATTTCAAAAATTAACTAGTTAGTAACACGTGACAAAAAATGGAACATGCGTTATTAGTCTGATGTTACACGAGATATGCCAGATCACGTGATGGCCGTTATCGCATATGTTTGTGTTTGTGGTTAGTACTATTGTTGCAAACACTGTTTAAAAGATCCGTTAATGTGTTTCGAATGTCTTTAATAAAACACAATTAGTTAAATAAGGTGGGTTCTTACATTGTTTTATTTATTATATAACAAAAGTTCTGGTATAAAAGTTTGTTAATTTTTTTCATCCCCCCCCCAAAAATAGGAAATTGTACCATTGGTGGAATACTGACTGATGCACTGGATATTTAATAATTTCGTAACTCAATTATCATGACTTTCAACTAAGTCGTCTTTGTTTTAGAGTTTTTGCAGAAAAACAGTACGAAAGCGTCACCGGTGGGGCACGACTCGCTTTAAAAACTCCCGCGTGTATCACTGGTGAGTCATGTCGTCGTTAACGAGTTGAAACTTAAGCAAAGTTGCAATTTCCATTGCTAAATTGTGTAAGTCTAAGCGTCTTACTCAGCGCTACAAAATATGACATCCTCACTATTTCTAATTAATTTACATTATAAAATTTCTGTTAATTTTTACTTTTCAGATATTATTACTTCTTTTAATACCCGACTGAGACATAAAACAAATTTATTGATACATGAACAAATTAATTTCTATGGTTCAAACAGGTACTTACGACAAAAGTAATTTAAATTTTCTCACCATTCCACTACGGAAAAAATACATTATTGATTTTTTTGTTCTTTGAATAGCCATAGAATAAACTATTTGATTCAAACCTGACCATAAAAACGATTTTGTTGATAGCTTGTACAAGTTCGTTATCAAAAAATCCGTAAAATATTTTTTTAAATCCCGTTTCACAAATTAAAATTAGCGTAAAGTCTGGCTAAACTAACATTTTGGATTTTCAAATTACATTGAAAGTATTTTGTATTTAATGAAATTTGATAGTAAATTACAAAAGAAAGATAAATTTTAAATAACGTATACAAAATTAAATGTTAAAAATTTGCCTCTATTACGTCAGGGAGAATCTGCTTGTAGTGATTACTTTCCATTATAGCACTTAACACTTATTGCTACATAGGCACAAGTAAATAACCAGTTACGAATGTCCTGCAACACAGTATCGACGGAATAATAAATTAGATTAAACATATATTTATATAAGAATTTGTTAAATTCCAAAACAAATTATTATTCAGTAACTAACACATCTATAAGTTATCAAATTACATTAATTTTGAATGTATTATTAAGTTCTAACATTGAAATAACTTTACCGAAATCTGCTGACTAAAATCAAAAACTCTGTTGCTAATGTTAGACTATAATTTATCTCGTGTCACTTCTAATGTTTTACTTAGCTTCACTATCTATAATTCCATTCATATTAAAAAGTCCACAAAAAACGACTTTAATATTAACTTGATTGTTACCCAGAAAATTCCGTTAAATGCTTTCAAATTTACGGCCTCTTCAAATATTCGAAACAAATATAAACTTTTTGTCTTAATTTTTTTTTTAATCTGATTTCGTCGGCATAACCAGTGCCAAAACCTTCAATAATTTAGTTTGAGTTTTCAAAATTAACTTAAAATTAAGAAATCGAATTCATATCGTTTCATTTTAGTGTAAATTTTAAAGTGGTTATATCTGCAGATAATAATGATAATTATTATGGCAGGCAAAAATAGATATACAAAAAAAACTTTAAAATAAAAAAATACTTATGGCATTCACTTCTACCACGTCAGCGAGACAGCTGCGTGCCGCAATTATTTCAACTTTTAAAATGAGTTGATTATTGTAGTCATATGTCTGTACAATGAAAATTTTCTTTGATGATTCTTTAAAAGGAAAAAATAATATGTATTAAGATAATATGTATTATTTTAATTTTGTTATAGAAACAATACCGTAAACATACGTAAACAGACCTTGTATAAACGTAGTATGTATTTAAATAAAAGTAGTTCTGATAAAAGTAAATAAATTATTATTTAACATAATACGTGTTTGTAAATTAATTTTACATAAAATATTTTACGATATTGTGAGGTAAAATATTTATGTTCAATACATTTGGTGTTATTATATTACCTTGAAACAACCACATTATCGATTCTGCATACACAAAAACAATATAATGCTTATTTTTCATATGTATTATTATAAGTAGAATTAATTATCTGTATTGTTTACACGAGTCATATATGTATGTGTAACTATATTGTTATATTTTCGGCATGCTATGAAGCAAATTTATTAAAGCAAATTTCCAATAAAAATTAGAAAACTGAATAACATTATTAATGAAATAAAAACACTGTTGTATATCTCCACAACTTTTTTATTGCAGTCTTGCCAACCAAAGTCGGATTTTCACCAAGTACCAACGGCCTTAAGTGTAAGTAATTTGATTTATTTTACATAGAAGAAATTATTTTATATTATTTATTTTAACATTTTATGAAGTGCTAAATTACTACCAAAATAGCTTTAAAATATAAATATTTTTTAATTTTAATTTATAAACGTCATTAATAATAATAAAAATTTATCCGTCTATTTTTAAAGACTTTCAATTTCAGGTTGATCAGATTTAGATATTACAAACGCGATAGTAAGTTAAAATCAATTTTGAATCAATTAGGCAAAAATTGTATAAAATTGAAACAACCAAACCATACATTTTTAAAATTTTAAATTTCAGTGTTTGTACAGTGAATTCAGTAATAATTTTTCACGTAAACCAAATTTCACTAAATTATTTATAAATTACTTAAATTTACTGAGTTTTTGTCGTTAGCCCCCAAACGTGTATTTTTACACTATTTGAGTACTTAAAATCTATTATGTTTAAACAATGATAGATCAAAATTATTAAAGCTTTAAGAATATAGTCAAACAAACCTACGTACTGAATTCCATAGAATCAGCTCGATTCGTTTGTACAACAAAATTAGCAAATTTTCAACAAAAAAATAATATTTCGAAATCTCCAAATAGTTTTTCTGAACCATTTTGAAACTAGTATATATGAACAGATTTTTCTGAATTACAACCCTAAGCTGTTAACAAAATTGATTTTTGTGAATAGTTTGATACGGCGTAAGTACGTTTTAACGTTATACATTGTTGGTAGCGCTTGGAGACTCGCTTCAATAACATAAGTGATACGCGTATATCTCCGTGCAGCGAATATTACAATTTTAATAAAGTAGAGTGGAAAAAATCTGACGTAAGTTGGTGTTCGAAATAAGTTTAGTTTGACATGTTAAAATTTTTCTAATGTCCCTCCTACTAAATACATGTACTTACTATGGCCACAAAATAAAAATGAACACACACACACACACACACACACACACACACACACACACACACACAATATATATATATATATATATATATATATATATATATATATATAATTTGTTTATTTACAGTTTTAGGATTACTAATTAGTAATCTAAAGGTACTGCGGTAAATATGCGTTACACAAAATATTTATTACTTACTTAAAGAAGTACGTGTTGTTTGAGAATCCAAAGAATGGGACAGTGTATGTGAGCATCCAAATATTGCCTCCTCCACAGTCATAGTAAGGTTTACTCCACTTGCCGTCCTCATATCTCACGCTGAGGATGTCGTCCGGTACCCTCTCCGTGTGAGTGGTGTCGTTGAAAGTGTATGTGTTGAAACCTGCAATAAGAGTTTGGTAAGTGGTTATCATTTATCTTACATTTATTTGGTGTATCCAATCTTCAATAATAATAATATTATTATTATTTGTTGTTCACAATAAAAATCAATAAAATTAATTGATATTAAATTACAAATTTAAAAAAATATTTTTTAATTTACATGTATCAACAAACATTAATTAACATTACCTGTTATAATGAAACCACACCATAACATAAAGTGCGATTTCTAAATTAAGTGCGATTTTTTCTGATTGCTTCTGGTCAAGTTCGTTACGGAGCATAACAGGTTTAACGGTTTCAAAATGGCGAAAATTTCAAAAGTAAAAAAAATAATAACTTTTATCATTCATTTTTTTTTTGAAAATCTAATTTCACCTTCGTAATCAGCTTAAATATCTGCATAACATTGCTTATTTAAATTTTCAACATAATTTTTAAATTGATTTATATCACAAAAGAAAATAACCGTGTTCCGCCAGTGATGTTTTAAATTTCAGCAAAAAGCAACTATCTAAATTTTGACTGTTTACGTATTTCTGCTTGTGGATCCTTTTTAAATTCCTAAAAAGGTTAGGCCTTCTCCAACCCTAGTCTTTTCGCTAATTCTAAGTTTGGGAGAGAATTCAAGGTGGGTAACTCCCACCTAGTGGCTTTTCAGTTCTTTATTTTTGTTTTCACAATGCTTGCTCTGTTAATTCCCATTCACTTCTTTTTTATTCTTGACCGTGATCACTGATGTTATGTTCAACTTCTCCAGCCTTTTTAGTGAGATGAGATCTCGTTCATTCTATTTCACAATCTTACTTGTTTTGCTGTGAGCAGACAGACAGATGAGGTTCTGCCCACACAGAGCGCTGCATGTATGTGTAAAGTTTAATGTGTACTAGGAGGTTGCCCAGTCAGTTATCTTAGGAATCTGATACACTTTTAAGCCTGTTTAATTTACTACATTAGCATGGATGGCTTTACAATTTCGAGTTCGTTAAGCCATATAGAGTAATGAACGAATTAACAATATAATGAATGAACGAACGAAGAAACTAATGAATGAATAAACGAATGAACGACTCAAAGAATGAATGAATAAACGAACGAGCGAATGAACTAACGAATTAATTAATGAATGAACGAATGATCGAATGAACGACTCAACAAATCAACGAATGAAATAATGAACGAATGAACTAACGAATGGATGAAAAAATGAACGAAAGAATAAATGAAGGAATTAATGAAAAATAAATGAAAGAATTAATTAATTAATTAGATATTAATTAATAAATTAGTGAGTATGTGTACGTGAGTGAGTGGGTGGGTGCGTGCATGTGTGTGTGTGTGTGTGTGTGTGTGTGTGTGTGTGTGTGTGTGTGTGTGTGTGTGTGTGTGTGTGTGTGTGTGTGTGTGTGTGTGTGTGTGTTGAATGGGTTTAGCATTCTCTAGGTATAGTTAAGGTCATTAGTTGCCTCCGCCGTATTAAAAATAGTTTAGTTGTTATAAAAATCGATGTTGACGTTATTTCCAGAAAGGTTGCATAAGAAAATATAATGCCATTAAGTTAATTACATTAAAACTGAGGGAAGTTTCCGCATTATTCATAATTTAATTGCCTGTAAGGGTTTGAGATAGTTAATGAAATGTAATTAGGTTAAGTTAAAATGTGGGCTGTCAACATTATATAAAACTAACTCCTTTGGCTACGAGACAGATTGATAAAATATGTAAATTAATATCTATTCTGAACAAAGTTTTAACGATACTTATATCAAACAAAACGTTTTAATCACAGTTCTTATAGATTTATTCTGACTTGTTTCAGAATAATAACTCTTTATTACTATATTATTTACACGTTTTACGTATATATTTGTAAGTGATCCCCTAACTCAAACAATGTTTTTTTTTGAGAAAATGTTGTTTTTAATGGTTGCACACTAAATAAAGTAATTGGGGAAGGGTTTAGGTTTCCTTTAAACGAATCCCTTACCTTGTAAAACATAGTATAAACCGTATACTTTGTAAAATGCATGTATACAGTTTAAAAATTTTATTGATTACGTTCAATAAGAAACTTTACAACTACTAACCTTTCAGTTAAACAAAAAATCTTGGGACATGACTGGGCAAAATAGTGTAAAAACCTAAAATAAATTCAAACACAGGCAGGACTTTTTAGCAGACAAAACCATATGGTATCAAAAGGATGCAACCTGGTCTGATGTTCAGAAATGTGTACGGGTTTTCATTAACATTAAATAAAAATTATTTATGTAAGGCTAAATAAAACATTGAAATAATAAAAGTTCCAAAAAGGAACAAAATTATATTATTTTTTGTTTTAAATGTAATTTCACCATTATAATCTTTAGAATTTGTATGATTTAGCGTTCAAATTTGCAAAACACTGTGGAATGTAAGAGAATGACAAATTAAAAATAAGCGCTAATTTATGCGGCTTTTAACAATGATGACAATGTGAAAACAGATTTTCAAAGTTTATGTTTTATTAAGTATTTGAACTGGTCGCATATTTTTAAACAATTGAACAGATTTTCTTCATAAAGAACTTATCTATATATATCTAAATCGATTTTCGTGGGAAGTTAAAATCGGACTGAAGATTAAAATACAAAATATTAATTTATGCAAATTTCAACGCTGACTTATTTGTTTAAAACTTATTTTCAAAAAGTGTACGATTAAAAAATTATTTTTGTAAATTCAGAACGATGCTTTAAACAATCATATTAGTTTTATTTATCAAAAGAATGAAATGAAAAACCAATTTAAACCTTACAAATTTAATTTTTGTATCATGAGCTAATTAACAAGTCAAATAAAATAAGGCAAACCTAAATAAAACAAACTTACAAGTACATCAATACATTCTGTCCTATAAAAAATTCCTTCGTTGCCTTATATTTCACCCTTTTGTAGCTGTAAGAGTTGAACACTCGAATGAGAAATTCGATAAATCGATTTATTACAAACTCCTTAAATCCAAGTTGAAGGTAAAGAAAGGATCATGTCCTTAGCGTTCACTTATCACGACTAGCATTCTCAACTCTCAGCTCCTGCTCGAATGCAGAAGATTTACGAGGATAACACACTGAGGGCGTAACGAGTGTCTTCTCGAGGACACTTGGCGCTGTAACTAAGTACCAGGATCTTCTCCTCTCCTCTTTCTAATTTTTATCTTTTCTTTATATTCGTTTTTTTAATACAATGTTGTATTTGTACGTTCAACGATTGTTACTTTCTTGTTTATTTGTTTAGTCTATTTCTAAAAGTAAGCGTTAAAATATGAAATAAATTTCACCTCAATACCAACTAATATGAACTTTTTGTTCATATTAAAAACCGTATTAACGTTTAAATAATTGCTAAAAATATTTTGAAATAAAACAAAATAGACTAAAAACGTCATTAACATGCATGTTCAATACACCTCCATTGTACCGAAAATAATACTACCATAATGAATTATTAAGAAAGGAAATATTATTAAATGTAGTTTGAGTAAGGTTAAACAATGAATCGAGTGGGGTTATTAGTTTATTATATATATATATATATATATATATATATATATATATATATGTGTGTGTGTGTGTGTGTGTGTGTGTGTGTGTGTGAGTGAGAGAGAGAGAGAGATCCACAAAGATTTATTTTTGTTGTTGCTAAATTACTATGAATAAATTACGGAACTTACTGTTTTAACGTCTATACATTACGCTTGATAGACTAATGTTTTAGTGTCATTTTGTTTTAATAAACTTCAAGTTTTGTCATCAATAAATAATCGAATGTTCGAAGTAAAGAAAAAAAAACTTAACGATATTAAAGCTTTAACGATTGAAATTTGATAATTCCTTTTATAGTAGACTCGATTCTTTTACATACTTCATTATTAGTTCATCATATATTTACCTAAATTTTGTGTAAAATAGTTTATGAATTAATTGTTTTATTAAGTTTCTAATTGTTTATCCTATACCCGTAATTTTGATACATTTTTTTAAAAAAACGCAACCGCGTATTAATATTTTATTATTATTATTTATTTATTATTATTTATTTATAAATTAATATTTCAATTAGTTAAATTTGTTTTTCTATTCAATATTTTATACACTTTGTATGCAATTTATTTTCCTTTTCCTTACCATGCCGAACTGCATCCACATATACATCTCGTGCTTGTATTTACTAAACCGTTTTGACGTTTTGTATGAAGTTATGACTCATTCAAAGAGTGCTGGATGCATGTTTTCTGTCTAACATGAATAGAAATGTTAGTTTTACCTCAGGGCTGTCAAAATAAAGTCAGCATTAAATATTTCTGTATAGTATAGATAAACTTGAAACTGCAATATTTTTATGAACCTAATATCAAGGACATTTTTAGAGACTTTATAACTAACCTACTTCGCTTAGTTGAGTTATTTGTTATTTTTTGTTGTGATCTTAAGAATTGAATTTTTTCTTCGGTTATTGTTTGCAATATTTTTCTGTCGAAACTGAAGTTTATCATGCCAGTTTTATACAACAATCTTTAAAAAAATAATTTTAAATATTGTAAAATGATTTGATTTGCTTCTGTTCTTTCATAATTGTTAACTTTTTAAAATTCTAAATCACAACTATTGTAACACTAAACTAAATTTTTCTGGTAAATCATTATTTTGCTTTGAAAATTGTACTTAATAGTTCAGTAATTTATGTTATTATTAAATGTTTAAAGTGAATATGTGTCATAATTATTTGCGTGTACGTAAATACACGACCTTTCGAAAATGTGCACTTAAAAATGCAAAAACTAAGAAATGTCTATGTTTGTGTTAAAATACTAAAATTAACAAGTCAGGAACAAATGCTGAAGTTTGAAACATGAAAGGTGAAAAGATAAACTAAAACTTTTTTTTGTTATTTTAAGGCGAAAAGCACATTAAGGCTTTCATCGCCTCCGTAAAAATAAGTGTGAGTGTAAAGCGTTGAAGTCGTAAGTGCAGTGTGTGTTAGACTCGGGTACCGCGAGAGACGTCTAAATCCTCTCAATAGGCGCTTCTAGTCTGCACCCCCTGCGGGGAACTAAAATTTGGTTGTGAGCAGCAAACTTACAAGACACGTGAACAATCTGTGATCAAAAATCTAGAAAAAACTTAACTAAACAGTAAACATGAGCAAATCAAAAGAAATTACAGAATGATTACATGAATAACTTGTGGTAAGTTTAATGTGTTGTGGTAAGCAAACCTGTTGTCCTTTCTATTTAAAGTTTCTAAAGAATAGTGGGCAAGGAAACAGAAAAATGAATAAATGATCAGAAATATTTTGCCCCATTATGTTAGTAACTGTATCAATTAGTAAGGTATTAGTCCGAATATGGTACATATATTTAATTTTTTTCACTATAACAAAAACCACAATTTTACCTTCATAAGACACAATGTGTTTACATCTTTCAATAAGCAAAATGAATTGTATGACTTTACTGTATCTTTCAAAATAACTAAATTATCATCAGTACCTATAACAGAAAATAGTTCGTAATTGTCAAAAATATAATACCCTACGATACGAACAAAACACTGCTCTTGACCATACATTTTTGACTTTCATAATAATGTGTGTGTTTTTCATAATTGTTTATAACTTCTTTCATTTTTATGATGCAATAGTAATTTTTAAGCTGCCAAAACATTAACAAACCATCTTGTTTGTCGTCACAAAATGTAAACATCTTGTATCTACTTAGAAATTTGTAAAATTAGACCCTACCTGTTTCCGACATATTTAACGTTAATTTTTTTTAAAACATTACAGTTTTGGAATATTTATATAGTATAGTTTTGATTTCTAAATATAATTATAAAAATAGGTTAAACAATGCGTATGTCATCTAATTCATATTATATTTCTGAAAGTTGGTGTGTTTGTTTGTTTGTTTGTATGTTTGTTTGTTTGTTTGTTTGTTATTCAATCACGCTTTAACCACTGGACCAATTGAGATGAAATTTGGTACGAATATGGTTTAAGTAACTGAGATACATATAGGCCTATTCCCGTTTAACAAAACGTCATTATACTACTTACCCAGCCCAAAATAATTATCAGTTTTTAGTTTTGTGGCATGTGTTAATTATAGTTATTTACTGGACCTGAGATTTAGGTACCTGAGATGAACATAGATTCAATCCTATTTTAAGAATCTTAATCTGTGTTTTATTTATTGCAAAATTATTGCTTTTAATGTAACATTTTCAATATTTTAGTTGAAATTTTTTTCAAAACTGACTTTAATTTGTTACTTTGTGTTGAATTTTCAATATTAAATGTAAAAAATTCCTACACAGAGTGCCAATTGTAAGGTAGTATATATATTTGTGTAATTACATTATATGAAAAAATGGTAAATATACAGTGTAGCATATCCTTATTTTTCGATATTTTTGTTACTAAAATGCTTTATTATGTGCCCAAAAGCAAGAATCCAAAATATGAAAGCACGAGAAGTACGATAAAATCGAAAATAAAAGTGACCAACATAACCTCAAAATTGCTACCCGGCGAAAATCAGTAACGTGTTGTAAATCGGTAAAACAATAAAAATACGGCTAACACGCGTTTTGGGTGATAAGAAACCAATTCCTTAAAAGAATACTGCATAATCAAACTGACACCGTTGTTAGGCCTAACAAGGTGATGCGTGAAAAAACCTTTATATTTTTTTAAAAAATAGCCTACTAAATATCCTGACACGGTTGTTGGGTCTATCACGATGATACGTGAAAAAACCTTAATATTTTTTTAAAGAATACTACATAACCTAATTGACACGGTTGTTAGGCCTAACACGGTGGTGCGTGAAAAACCTTTATATTTTTTTTAAAGAATACTACATATCCTAACTGACATGGTTGTTAGGCCTAACACGGTGATGCGTGAAAAAACCTGTATATTGTTTTAAAGAATACTACATAACATAACTGATACGGATGTTGAGCCTATCACGGTGATGTGTGAAAAAAACCTTTATTTTTTTTAGAATACTACATAACCTAATTGACAAGGTAGTTAGGCCTAACACGGTGATGCGTGAAAAACCTTTATATTTTTAAAAAAATACTACATATCCTAACTGATACGATTGTTAGGCCTATCACGATGATGTATGAAAAAAACCTTTACTTTTTAAAGAATACTATATAACCTAATTGACACGGCTGTTAGGTCTAACACGGTGATGCGTGAAAAACCTTTATATTTTTTTTAAAGAATACTGCATATCCTAACTGACACGGTTGTTGGGCCTATCACGGTAATGTGTGAAAAAACCTTTATTTTTTTTAAATAGTACTGAAAACCTTAACTGACACGGTTGTTAGGTCTACAATGGTAATGCGTGAAAAATACTTTATATTTTTTTAAAAGAATACTCCATAAGCTAACTAACATGGTTGTTATGCCTAACACGGTGATCCATTAAAAAAACATTTATTATTTTTTTTTTTAATTAGTACTTATAACCTAACTGACACGGTTGTTGGGCCTAATAAGGTGATGCATGAAATTAACCGTTATATTTTTTTTAAAGAGTAACTTAACTAACACGGTTGTTAGGTCTAACACAGTGATGCGTGAAAAAACCTTTATATTTTTTTAAAGAATACTACATATCTTGACACGGTTGTTGGGCCTATCACGATGATGTGTGAAAAAACCTTTATATTTTTTTAAAGAATTCTACATATCCTAACTAACACGGTTGTTGGTCCTAACACGGTCATGCGTGATCTTTAATGTATATTACGATTGCGGGAAAAGCCGTGACGGGTAACAGGTAATCATATTACGAGTATATTTCTGAAAGTTTGTTTTTGTTTATTTGTTTTATTCAATCACACTTTAACTACTGGACCAATTGAGATTAAATTTGGTATGAACACGGTTTAGGTACCTGAGATAAACACAATACTATTCCAGTTTAATTGAATAATAGTGACTTTTTAATAATACTGTATTTTATTAAAATATGACAGGACCCTGTTTTAGAGTATCGAGTAGCAAAAATGTGTATTTCTTGGCCGAAAACCATAAAACGTATAATATTGTAAATTGAAATATATTAAAATGAAATGACTTATTCTGATTTTGAAAATCGACTATAAATTTTATTGCCTACATTATAATTGCAGGCAAAGCCGCAACGGGTAACAGCTAGTATTGAAATACATAAATGTCACTGATATTTAAGTTTACTAATTTCGAAAAAAACACAAAAATGACAGCTAAAGAAACGTCTGTGAACCCATACTTTCATGAAAACGTTTTTGCTTAAAACACACACACCCACACACACACACACACACACACACACACACACACACACACACACACACACACACACACACACACACACACACACACACACACACACACACACACACACACAAACACACAAACACACATAAACACACAAATACACAAACACATACACCCAAATATATTTATATATATATTTATTTATTTATTTATATTTATCGCTATAAACTAAAATTATATCGATTACTGGTAAGTCGAGAATAACCGTGTATAATGTTTTTTGTTTATATATTTTGTCCGATATATATATATATATATATATATATATAGACCAGTGTACAATTCTAACTTTTTCCTAAATTGATCTATAAGCAATTAAGTATTTAATGAAACTTGGATTTTGTATTTTCTGTATCATTAAATAACTTTCTCTGCGATATGGAAGAGTAAAATCGAAAAGTAATTTACTATATACGTCTGACAAGACAAGAAAGTTTCCTAGTCAAAGTTTAAACTTTACTTTAAAGTTACCAACAAGCGCGCTCTAAGTGGTCAGGTTGGCAGGCCTGGAGATGTAACTTATCTTTACAAGTATAGACGTGCAGCTACTTTACAATGTCTATTTAACTTAGTTAGCCTTGACTTTGTTAATGTACACACAGCAGGGTTGTTTAGTAAAAAATATTTAAATATTTAGCCATAGTAACTTTTGGAATACATTTTAGGGTGCGTAAATAAAGTCAAGGACTTTTATAAATTGACTCATGGCGTAGCGCATCTTCACTCTTAAACGATGAGACCGATCGTGTTAAAATTTAGCATAAATTGCCCTTGTATCAGTCCAAACCTAGATAAAATGTAAAAGGGGACAACAATATAAATTTGAAACGTCGTAGAAATGTTATTTTTTTTTTTATTAATTTAGTTTTGATTGTCATTGTTAAAAATTAGTAATACTTATTCCGAATGTACAGTTTTTACACATATAGATTTTATATAGTGTCTCGGCGGTCTGAAGTTGCTTATTACCTAAAAAGGTTTAGTTGCACAATAAAAACTTGGTCGCGGGGTCTAGGGTTATCGAACCCCGTAATCTAAATCTCTATCTTATCTTATCTTAATCATATTATATTTCTGACAGTTTGTGTGTTTGTTATTCAATCACGTTTTAACCACTGGACCAATTGAGATGAAATTTGGTACGAAAAATCCCGTTTTAAAAAAACGTCATTATACTACTTACCCAGTCCAACATAATTATGTAGTATTTAGTTTTGTGGCATGTATTAACTGTAGTTATATTTAATTACTGTTTACTGGACCTGAGATTTAGATACCAGTGATTGACATCACTGTTGTTAGGCCTGACACGGTGGTGCATAAAAAAACCTTTACTTTTTTTTAAGAATACTACAAACCTGTCACGGTTGTTAGGCCTAACACAGTGATGCGTGAAAAAAACCTTCATATTTTTTTAAAGAATACTACATATCTTAACTGACACGGTTGTTGGGCCTATCACGGTTATGTGTAAAAAAAACCCTAATTGTTTTAAAGAATACTATATAAGCTAACTAACATGGTTGTTGGGCTTAATACGGTGATGCGTTAAAAAAACCTTAATTTTTTTAAAAGAATACTACATATCCTAACTGACACGATTATTAAGCCGTAACTTAACTAACACGGTTGTTAGGCCTAACACGGTGATACGTTAAAAAAACTTTATTAAAACAAAAATACCTAACACGGTAAAAATAACAACCAAACTTACACGGTTGTTGGTCCTAACACGGTGATGCGTGATCTTTAATGTATATTATGATTGCAGGCAAAGCCGTGACGGTTAACAGCTAGTATCTCTATAAACTTAACAATAACTCAATGCAATATTAATAAGTACAATTTTGACTTTTACTTTAAATAGAGTAAAAGTATTAAAAATGTGGCGAAATGGACAATCTCAGCTAATAAGAATCAAAAGAAAGGGAAAAAATCATATTAAGTAGTTAGATAAATGCATCAAAAGTAAATGTTATGCATCATTTTCTCTTCCTTTTTTTATTTTAATAACGATAATTTGTTCGAAAACATGATGAATTAACATAACAAGTTTTTAACAACATAACCTGAAATGTATTATAGCCTATCAACTGATCTTTACGAATTTATATAAAACACATAAAACGAATTTATATCTCACCTTTTAATATAACCACCTAAATTAAATTAACGATTTATTTCGTATAATTTAATCGGTCATACCTGTTTGTTGTTTCCGTAGTGGAATGGTTATCGCGTATGCATATCACGCACATGGTTCCCTGGTTCGATCCCAGCAAAAACACAGAAATTTTTAATTATATTTAATTTATTATGACATTTTTGACGCGCAAAATATACTGTTATAAATGAACATAAACATGATCCTCGCATCACGCGTCCCGCAAATTCAACATCAGAATCCAATATGAATGTATATAGAGCAGTTAGACATCTGAAAATGTTTTCTTGTATCCCTCCATTAATGTCTACGTGTTAGTTCAGGAAAATCTTGAAACTATTGTTATCATATTTTGATTTGAAAAAGGTTTTCACGATTTTTCAATATCTTACATATTGTTGTATTTACCGTCTTCACAAAAACCGACTTTTTAAAAGTTCACAAACAAATTTAGAAAGTTTTTTTTATGACACTCGATCTTCTGCAATGTGGGTAACACCAAGTAGAATATGACTCTACTTAATATGTAAGCACATTCACTACTATACTTAATAATTTAATATTTCTACTTAATATTCTAATATTAATATTCTAATATTATATTCTAATTAATATTTTAATATTTGAACATCAAGTATGTTTCGAAAAGGGCACACAAATCGTGCGCTACAAGTGATACAGTTCGTATCACTGATCCATTTTTGTTAATGTGTAGTTTATATTTGAACAAGGCTACCTCTGCATGTGTTCAAAAAGCATTTTATTATGTAAATTAAATTTAAAATTATGGCTAATATACACTACTGCACTAGGTTTTAAAACTATAAAACACGCAGTTAGTTTCATGAAAACAAATTACAGAACGGTGTACACACAGCGAAACAGAAGTTCGAGTAACACTTGGTTGGAAAGATGTTTTCCAGTTAGTCTGCAATGTTAAGTTCCATTAAAATTGGAACAGGGTAACCGTGTTACATTAATATGAGATATTGGTGTTTCGCAACTAACTTTCAACAAATTAGCAAATTAATTTTGTCTTTTAAACAAGCCTTACTCATTTAATACATGGACGTGAAATTGAAGAGTTAATAAATACGAGAAACTTTGCTTCTGGAATTCACACCATTTATTTTGAATCCCACAGTTCTTTTATAAAAACACCCACTCAAGATTTACCGTTAATAAACTGATGCATATATCCCCTTTAATCCAATACTAAATAAGACCATATTTTGGAAACATTATATTGTGAAAAAGTTTCACTCATCTTAGTAAAGAATGTCTTTTGGGAAATGAGCATTTAGGTCGGCCTTCAAAACCCAGAAGCTTGAGCTTAAAATGAGCGAGATCTTACCCTCTAGATCATATCACTTTTTAAGAGATCGTTATATATATATATATATATATATATATATATATATATAATGTTTTATAAAACTGATTTTACAATCGTAATCAACGTTAAAAATATTATTAATTAGAAATTTAAATTTTTGAAATCTATTTAATTAAAAAAAATGAATCTAATTGTGTTTAGAGTCTATATACATATCTTCAAAATATTTTAAACATAGGCTAATTTGAGTTTAAACTTGTCTTTAGGTCTCGGAGAGTTGCATTAATAAATTTTACTTTTATGAAAAAGCTTTGACAAATTTGTTATTCAGTAAAATCAATTTTTAAATCACAGTATTATTTTTTTTTTAGCGTTAACAGTAAGGGAAAAGGAACGGGGTAACTGTGGTTTCAACGAAGAACCTTAAGTACGCAGTTCAGAGACACAGCAGACTGATCAGGGCTTATCCACATCGACAACCGAGTCCTGACAGTCTTAAAGAGGTCGGTCAGTTCCACATCTTAAAAAATAATTTTTTTATTTTAATGTTTTTAAAATCTCATTTTACTCTCGTAATTAGCATAAATTACTCTCGTAATATACGCATAAATTAGCGTTCAAAGTTTGCAAAATCCTTTACAAAATGACAATCTTAAAGAAGTTATTTTTGTGTACTGAAATTACATTTTGAAATTTAACAATGCTAATTTATGCATATTTTAATGTTGAAATTCTAATATTGAAATCATATTTTCAGATTTGTAAGTTTTGTCTAAAATAAACAGAACCGATGGAATTAAAATAAATGTCGTCAAATTCTACTCGAAACCGATTAAAGTCTAATTAAGTGATATTGTTAAAAAAACTGTTTTATTTACATTTTTGATTGTACTTTTAAAGAAGTTTGATCAAAATCTTTAAAGCAGTTTTTTTTAATAACGAAGTATTTGAGAGAATATTTGTTCTCTTGAGTATGGATGGACTAAATGCTTTCGCCGACATTTTAAAGAGATTCAACAGTTTTTTTACAGACACTTCTATAAACATCTAAATCATTTTGGGCACCAAAAATATATATTTTTTAATCTAAAAATACCCATAAATTTTAAAAAAATTATCACGCTAAAATAATTTTCGTCTCTAATGACTTTGTCTGTAGCACAGTAAAACATCACCATGGCATCTATGTAATTGAAATTTCTAAGTGTATTAACCTCACAATGTCAGCCGAGGTGTTCATTGATCTCTATGCTTGTATTCTCATTAAACTTAGTTCCACACTATTTCATCATTAGCCCTGTCTACGTCACACTGATGGGCGCTGACATTAAGAACAAATTAATTATATTCCGAAGCATAGGTTAATTAAAAACATGTTTCAATAGTTTGAAAGTATGGGTACTCGATTAATTAAACGGTTGAGTGACCCTATATAAAACACAATAAAAACTCCCTTTTGTCAAAAAATATAAACACAAGTTTTGTAGCTAAGCAGAGAATGGAATAATAAAATACTCAATACGATATAGTTCCTAAATAAAAATAGCTAACCACCATTTTTTACGAAATGAAAAGAAACTAATTTGATAGGAACAGAAGAAATAGGAAAGTAAGCAACTTACATTACCGTGATGAGCATTTCGGAAATATATATACACCGTCATTATACGTGTTATTTCTGTGTGGTTTTTCTCTAGAAATAGTAGTAATGATACCGAAATGTTGACGTTGACTAGTCTCATAACGTTGGCTAGTTTCATAACGTTGAATAGTTTGATAACGTTGACTAGTTTGAAAACGTTGACTAGTTTGATAAATATTACGTTCGCATTAAATTACTTTCTTTCATTCTGTGCTAAAGGGTTTTCTTCTTGTATTTGTACATCTCGCCCCAATGTTCTTTTCATATTTGTAAAAGAAAGTATCTATTTAGAATATGTATTCTGTTAAAATACAGTAAAAATTGTCGTTTATTTATTAAAATACTTGTTATACTACGAAAAATTGTACTTATTTGTATTACGTTTCAAAATTATTTCGCATTTAAAATTATTTTAAAATTATAAATGTAGTAATCTTAATTTTGTTAAAAAAAACAATTAATTAATTAATAATAAACGTAAAATATGAGGATTATTCTTAATGTAAGTAAAACTATAAATAATCCTGACAAGCCAGCAGTCTTGCTTGGAAAATAATTATGCAAAAAATGTTTTTCAATCTTATGTGTTTTAAAAAATCTGATTTTACCGTTATAATCAATGTTACGCTAGAATTTTTATTACTCTAATAAATTTAGGAATACAAAAACATCTTTGATCTACAATTTTAAGGCTTAAGATAAATGTATTGATTTTGTAAGATTTGATTTTGCTGCCATTTTGAAACTGATAACTAAATATTGCTGGGTAACAAATTTACCAAAGCTATTGCCAAAGCTTATAGCTATATTTGTATATCCTATACAAAACGTGTCAATACATTAACTTAAACAATTTTGCAAACCAAAAAAATTTAGTTAACCGTTTCAAAATGTTGTAATTTCTGAAAATGTATCGGTATCATTACAAAAAAAAGTATTATAGAGCTCACTTCAAAGGTCACGGTTGTGGATCTTTTCATTTTGGCCGTTCAAATAGTTTACTTTCTAAAGTAAATTCGTTAACAACAGTTAAATGAAAATAAAGTGTTACATAGCGAATTCTGTAGTTGTAATTATACTATTTAAATATCATTTCTTATCTTTATGTTTATGTTTGTATTAAGAAAGCAAAGCATTTAATTGATTACAAAATTTATTCTGTATAATGTTTATTGTTGCTTTCCTATTTAACCAAGTTGAATACTTACTTCGGAAAATTCACCAGTAATATGTCTCGTGTACCTTCTGGATCATATTTGAAGGAAATATTGAAGAAAGTAATTGTGTTGACTTTAGAAAATTGAGTTTTTGTTTGGTCGTGCATCCGCCAGGTGGCGATGCAGTACACTCACAGACTATTTTATTTACTTGTGAGCAGAGATAAAACACCTTTAACGTTTAAACGTTCATAAAAAATGTTTTATTTAAACGTGAAATTGTTCTTGAGAAAGAAATAACGAAATACTGAGAAATATTTAAAGACTAAACTTATGGTAGTATACAAAAATATTTTACAAAAATTAAAGAATGGACTCATTCAGTATCAGGTATTTTATCCGATACTGAGATGTAGGAAAATAAATTATGCAGAGATATTGAAAACTTTTTCTCGTGTTAATAACACATTTAATTGTGGTTTACATGATTTTTAATTAGTGGTACGGAATAAATTCATGTTATCAAATTTTTTATTACTGTTAATAACAAATTAATTGGAAATTTTCTTCTTTCTGCTATTCCACTCAGTTGTGTGGACAAATTAACAAGTTGCATACAGCTATCTCACTGATAAATCGTAATAATTTTTGTGTGTTTTATATTCTGGTCAAACTCTATTTGCACCATAATAAACAAAGTTAAAATTTTCAAAAATTAGTGTGTGATTTAAAAAAAAATAGTCCATTTTCCTGTAAATATAGGAATTTGAAACTAAATAATGCTATTTTCTTTAAAGAATTTGACTCTGGTTACGATTAAAAAAAAGAAACAAGATTAAAATGTTTACAGATTTTAATATTTCTTAAACTCACCGTTTTAAAACAGTTGAAAGATTTCGAAACGATTTTTACCACGTTTTGTATTAAATTGGACAATATAACTAAAAATATGTACACACATATACAAAACGTTTTAGCGATATCTGAAACATGATCAAGAGGTCAGAATCAATTTTCGTTACGAAGCGTCGAAGTCCGACTGTAATCTGATTGTTAGCCTATAATAACTCATTTCCCAATCAACAGCTCCTAATATCCTGCCACTGGAAACGCGAGTGAATAGAAATTTCTCGCAAAATGGGACACCTGTTTAAGTGAAGCAAAGAATTGGAACCTGTTTAGTGAATTTTAATTGGAAACTAAGTTATTGGAGTGGCAATCACGGTAAGGCCCCCAGACCAGCGACTATATATATATATATATGTATGTGTGTGTGTGTGTGTGAGAGAGAGAGAGAGAGAGAGAGAGAGAGAGAGAGAGAGAGAGAGAGAGAGAGAGAGTAGAGAGTTGGACTTTATTTATACCTTGGACTATTTTGTTAAACAGCAAAGCAAAACCAGTTAAACATTTTCATAATGACGCATTTTTAAATCTTTAAAAAGGTGTTATTGTATATCATTAATATTTTTAATGTAAATTCATCATCGTAGGCAGCACTATATACAGTATAAATTATAGTCATGAACATTAATTGCTTTTGCCGGCAAGTTTTGTTTTCCATATTCAGTGTATAGTAATTTGAACGTTTCAAATAATAGTGAAACCAGAGTTCCAAAAACGATAGGGTAAACAAATTCCTTTTGAAAATCACTTCGATCACATCAGCAAGACAGCTGCGTGCGACGATCATTTCTTTGTTAATTCTCTGTATCCGAAATTTTACAAGGTATAACCCTTAAAGCGTATTTTAAAACTCTCTTTTTTTTAAACTGAAGAATCTTTAGTGCAATAAATATAATTTATTATCTACTGTATTTTATTTAAAAGCAGTGTTTGACTTTTATGAAATAAGCAGTTTCCGTTCTATTGAAGCAAGAAAACGGACCAAGAAAATTCTTTTAAAGCTTTAACGTGATAAAACGTTATATTGGCGAAAGGATTTCAAAGTACAGAAAATGCAATCCTGTTTTATCGCGACTATACCATTGTAACATTTAATATTTCACATTTAAATTGTACAGCAAATAGAGCACGAATACTGTGCAAACGCCCTTCTATTAAATTTATTCAACTTAAACGGGTCAAGTTATTTGCATAACCTAAAATATTGGTTTACGTTTTCCAAATGACAAGATACGAAACTTATGACAAAAATTAAAAAAAAAATTTGTAATACACATATTTTTGTCTAAGAGAAAGAATATGAATTCAGAATAGAAAGTTAAAAATCTTTACCCTTGTTATACAAAAATTATTAGCGCATTTTCTTTGGAAAAATTGGCTATAGAAGCGGCTTTTATGGTAAAGCCCAGACCTGGTACGTTGAAATAATACCGATCCTGATGATTTAAGTTTTTCGAAGTATTACTTATGATACTTAATTATGATTTCTCCATCGTAATTAGCGTTATGAATAGCATACACTATTTTTAATTTTCAAAATCCGATGAAAAATTCAATGTAATTTGAAAATCTAACACCCTAATATACGCTGATTCTAATGTTGAAAGATGGTGGTGAAATCAGAATTTCAAAATAGTAAGATAAAGAAAAATACTTTTGGAAATTCGCTCCTGTCATATCAGCGAGACAGCTGCGTGCCGCGATTATTAATATTCTCTTGGTGAAATTTAGTCTACCAGTTAGCAGAACCAGTTAGCTAAGTGCATTTGTGGCTCTGTACTGTAATGTCTGCTTATAAAATTAAAAGAAGCGGGTTCAAAACCATTGATGACTTTTTAATTTTTATCTGATTAAAATTATGTTTATACATACGTTTCAATAAGAAATATATAAATATCGTCATATATATTAATATATAAATTAAGTTATCGTCATGCTATTATAAATACAACCCACATAGTACACAATTTTTAAAACCTTTTTCACTTAATTATATCTTGTACATTGTAAAACATAAATACTGAAATTATTGATGAAAGCCTTTGTATTTCACACCCAGGCCAGTCAACACATTTGTTTGTTTATACAACTGTTATCAGTTGAATAGGCTATATTGTTGTACAAAGTTATGTTTCTATTTTTATACTTACAAGTGTTTCTTTAATATCTTTTACCTCTTTAGTTATAAGATTAATTATATAATTTCACTACTGTATGGTTTTACTCTTTTAACACTTACCTCTGCTGAATTGATTATAGTTGTTGATAACGTTCTCTGCATTTTTCCTGGCGATGTAGAACCACTCACTGGTGTTGCTCAGGTACTTGTACTCCACTGCCAAGTCCTTTACCAAGATAGGTCCTTCCGGCAGTCGGTAAGCGTAAGGACAGAACAGCGTGTATCCTTTGTACTGGTTCTGATCGTAACAGTTGCCGGCAGCGAATATATCGTCGTCGAACTCCACCATGGAGAACACTCCAGCGTGCAAGAGATACTCCGAATCCATCACTTCAGACTCTGCGTACTTCCACAGTCTCGTCAGCATGTTGGCACGGTTGACGGCAACGTCCGCTTCCACGCGGAACCGCTCCTGTAACAGTTGATGACAAAATGTACCATAATAGTGAGTGGCAATCACGGTAAGGCCCCCAGACCAGCGACTATATATATATATATATATATATATATATATATATATATATGATAATTTTTTGTTGATAATTATTGTTGATATATAATAATTTAATATTGATAAATTCAATTCTATGTAATTACGTTTTACATAGATTTAAGTTTTAAAAAGAACTATTTTGTTCAAAATATGCAGTTAAACATAAATCAATATACAAATATTATTTTGAGAGAGATTTTAAAACAGTTTAGTTACATTATATTAGAATACTAGAAGAAGGGATTATAAATCCCCAGGAACTGCGATCAACTGAACCTCTTAAGTACCACTTCAGCAGATTTGTACCCTTAGTAAGTTCCAACAATCCAATGACAGTCTTACTCTGCTGGAGATCCCTAGATCCTGGGAACTAAAACCCTTAGCCACTTACTAGCAAAAGCTTTGTAATAATAAATTATGTGTCCTGCAGTTTCCTCTTCCTTACTGTTAATCTACAAACGATTTATCCGTGGTACATACCTATCCTGTTCACATGCAAACTCACACTATAATACCAGTCCTATGATTTTCCGGAGTTGTGCTCTGGTAAGACGTATGCTGCTCCTGTACGTCCTCCATGAGAAAACTTACCGAAGAGGTGCTTGCTATGGGATTTCCGATAAAGATTATCCCATCTTGCCTGGTGTTGCTTGTTAATCTACCTATTTATAGCAGACTCGACAAACGATAGAGAAATCCCTAACGCCGTTTCGGGTTCAATAAACTCAAAAACAGATCCCAGTCTAACCATCCAGTCGGCCTTCTCATTACCGTTAACCTTCTCATGTCCCGGATTCCAGTGTAGAATAACTCGGTTTCCAAGGAATAGAAAACTCCCGATAATTCCAGACCAACTTGGACTGAATTATATGATCCGCATTGCTATGGTTCGTTATAAATTCAAGTTTTATTGAAGGCCCGCCTAAGATTTTCCCGAACAAAGTCATTAATAGCCATTACTTCAGCCCAGAATACCAGGGTAACAGCGTAACAGCTTTTTTTTCCAGTGGTCTCAGGCAGTAAACCTCCGCACTGTGTATGGTATACAATACAGCTCGAGATAAAACTGTATACTATACTCGGTATACAGTTTCCCAACTCTCCTATTCAAATGTCGTCATGACATCAAAATCTCTAGAAACCACGTGTTTGACCATCCGATCTCTACTTTTCTGTTATTCTTATATAGCCCAAAGTTTAGCATACCAGGGCAACACTTTCCTGCAGTCTGTATGTTGGCTTTATCTTCATTCATTGATCATTATATCTGCCTGGTGCATATAAGATTATCTCGGTTTAATATGAAGCAAAAGCAAACTATTTTATTGTTATTGAAATCGAATTTGAGATTTGGGTGATAAATCCGTTGTCCAAAAGTGAATTCCCATGGATACACGTCTGTTTGTGTGAATAACTATGTCTGTGTGATATACAATAGCATTTTCAAAACCAAATAAAGGAAAACCTAAAAGTAATTTTTTACTACAGTATCATGTATGTAAAGCTTCTTAAAGTACATACACTATGTAAACTAACTTACTATAAATATTTAAGAGTTTAGTAATTACGATAACACCTAATGACGATTTTTATGAAATGTGCACTAATCCTGAACTAATAATCGTACACCGTGTGAAGAAAGGTCAAAATCGAAATGAGATAGTCACAATTTAAAATTACATAGCCTGTAGTTTGCATTTTTAAAGATGCTCGAATATGTAAAGTGATATTTTATTCGTATGTAAGGAAACAATTTACGATGCAAATATTTTTAAGCGAATTTTGATTGGAAATTTAGCTACCAGAGCAGTTATCATGGTAACATCCAGACTCGAGGACCGTAAAATGAGATCCGATCCCGATACCGGACATAACAATTTTCTGTAGGCTATTTACATTTTCTATCTGTGAACGAATACGCGCGAGCGCGCGCGCGCACACACACACACACACACACACACACACATACACACACACACGCGCGCGCGCGCGTGTGTGAGAGAGAGAGAGACATAACATTAATAGTGACGTTTCCCTTCTACGATTCCATTTTCCAATACATGTTTTTTAAGTAACTATAAACACAAATAGGTAAATATTTCAAGTGTAAATATACATCATCTTGTACGCGAAAGGATGTTTCCTAATTGAAAAATAAAGTCTAGTTAAATGGCGAATCAAATTTTATAAATAGAAATTTTAAACTTGTAGTAATGTTTTTTATCTAGGCCTATAAATTTTCGCATCCAATCCAGATTTATAGTTTCGTTATATTAACGTGTTCCCGTAAATTTCACTGCCAACTTATATATAATTTATAAAACATAGTTTGCTTTACATTTACAGCTTCATAGATTTATTCTCTGTATTTGATACCGGCTATAAATCTCCGTACGTACAACACATCTCTCTTTAACCTATTTGCATAATAGCTACAGGTTAAAGTCGATTGCATCATTATTTTTAAAAATATTTCTTAAAAGATCGATGAGAACTGTAGAGTACAGATTTTTTTAAAATAAATCTTGTATGCCATTAGGCCAAAGTGTCAAACGAAGTGTTTCTTTCTAAGATCAATATTTTCAAATAAGCATTAACAAAAACGTGTATATATTCGTATCAATAATAAAGCGTATATTGATTTTTAAGTACACAAATTACATAGGCCTAGAAAGTGGAAAAAATCGATTTTGGACATTCGTTTTAATCTCCGAGAAAATAGTTTATATTGATATATACTCACTGACCCCGCAGGGGGGTGCAGACTAGCTGCACCTATTGAGAGGATTTAGACGTCCCTCGCGGTACTCGAGTCTAACAAAACTTACACTTACAACACTACACTTACGACTCTAACACTTTACACTGACACTTACATTTAGGGAGGCGATAATAACCTCAATGTGCTTTTCGCTTCAAAATAACAAAAAAAGAAATAAAATAGGAATAAAATAAAATAGGAAGAAAATAAAATATACTAATTTCAGTATATTTACTGTACTTTCGTTTTTCAACTCACTGGCGACTAAACGAATCGAACAATTTCAATGAAATTTTGACTGTTTTTCCATATTTCGGAATTAGAAAATAAAATATAATTTAATTCTAAGCACTTTTTTAAGTCAATAAGCCATTAAACATTTTAAAACAGTCAGGAATTTTAATCAGTTGATTAAGTTTTGCTCATTATTTGGTTACATTGAGTAACTAGCAGTGTTCGCACTGTGCAGGCTGTTAAAAAATAAGAAGCATATGTGAGCACGAAATAACTCGCGCGCGCGCGCGCGCAACACACACACACACACACACACACACACACACACACACACACACAACACTATCTTTTATTAATATAAATCTCATGTCAGTATGGCAAATTTTTAAAATTAAAAACCAATTTTATTAAATATTTACTAAATGATTACACAAAGAAAGTGGATAGTCTCTGGCTTTCAAAATATTTATTATTTTTAACATTATTAATAACATTAACTAATAATAACTTTAGTAATAACTTGGACAAGTTCGTCTGCTAGCAAGATCTTTTTAACAGATTCAAAATGGTGGTTTTCTAAAATACTAAAAAAATTATAGCTTTTGTATATTTTATGTTCCATTATAAATACAAAAACAAACCTAAAGGTGTCTACGGTTTATTTTTTTAATGTAGATTTTCAAAAAATGCACTACAAAAATATTTTGTTTGAAATTTGCTTCCATCACGTCAGAGAGAAAGCTGCTACATTGATTAGATACATTGGATTTTAAAATTGATATTTTTTGTAATTTAAAAAACGGTTGATTCGTTTTGTATAGTGATGAAGTAAAACTAGTTTACCATGGTTCTGTTATCACTATAAATTATTGCACCAAGTCAAAATACCGGCCAGTACAGACGGACGCAACTATTATGCAGTCGGTGTGTTTCGGATTTATGGTCGCTGTACTATGACAGGTTATTACTGCACATTTACGCTCCATATTTTACATGACGATGTGACGGTTGCCATGGCGATAAGGTTATGGTATGTAAGCAAATTGTTTCGCCTTAGTTATTATGGAGGCTGTGTGGTTAGGGTGTGAGGGTGATACTAATTATTTCTCTACATAATCAAGCTATGTTTGTAATTCTTAGGTCTTGTGGAGCGTTATAATTTGCAAAAGACGACACTTGATTTTATTTAGTAATATATTTTGTTTAGTCAGTGGTT
Source organism: Callitettix versicolor (assembly GCA_022606455.1). Taxonomy (NCBI): domain Eukaryota; kingdom Metazoa; phylum Arthropoda; class Insecta; order Hemiptera; family Cercopidae; genus Callitettix; species Callitettix versicolor. Next base: position 32,108,532 of record CM040191.1, read on the forward strand.
ATTAGCGAAATTCCTTTGGAAAATAAGGTATTGAGACGGCCTTTATGAAAAGACAAAGACAAGAGACCTTGAATTGAACGACGATTTAGTTTTTAACTTGCCACCACTTTGGGTGTCAATTATTAACATAAAATGATGTTTGTGAGTAAAATAATTTACACAATAAACAAGATTGGTTTTGGTAATTACTAAAATTTTACTCATTTTTTTCAATCAAAACAAAATATAATTTTAAAATCTCGTACTATATACTTTAGATTTTCTGAGTTATATACAATTTATTAATTCCAACCTTAATAGTTATACTATCACTTATATAAATTATATTTTTTCTTAATTGCCAACTTGTTCAAAGTTATAATTTATTTTTATTCCTGAAATTTCTTTAAATTATACAATTTTTAAAATTATTTTACTGATCAGGGTTATTAATTACCAATAATAAGGTAATTAGAGTTCTTTAGATTTATCTGGTAGTTAATTTACTTCTATTAGTTTTACTTGAATTTTTTTCATATGTAGATGGAAATTGAAATTGATTGATAGCGCTGAAGATCTTTATACTCGATGCTACTGACGTTACCCGATAATTAAAAAAAACACACACTTACAATGGCGACAATTAACGCAAAACAAAAAAAATCCTTAGCACTCAGGTAATTTCTAATTAGACGAATAACTTTAGCTCTATGCAAAATTATTAATTAATTATTATCAAAAACTTTTAATAAAACTCGAGACTTGAATAGATTGTCTGTCTAAGATATTCTATTTGCAGTAAATATTAATTCAAAAAGACCACTCACGGTGATTACATGATACAAAAGACCCCTCAAATCCGACTACATGGTGCTAAGACCTCCCACCGTGGTGGGAAAGACCCCCGGCTCTACATGGTTCACAAGACCCCGACTCACGGAATCACTCCGTTTGGTCAATTTTTCATTGACAAAATGCCATTATGTTACGACCAATAGCAGCAAGCGTGCAATTCAAAGCCCCCAGGCAAAACGCAGCTTTCTAATTTTTTAGTAATTAATTGTCACTAAAGTTTGCAAGAAAATTCCTAAAACTTGTAGTTGAATTTGTGACTTTTTGTTGATTAGCAGTTTTAAGCAAAGAATTTCTACCTGATAACAAACAAATTAACTTAACTTCTAATAATGCAGATTATATTTTAATCTATTATTACAGGTTAACTTTCTAAACGTAATATATAACGTTTTTTCATATATTTGTAAATCTAGATACGATACTGACGTATCATTTATTTTATTATATATATATATATATATATACATAAAGCAATCGACCTTTATGACAATTTTCGAGCCCTAATACTCCTCAAAGTTTGCTTCTCTTACGCCTCCTCGCACTCACACACTTAACTCATTTCCACTTCCGCAAACACATCTGGAAGTTTCTTTAAATGGCTTTCATCTCTTCCATCGCATTGCAATTGTTATGAGACCTGTGTTTCTGTTTCCGGCACGTAACCATACAACCACGACTCATCTCCATGGTCGTGGTAATCATGGTAATTAAAACCTCATAAACAGTATTTTAGTGTACACCAGGTTATGTGCAACTTCAAAACGGAATTCTTTCTGTTCTGCCATCAGCAGCTTGGGCACTAATTTGACAGCCATTCTGAGCATGTTGATATCAATGCTCAAAATTACACGTGCAAAATCTTTACTGATTCCAAAAGCTTCGGCAATCTCTCCTACAGTCAAAGGACTATCTCCCAGTATCACATTTTCCATCCTCTCAACCACAACTACATTCAGAGAGGATTGTGACCTCTAAGAACGCTGTTCACTCTTCATCGATGTGCGAATATTTTTTAAATAGCTAAACCAATCTTTAATTAGTATTGCCCCCATAACATCGTCTCCAAACACCTGTTGAACCTTACAAATTTTTTCACTTTGAGAATCTTCAAGTGTATATTTGCTCATCTCATTCAGTCAGAAGGAACCAAAAATCCAACAAATACTCACAAGGACACATTACTCGGCGGCCAGCGAGCAGCAACTGGTACACTCAAACGCGGTGAGCAAATTCAAGCGAGCTTATTATTCTTTTCCCTTCCACTGTCAACAGTGGTTCCGCCCTACAGTCACTACTGTACGCGGGAAAATGTAAGTTCAATACGTTTTAGACAAGTTACGTCGTTGGTTCCGATCGATTGGTTTTTAAAAAACTCAAACTTGAATTTTACAAAACCATTTATTATAATAATTATAATAAATAAGTATAACTCTTATGCCTAGAGGTAACCTGTTGTACAGTGTTGTTCACACACTGAATCAGATTAAGATATTAACATCTGCAGGATTATCTATCGTATGACATTGTCCATCATCTTAACTTAAATTACATTATATATATATATCGTAATTTATTTACTTTAATTTATATCAGAGTTAAAAACTGAAAAATGCTTTTTTACGTTAAAATGCCGTTAAATTTTACAGCGGGAATAATTCATTTTCATAGTTTCAATGTATAATATAAATGCTATTACATGAAGATTTTAATATTAATTTATTGGGGAGAAATAATAATCTCAAAAAAGTTCAAAGTAACAAACTTAATTTTGGAAATTTGACTCAATCGCGTCGGTGAACTAGCTGTGTGCCGCGATTCTCTTCATATTATGAGCGAATTAATATAGGCCCTACTAATTTTTTATAATTTATGGCCATTAATAGGATACACGTTAGTGTATATCTGATCGTGCAAAGATAAATTTGTCTCATTTGGTTAGGTTCGAATCAGAAGGATGTCTTTAATTGTGAATAAAATTTAGGATATAGTAATATGAAATAAGGAAATCTAGTTCTTCTTTGAAAGGGCATATACACTCAAATTTTTAAAATAGCTAATGATTAAATGAGCTATTAAAGCGGCTATTATATTAAGACCCATAATTGGATTGGAACCTTGAAATGAACACTTTAAATTAAATCATGATCTCTTTTAATTTCATTCAATTTTAATTTCATTAAAACAGCAATAAAATCGATTTTGGTTATTACATGTACAAGTTCGCTAGCCAGCAAAATTTGTTCCAGATTACTGGCATTTCGAATTTTAAAAAAATCCTTAATTTTATTTAAACATTCCTTAATGTTAACCTGATTTTGGTATTGGAATCATAGTTAAACTCATGAAATAATGTTTTAATTTTTTAAATTACATTAAAAATACAGAAAAGATTATCACTGGTTTATTTTTGTTTGTTCAGTATAATTTATTAGTTTATACACGTGCAGATTTAATTGAAACTTGGAACAAAAATCGTTACTGCTTACAACTGATAAATGCTTGGATAAGTTTATTTTTTTTTAGAAAATCAATCGTTTTACATTGACGGCAAATTCATATCGTAAACAAATTCTATAACTTCGGTCACAGTTTACTATAATATATTCGTTTCGGATAGAAGATTTAAAACGTTAATAAATATTAAAAATTCCACTAGAGGCAACTGGAGTGATCAGCTGATGGGTTTAACGATCCCATCGTACAACTAGCTCACAAACTTACCAAAATCATTCAGATTTGAAATGTCAGTCATTTTTAAACTGTTCAACCATTTTTTTCTGGCTAACTAAATTCACGAAGTTCACACACACACACACACACACACACACACACACACACACACACACACACACACACACACACACACACACACACACACACACACACACACACACACACACACACACACACACACACACACACACACACATAATGCTTTTTATTGTGATTATTACATCAAAAATTCGTTTTTATCAAATCATTAAGAAAGCAGCTGGAAACGATTAAGTTTAAACATAAAGCCCATTGTTCGAACTATTTTAGTCTTTAGAAAAAAAATCATGTTTGTTCTTTTAAGAAAAAAACAGCAACACTTAACTATGTTCTGTATAATAATCTGCGTTTCCTAGCTTTGTCAATTCTTCTTTCGTTGACGCGTTTCGGAGAACCTCCATCTTCAAAAACTATTTCTATACTAGTATAACATTAGTATAGTATAGTATTAGCAACACTTAATTTTAAAAGCTATTTTCAAATTCAAGCTAATTACGGTAAACCCTCATGTGACCTTGGAAAACATTGGTTTGTTATGACTTAAACAAACATATATATAGGTTTTTCCACAATCAGCTAGTAGGAATTTTGGGGTTCTAATATTTTTTAGAGTTTTATAACACTTTCCCTTCTATACAGTATGAAGTATTACAAACACAGTTAGAGGGAAATGTACTTTGTAAATGTAATCAAACAAATGTAGTCGTTTTGTTGTTCAACTGGTTTTGACAAGCAAGTGTATTCTAGTAGCAATCCCTCGGATCACTAACAACTAATGTGTATATCTACTTCAGGGTGTCACATAACTTCCTCCGGCATTAAAGAAGACAACATAACAGTGAAACAGAATACTGGAGAAACTGAAGCTCGCATTGAGAGAGATTAAATCTATTTCTGTCAGCTTTAATCCTCACTGTGAACGGCTTAGAATTAAATCTTCCCTCTTTCTTGCTCTCCCCCATAGTCGTTTTATGTTTCAATTTTTAACACTTGTAAATAAAGATTTGTTAGAAAAACTATTCACTTGACTTCTAAAGAACTCCGTAGGAAGCAGACATATTTGTCTCTTACAAATTTGTGAAGTGATTCATTTTCAAAAGTATTTGTATTTAAAAGTTGTTCTTGTTTAAAAACGTTATTCTGTTTTAAAGCCAGTATAATTTTATGTGTAATTTTAAACATAGTAATGTATAAACAAACTCGCTTAAATTATTTTTTTTCTGGGACATAATGACAATTTTGTGTGCAATTTACTTAATGAAATGTACATATACACCGAAAAAAACTTAATTTAAGTAACATTTTTTGAAAACATCATTTTAAACTACAATTTATCTACTCTACCTGAAAATAACTCCGGTTAATAATTAAAACTTGTAATTACTTTTAAAATCTACTTAATGAAACTAGTATGAAGAAAATGTAAAGCTGAAACTTTATTTGTTTTATAAATTCTAATAAAAAACCGAGTCGACTGATTTTTAAGTAAATCAATTTTGAGTATATATTTTATCGAGTAATTTAAAATTATTGATAATTCTAGGTTTGGAATTTAGTTTTTTAAATAAACGATAAATTAAATACATTCTGATTTGTTAAATTAACTTTGGTACAAGAAAACAACGTGGAATATTTAATTCTTTACTATATTTACTATAATTACTAGTTATCACTGTTTTATTGCTGAAATTTAAGTTATAAGCTGTTGATATGCAGTAATAACTGTATAACTTATATTATGAATTTTCAGTTAATTTATAATGAGAACATTTAAAATATCCTATTAAAAATAAAAAGGTGCCATAATTAAGTAAAATTAAGTTTCTCGAGAAAAATATAACTTTTTCCCATCAGCTAAAAACTGTTTACATTACGAAAGTAAATACATTAGTGGAAAAGTAACAAACTTTGTAAACAGATTATTGTTTTAATCGACAAGTTACAGGCTGAAAAGTTGCATCCAAAACTTTTTCAACGTTTAAATATCGTCTTTTTTAATGAAATCCATTTAAACAACTGTCATTTTAACATGTTTAAATGTATACAAGTCTTGATTATATTTATATTAGCTTGTGCATTATTACAGTACATTTATTTTCAACAATACAGTGGAAATATTGAAAACAAGAAACAATTATTTTAACAACGTCAGAACTAATCCGGGCTTAGAGCGAAACACATTGTTCTCATTGCTATTGTGTCTATTTTAAAGTTGAATTAATAATTTAAATCGAAAATGGAATTTGTGAAATGCTAAATAGTTTCCTCTTTCAAATAATATAGTTATATTTTTAAATAATTTATACATATTCATTTGTCTTTTGGATGATTTTGGAAATTTAAAATTCAGTAATTACAACAATATTGAGAGATTAGTTATTTTATAACTATATTATATTATATTATAATATAGAACAACAAAGTATTACTTTTATTAATTAGAACAATTTTGTATAAACATTTTCTGTAACTATTTTATTAAAACTTTCCTGATAGTTCCACCAGGTTTCACGAAATTTTAAAGTTTTCGCATCACCTCTTCTAATTTTGACAAGTTAGGTTAAAGAAATAGCTAGATAATTTGATAGTTATCAATAGATAACTAGGTAACTTTGGTAGTTTGGACTAACACCGGTATGGTTTTCAGGATTTTTAAAATTTTTGTATTTATGTATCTTAAAAAAGCGTGTTTGAAAACACTCATCCACAAATATAAAACGTTTTGTTTTCATCGTTCGATATTTTGCATAACTACGTAAACAGAACACAATTCAAAAGTCGTTTGTATGTGTGTACATTAAATGCGTTTCAAAAGAAGCAGTCAAATCGGCACAGTCAACGCAAGTGTCTCTGAATGCCTCGAACGGTTTAGTACGAGTAGCGGCAGTACAGACGACACAAGTCAGCTGATCCATTCAAAATTTATACTTTTTATTTCATTTGTAAGTCATTATAATCATTAAAATTTAAGTAGTTAAGAGTACTGCATTTCGGGAGTGTAAGGGTTGAAGAGGGTTTTGTTCCCTTTTGTATTCTAACTTTAAAAATTTGGGCAAACTCACTTTAGTCGAAAAGTACTCCAAGCTGACCAGTGCCTATATGATACCAAGGATTGAAAATGACAAAAACTACACAGTTAGGAAGATTTTATTATTTTATAAATCAAAAGGATTTACAAACTCTAGCAATTAACTAATTTGAATTAAATTTAACATTGAAAACAAAACATATATACGTATTAAATTCAGATTAACACTTTTAAACACTTAAAGCAACAATAAACTGTTACACCATATCTTTAAGAGAATGCCTTAACTTACGTATCTTATTTAAGCCCTCTGTATTCTTCTCATAAACAATGGTAACATAAAAACAACATATAAAACAGTTTACGTTATCCTTTTACAAACTCAGTCACTGCGGATTCAAGCACCAGTTTTCGGAATATGTGATTTCAGTAACAACAAAAACATTCTAAACATTTAAAAACCTCTTTTTTATATCTTGTTTACTTTTATAGCTGGTATTAGTTTGACCAGAACGTGTTCTTTTAATTAAAATATTTTTCTTTCCCTTCTCCTTGTTTGCCACTCTTTCACTCTAAAATATCTCCCTCTCTTGCCATTTTCCAAATTCTCTCCCCTTTCCAACTTAGTTGTCCCTCATCAATCTAAAAGCCTTATATTTTTATATTTTGCTCATGATTTGGACGGATCACTCTCGTTTATTGAACTCAGTACAATGCTCTTTCCCGTACGTGTATTCTTTTTTTTACCTAAACATCCTGTCCGATGTTAATAACTTTCTATCTGTATTTCAAATAAATCTAATGTACTGATTATATGAGTTAACTTTCGATGCTATTTGCAAGGTTAAGATACGAGACTTCAAAAAGTACTTTCACGATTTATTTTTAAAAAATAAGATATCAATTTTCAGTGTTTACAATTTTCAACAACTTAATTTATCTCTAAGCATAAATTATTTACCTATTAGCAGATGGATTTTGAATTAGAATTAAAATTCAATCAATATTTCGAAAAATATTTGTTTAATATTATTACTTCATTTCAATATATAAATTTCTTTTACTTATTTCACAAATATTTAGTTTTTAATACAATCAAATGATTACGACGACTTCTATTCAAGTGTAACAACGAAACAATAGAAGGGAGAACATTGTATTTTGACGCATGGAGCCAGGATTAAATCCGACGGGGATAAAATTATTCATTGTTTCCAATATTCTCGGAAATGTTAATTCTCTCATATCATGGCGAACGAACTCTTCCAATTTAACGTACAATCTTATGTTATAATAGGGAAATTAGTTTACTGTAAAATGTCATAGGGTAATGTACGTAGTACATAAAATAATGTAATATATTAAACGATATAAGTTACATCATCATCAACTGTCATTAGGGTATTGTAACTGTCACATCACAAATCGTAACTGTCATCGGTGCAATCATTGTAATTAATGTCATACATTACTAGCTTTATTTATATTGTCATGATTTATTGTCATAATGGAAAACAATAGCATAAGGCAATGAAACCGCTGTTGTCATTGTCATCAGTTTCATTATTTTTTACATCGTTATACTAGTTAGTTTTATAAATTATTTTAACTTTTCTTTTGTTCATAGTCGGATAGGATTAACTAAGATTCTTAAAACATTTCTTCTTATTTTTTTAATGTCTCTACTTATTGTATGTTAGATTAATAAGGACGACAGATCAGTGTTAACTTTAAGTAACGCTAGTGTTGAAGTGCATAGCTCAGAGACTCATATTGCCTGGAGTAGTAGCGATCTATCATATCGATCATTTCTTATAGATAATAGGATACTTTGTTTTACTTTGATCTGCATAACTTTTATGCAGTTTTTAGCACAGTACTTTGAAATATTCTGTTGCTTTGTTTACTTTAATTTTGTAAATCTACAAGAAAAACATAAAATTCAAAATTTTAAAGTATATGTTTTCTACATAAATAATAAATACTGGAATTGTTTCTGCCTTTAACATGACAAGTAAAACAAAAACGAGTTATTAAATATCTTAAACGGTTCATGGGAAAGTGTAAATAGATAATAATAAAAATACATTTTCACAATTGCAAATTAAGTTAGCACTGCAGCTAAATCAAAGTTTGCAAACAGTACGCTTAGTACACACATTCATCAAAGTTGTTTAGGTATTTCTCTTTTTGATATACATCTTCTAGATTTTTTTGGTTGTTGTTAAAATATGTGGCCGCTTTTTTTTGAATGTCATTGATTTCATCTTTATGATTTTAATTTTTATCAATCCATTCAATAACTTCGACACAGTATTTTTCCAGGGGAACTAACTTATTTAACATTTAATTATATTTCCTCTTAACATAAATATGTAACACCTCAAAAACGTGTAATTATAATGTAATTTCATGACGTTATCATCGTCGTCGTCGACATTACCGTCATCATCGTTGTGACGTCATCATTGTCGTCGACGTTACCTTACCGTCATCGTTGTCGTCGTTATCTTCGTCATTGTCGTCGTTTTCAACGTTATCATCTTCGTTACGTTATCGCTATTCTTTATTGTCATTATCGTTTTCGTCGTTGTTGTCGTCATTACGTTATCGTTGTTGTCGACATTATCTTCGTCATCGTCGTTACGTTATCGTTGTCATCAACGTTATCGTCGTCATCATGGTTACATTATCGTTGTCGTAGACTTTACCTTACCGTCATCGTCGTCGTAATCATCCTCATTATCGTTGTATTCATCGTATAACATCAATATAAGTCGTTGTCGAAGTTATCTTCATCATCAACGTGACGTTATCGTTGTCGTCAACGTTATCGTCGTCATCAACGTTACATTATCGTTGTCGTCGACTATATCTTACCGTCGTCGTCATCATCCTCATTATTCGTCGTTATTCAACGTTATGGTCCTCATTATTCGTCGTCCTCATTATTCAACGTTATCGTCGTCATCATCGTTACATTATCGTTTACGTCAACGTTATCGTCGTCATCATCGTTACATTATCGTTGTCGACTATATCTTACCGTCGTCGTCGTCGTCGTTATCATCCTCATTATCGTTGTATTTGTCGTTATCTTCGTTGTCGACGTTATTTTTGTTATCGTCGTTACGTTATCGTTGTCGTTAACGTTATCGTCATCATCGCCGTTACGTTCTCGTTCTCGTCAACGTTATCGTCGTCGTCATCTTTGTCGTTACATTATCGTTGTCGTAGACTTGACCTTACCGTCATCGTCGTCGTCATCATCCTCATTATCGTTATATTCGTCGTTGTCGACGTCGTGGTGCAAGTTAATCGTCGTCATTATATTAATTACCCAAATAATTCCATTTCACTTAATTAGTATTGTATCAGAACATTGCATAAATCAAAATAAATATAAGAAAATAATTATGACTTCCATCGCATTCACTTTCGTGTTTTCAATGTAAATCGAAGATTTAATGCTTTTTATTACATTTTAAGGCTTGAATTAAAAAAAAATATTACATTTTTTTAAATTAATTTATAACGAGTTCCATTTTAAAACTTTTAATTAGGTTTCGCCGTATAACAAACTCACCAAAGCTATAACAAAAAATCGATTTCTGTGATAAGTTAGAGTCAAACAAAACAAACCTCACACACACACACACACACACACACACACACACACACACACACACACACACACACACACACACACACACACTTATACACACACACACACACACACACTGCTAGAATAATGAGAGTTATGAATAGTGTAAATTTCCAGGACATAAGTACGACATTAACTGCAGCGTTGAACCTATGAACTATACAAATTCAAAGATATATCAGAAAACTGACCGCTATTTTAACAACTTTGGACACTCAAATATCTGCGTAAAAGTCTTTTGATATAAACATATATTAGAGACAATAAAAACCCTTAAGACTTCCTTTAATTTATATATGTAAAGGCATCATTAATCTACTGAGTCTCGAGAACTTAAGATTCCCAAATCCGTAGGTTCAAGTGTGCTGTTACTTCTGCCGTAATCGTTTCCCTTGCAGTTAACGCCAATTCCTTGTTCTCATTATTCCTACTGGTATAATGTATATAATTTATAAAGTTAACACGTTAACGACAGTGTGCGTCATTAGTGACGCACGCTACAACTCGCAGTAAGGCAGGGGTGTGTCTAACGACACACGTTTGTCATCAAAATAAGTGACGTGTGCCACGAGTGACGCACTCCCTTTCTTATGTTATATGGGCTTATTTATAATGACGCCCATGTTCGAAGACTATAATTGTATTGTACGAGCATTTTAAAATATGCTAGAATAACCTTGGTGTAGATTTTGATCTATTGTATTTTTTGTCTTTACCCTGGCACACCTTACAGGTGATTTAAAAGGATAACAAATTTAAATTCAACAAAAATGTTAGAAGTATCATTTTAATTTTTCAATGTAATTCATTAATAAATAGAATGAAGTAATATTATACTTTGGCGTAATGATTTTTCTTCTTTATCTGTGACCTTTATTGATAATCTAAAATGAAAATACATTCAAAATAATAACATCTATTTACTGACAATTATAACCCTAAGAAATCAAAGAATATATCATATAACTTATGAAATATTTTAATTGAAACTTTATGTGTGTACGGAACAATAACAGTGTGCCACCAGTAACTCAATACGCCTATATTGACCGTCGTTTGAAGGTTACTATTTACAGTAAATAGTATTGTAAAAAGCAACTATTTACAAATAGGCGTCGTTTGCCACCAGTGACGCTCGTACATAACCTCTAAAGTATAAATAATAAAGTTTTTTCCTGTTGAATATCTTCGCGTATAGACATAAATTCTAACAATTTTACGAAAACAAAATTTACGTCTACAGATGATATTTCATGTTAATTACCATAACACAAAATGTTATGACGTGTTAAACAGTCATCGTCGTGAACGTGTTAATAAGAAAGACTCCAAAGAAGTAATTATTAACTAATTTCTTTTACCTTGATAGGCACTCATTTCGTTATTCCGAGTAAAAGTCTTACTGTAACAGCACTACATTATAACTCATTTACCAATGGAAGCTCGATAATAAATACATAATTTTTTACACCTGTTGGTTCGAAAATGCAATAGAAGAGCCAGCTGAGGTCATTGAAATTTAAACTATAAGCATGCAAAATTGATTTACATGTGATGATCTGTTTGTGTCAAATTAATCCTAAATGGTATGTACTGACAATAAAATGTTCTCTTTTGTTTGTATCACTTCTACAAAAGATACTAATGCGTCAAATGATTATTAGCTCTTTTTTTGACAAGTGAACATTCGAAAGAAGAACGAATAAGTATATATTATGTATAATAAGGCATGGAACTTAAATAGAGTAGTTATAGTCTCACAATGAAGTCTTTCTTAGTACAAAATTAACAACAACTTGAACAATATGTTAAACAATATTATTTACTGTCTCATACAAATTTTGAAACATTAAATGGTGTGAGTGGTGTGGATGCATGCTGTGTAAGCTCCTTTAAAAAAAGAGTGACTTGGAAAACCATGTGACTCATTATAGGACCCTGTGAGCTGAGGGTATACATGGACAGAATAGGAATGTTCCACGGAGAAACTCTGAATATACTATGCAAGAAGGAAGGTGGCAGGAAGGTGCAGGCCGCATTGTCTACAATTGGGACGCTCTTGCCAGCAAGACGCTAAGGGTTTGATTTTGGCTGCTAAAGTCAGTCTAATAAAGTAGAATCCAAGAGACTTCTTGTATCAGGATAGATAAAACCCTTTAACACGTGATTCCTAATCACATTTAAATCAAACTAACAAAAATATGACCAATGTCTCTTTAGCAAAAACTAAATTAATTTTATTTTAAAATTTATTATACTGAAATGAGTGGTGATTTTTTTATAAAACTGATGAACCAATATTTAGCCCAAAACTATTGTATTAAACTATCTTATACAAATCATTAAATTTTAGAAAGTTTCTCTAATATTTCTACACTATTTATTTTTAAGAGTGTAAATTATAAATCGCTATACAGAAATCTAATTAAATTTTCAAAATTAAACGTCACATTTTCACTCACGATTGAACACAATCAGGTTGGATTTATTCACTCCATGCATAAATCGTTTACACACTGACGGAAAAAGAAATACTGGGAAATACTTTTACGGATAATGTAATTTATTTTTAGTATCTCAAGACGTTCATAGAGCTGCTTACTTATCGAAAAAAAGCTTTTGCCATACTGCTGATACGGTTATTTTTCATTCAAAATAGATTGTATAATTGGTTTCAGACAGAATCAATCTTTTCACTGCTTCGAAAGATACAAAATACATTTTACGTTTCTGAGTAAGAAGTTTATTGTAAATTCAGTTTGTATATTTATTATAAAACGTAATATAATATAGAAAAATGTTATAAGTGCATGTACAATATTAGGATATTTATTTTAAGTAATACCCTTTTTTTAATAATTTACTCATTAAATGTGTTATTTGATGTAGTAAGATACAGAAACGGGATCTTGGAATGATAAACGCATAAGAAATTATAATAATCTCCAATATAGTTTTGTTCATTAAATTTGTTATTTGTTTGTGCATGTTTGTGCTTGCGCGAGCGCACTTGTTTGTACTGACAACCTATCTATAGTTTATAATTTTGGATCCAATAAAAACAGCAAACACGTTTATTTTGACTGTAACTTCAAAAAGTTTGTTAAATAGCCAAATACATTTAACATTTTCAAAATTGGTGATATTAATAACTAATTTGTTTTTTTTAACAATATTAATTTTTAAATATAAAAGCCATCATAATTAGTGTAAAAAGTATATTGTATAATTATTTGAACACAAATTATCATAGTGAAATGAGATTCTCAAAGACTTTTAAGGTAAATAAAGTGCTATGTTCTCTTAAGAAAATTTGTCGTTACAGTTTTCATTAATGCAATATGTTATATGTTTGTATTAGGAAATTTATTTCAATCACGTAGTAAAACGTTCTAATTTTATTTTAATATAAACAGATAAAATATTTTAATTTTTAAAACAAATAATATTTATTTCCAATATTTAACTACCTAGAGAATTGTACTAAGTGCAATATTTTGTTTCTAATTTTGCCACTTTTGCTCTCATGTTACCTAACCAGAAATATAATTGTCTTACTAAATTTTACCTTGAGTAATTATTTTAAAAAAATGTAATGTATTATAATTTATATTTATTCATATATCTTACTATAAAGCACTACATTCAATGGCCAACTTTGTCCTCGGCGATCAACCTTTTGCACTCTCCATTCTTTATTTCCTTATTCCTTAAATTTTCGACTCCTGTATCAGACACAATTCCGTTCAAAGAAATTTCTTTCTCAGTCTCCATTCTAATGGCATGTTCCCAGAATTTAATTGCTGACTTTACTTTTCGAAATTCTTATTATTCAATTCTTACTATTATTGGTTATTAAATCTGCTATATAAATAGTTTTCGAACATTTAAAGGAAATTGATATCCTTATTAAAGATACTAGACCGTTTTATTTATTAGTTATATCTTGTCATTTCAGAAAAGTTGTTAAAATTGTATTCTCTTTCGCAGCAACTATATTTTATATACAAACTTCTATTTAATAGAGTACGATTTACAATCTATTATTCTATGGATTTATATCTCGTTACAGGTATTGTTTTATAGAGGCATTGCTTACAACTTTATAAAACTATAAACTACAGGTAGTATTTATTGGTAGTATTTACAGGTAGTTCGTTGTCCTATACAAAGGTGTTTTACTTCTTTAATTCTTATTCGTGCTGGAGATGCAACAATCATTTATGTTTTACCACCATTTATCATTATTTGTTTAATCATATACTTCTGGTATTCATTAACCTTGTATCACTTATAAACTTTACACATGCCATTTTAATTAAAAGTGTTTCCTGTTTTGCTTAAACATTTTGTTGTCAATTGCTTTGCCCTTTATCCTTATAAACCTATTCTTCACAATGGCTGCCATTTTTAACAATGCATTTTTATCATTCGGCGATGATAACCTTAACGGTTTTTCGCCGCAAAAAAAAAAAAAAATTAACAATGCGAATCAAAATGTTATTTTAAGTGATGTTATTAATACTTTTTGTGAAATTCGTGTGACAGCAACGTAATAAAATTATTTGAATGTTTCAGTTGATAAAAATTATTTTCTCTACAAAAATTCGATTAATAAAAAACAAATTTAATCTTAAACAAATCCTTAATTGTATTCCTTCAATGCTTTAGCATATAAATAGATTACAAAACCCGAATCAGCTTAACAAATTTTAGATAAAATCATGTTATGTTTCACGAATAAAAAATTACGAGAGGGAAAAAGTTTACTAGAACAAAACACTTAAAAATGCTAACCATTGTAGGATATTTTATTCAATGTATTTTGTAAATAATCAAACTAACCTATATATTTTTCTATGCAAGTACAATTTCAAGTTACTTATTCAATTTCAAACCACTGAAACAAAAAAAATAAAGTATGTTACGACAAAAAAAACACTTAATTACGACCATGAAAATGAAGCATGTTATGTGAACTATTAAATTTATAATTTTGTTAACATAATTTAAAGTCAAGATTGCCAATACACTATAGTTACCATCCAATTCTATTTCGTCCAATTAGTTTCCTTAAATCTATATTTTCCAGTGCAGTAACGAGTACATATGACGAGTAAAAATATTACAGTGATGAATACATATAGTATAATAATGCGTACATCAAGTAGAGTGATGCATACATATAGTACAGTGACGGGTGCATATATTACAATGAGTACATACAGTACAGTGATGAGTACATATAGTACAGTGATTAGTACATATAGTACAGTGATAATTACATATAGTACAGTAATGATTACATAGAATAGAGTGAGGAGTACATATAGTAAAGAGGTGATTCCATATAGTACAATGATAAGTACATATAGTATAGAGATGAGTACATATAGTACAATGATGAGTACATATAGTACACAGATGAGTACATATAGTACAAATATGAGTATATATAGTACAATGATGAGATTATTTAGTACAAAAATGATTACATATATTACAGAGATGATTCTATATAGTACAGTGATGAGTACGTATACTACAGAGATGAGTACATATGGTGTAGTGATGAATACATATATTACAGTCAATAATATGTAATATATTGATGACTACATGTAGTACATTGACGAGAGTATATAGGCTAGTGTAATGATAAATACATATAGTAGTTAAATGATGAGTATATGTAGTACAGTGATGAGTACATAATATGTACTTGTCAACATCCACTTGTCAAATAAATAGTTTCGTCATCCCTTTACTATTTGACAAATGGATCAAATTCTGTTTTTTACCTGTTTGTTAAATAATAACCCTTGTGCTACATTTTATATTTGACCATATTTTTGATTCTCTCTTAAGGAATTCTGTAAAACATATACTTTTCGTTTTTAACAATTATTTTAAGTGAAAAAAAATAAAAGTAGGTGTCAAATACTGAGAGTTAATTAATTTTTTTTTATTTCTTTATATTTTTTTACTATCTTCTGAGACAGTTAACTACAATTTGAAAATACCACAGCACTCGATATATTATATTGTGTATAGGCTTTTACGGTCGCAGTAATTTTCGAACACTTCTCGTCACACGCTGTACTTCAATAAAACCTAACGAGAACACCAGATACGCGACAACGAACGCACCGGCGCGTAAAACTGCAGTAACTCTGCATTCATTATTTAAATCGGACCCGGTAAACACAATTAAATCTGGCTGTATTTTGTGTTTCGTTAACCGCGGGAAAACAGAGCTCAGCGAGCTGCCCGCATAGTTGCCGTTTTAATGAACATGTTCTATGTTAGTGCTTAATTAAATAACGCGAGACCGTCATCAGTCAAACAGGACAGACGTTTTTTCGTCAAAATAAATACCGGCAAATATTTCATTCAATTATACCTTTTCATGTTTTCTGATAAATAATACGTTTTAATAAAGGTAAGAGTGTTCGGGCGGGGCCGATATAACCCGATCTTTACCGAACTTTTATGAAAACGAGGCGGCGTCTGTGTGTATCAAATTCCATTACATAAAAATCTACTCAATTGATTCAGCACAAATTTCCCACGGGTATAAACGGGAGGGATATTTTATTTACAAAACATGATTTAAGCAATATTTTTGTTTTAGATGTTTAAGTACATAATTAATCGCGACACGCAAATGTCTCGCAGATGTTATAAAAACAAATTGCTAATACTATTTTTTCTAACAATTATTTGTTTTTTTGTTGTTATTTTAAGACAAAAAGCACATTGAGGCTATTACCCCCTTCCTAGATATAAGGCCCCGATATTTAACTGGGCCTTACAAATGTATGTTCATTCATTTGTCATCAATTTATTTTGGACTTCGCATCTAGCTAGTTAGCCTAGGAAATAGTTAGTCTACAAAATAAAAATCAAAAAATTACACCTGGTCTGTGTTTTACCATAACCACTCCGTTAAGTAATTTTCAATTTTCCAATGCTAATTTGCTAAGAAAATATTTTAAATCGCAACTTACAGAAATAACAGTATTTGCATTTACAATACAATTTCTGTACCCATAGTAATTGCATTTAATCTATTCAATAGCACAGAAACTACAATCGAATGTTTCTGCTGTTGTTTATTATAAAAAAGGATAGCTGAATTTCAATAATTTTATACTGCTTATATTTATATCAAAATAGATACTATTAGAGTGTTTTTTGTCTTCTGATAATAGGATTTTGAAGCTGTGGTCATAGCAAATACAGGTGTGTAATGTGACCGATCCTTATCTCTACAAATACTATTTAAGGAAACATTAAGATTTTTGAACAACTAAATATTATATTTTTGATGTAATTTAAATTCATCTAATTCAATTCAAAGTTAGCACAAAAATCGAGTTGTTATTATGTGGAAAAATTCGTTACGTAGACAAGTTTGTAAACAGTTTCAGCCATTTAAAATCCTTAAAAAATCATAACTTTTATTTTTCATTATTTTGAAAAAAATATTTCAAAAATGTTTAAATTTTCTTAAACTGGCATTTTAAATTTAGCATTTAAATTTAACATTTAGCATTTAAATTCATTGAAAAGATTAACTAACTGAAAGTATTCAGAGTTCATTTTCATTCTGTGCAATAATAAATGTTTATACCTGCAAATTTTAATTCCGATTAAAGTTGGAAAATCTGATCTAAAAAACGTGTTACGTAAGAATATTATTCTTCAAAATTCGCTTCTATCACTCAGTGACAAAACTACGCGCCGCGGTAATTTAAATACTCACTATGACATTAATAAGACAACTGTGTACTGTAATTATCTTTAATTTTTGTACAACACCCAGTCACGTGACTTCAATGGATTTGCTGGTGTGTATGGTTCATTCAAGTTTCCAATAATATGTTAATTACTTTGTCGACATTTTCAAGAGAGGGGAAGAAATTCCAATTAGCTTGTTACGTTATGGCTCCGTAACAAGTAAGTTTATCCAGCTTCAGGGAATTTCTCCTTTTACACGTTTTGAAATCATTTATTTCAAATTTGAAAATATAGGCTAGTATTTCTCAGTATCAAATAAACAGCTGCCATCACTATAACACTTAAATCCGGGACTTTTAAATAAATGCTATTCCCTTTATCAATGTTTGATTTTAATTCATGTATAAGGTATAATTAAATAAGTATATTTTTATAAATATTTATGTATAAGTTTTTGAGAAAAGTTTACTTTATTGTTCTAGTTTGTTCTGTAGTTATTCTTTAAAAAAATTAGTATACCTTCGTTAATTATAAATTGCATTTACGATATTTGATCATTGCACAAAATATCAGAATTATGTATGATCAGGGTAAAGTTGTGGTTTCAAAACCATTGTTTATTAATTTGAAAGTTTTCTATTTAGAACCAATGTATGTTTCTAAACTTCAATTAATATTTTCTTTAGAATGACCGAAAAGGATAGAATTTTATATGCATCCTTTCATTTGCATGTTTACGTGTGTGGGGGGGCTCCAGGGTTTTTCGTATTTTCAATGTTATTCGAAAATATAAAATTTCATTTATGCTATTTGATCGCTAGAAAAATTGTGAAATAATATTTTCAAAAAGAGTGTAGGATTATTATGGATATTTGTTCCCATCACGAAAGCAAGAAAGTTTCGTTCCACGACTAGGCTATATTTTGAGTTAAGTAGCTTACTAACATAAACTGTTTCTTACTCTCGATCTGACATTACGTTCTTAACTAGTTTCAGGTGTGTTAAACTTCGCTGAAGTTGTCAGCAACACTATGTCGTATTATTACGCGGGAAAAATAGCCAAACACATACTTCTAAAGCGCATACTAAATGGATCGGCTGACTTCAGTGTCGTCTACACTACCACGACGCGGAGGTCGCAACTTGTAGCGTACGATTCAAGTTCTCTTCTTCAAACATTTGATGCCGAAACACACAAAGGACTATTGAGTCATATTCTACTTACCTTATGTACACAAAAGGAAACTGTAAACAAAACTTGTAAAAATTGTTGGTGAATTTTCGAAAAAGCGTCTATAAAAAAAGATTGCTGAGGTATATAAAAAAAGACATTTCAAAAATATCGATAAATCCTGAAAATATTTGGTTAACCAATTAATTTTAAAAGTTTTTCGATTTTTTTTGACCCAACATATAGACATTAGTGTAAGGACATAAAGATTGAACTTGTATAAAGGTCGGGGCTACTCTACATAAACTTCTTATTTCCAAAAAATAAACATGGAATTAGATTCACTTATAGTTTCAAACAATACCGTACACTGTTTAAAAATTTTAAAATATTTTTACCGATAAGATTTTTGAAATGTTATTACCATTTAACTATTCATAAAACTCTTGTGCAATAAACATTATTTTTCTTCTGAATTGTGTCCATTTTAGCCAAAGTTTATAGAAATCGGTCACATAGTTTACGAGTAGGTTATACGTTACTGATTGATATACGGACACAAATTAAAGAACATATTTAATGAAAATAAAATTGACACGCAAGAACTACATATTAAGACAAAAGTAGAAAAACTGTTTCCAAGTATGTGCAAATAATTAACTCACCCTGTCAACTTCCAGCCGAACCGTACACCGTTTATAAGATGGAACTTTAACGCACATGGAATACATAAATTTCTAAAATATAAAACCCATAAACGGTAAATCCCAAAACAATGTTCGAATTAAGCTGAATGTCATTTAATAATTTTTAGTAAAGCTTTACAAACCTAACAACTAAAATATATAAACAGTTTCTACTTTATTTCGGTTAAATCTGTTCATGAATGAAGTGACTGATAAATGTAAATGGGTTCCTCAGATTGAATGGATCCAGTCAATGTCAAACGTGCTTCACAACCCTGAACAATTCAGTTACAAATTGGCTTCAATTGAAATTTGGAAATTATGTATAAATACAATCTATTCGCTTAAAGTCAAACTCAAATTAAGGCAGCTAACCATTGTTGATAACGTAGAAGTGGAATTGATTTGTCAAGCAAGTTGTTCAATATGCTTCCTAGAATAAACAACACATGAGAAAAGCCAATCGAAACTGAGCCTTGGGTCTTACAATGATTAGGGTTTCACGTGTATGTATTTGGAGTGTTACTGCGATAGATAACAATAGAGTTATTGTACGTCAATAGCCGTTTATGAAAAACAAAAATAAACATTATATTCTGTTATATTATCTATAACAGAATACTATACGTTATACATTTAACAAAATTGTTTTTTAAGATCAATTTCTTAAATTGGCTTACCGGAAGACTTGAAAGTTGTTAACAACGTTTTATTATCTTTGTTTTGTAAAGCTAACAAACAAAATTGTTTCTAGACAATTCTAAGAAAATGTGACCCAACAGGATAGCAAACTAGTTGCACATCATTTACAAGGAATTTTGAAATCAGGAGGAAACGAAGGGTGGTAAGCCACATCTTCAGGAAGGATGACAGCGCTATATATGGAAGTACCTAAATGAAATCTCCCGAAAACAAGGATAAAATAGACCCAAAGAGATATGGAGGAGAAAATTTAAGAGGAAAGCGAGATGATTGGATATAAAAACAATCACCGACATATACAAATGGAAAATATTGTTGGAGTCCCTAAGTTCTGACGTTCAGAAAGTGAAATGTTAAACATTAAGGCAAGTGAGAGTAATACACGCAATAATCGTAAATTAAATTATAACAATTATCAAAAAAAACATTGCCTAAGCAACTCAAAAGAAAATGATCAGGTTAAAATATTCATATGACAGGACTGAAATGTAAATATTGCTTTTTATAATTTCGAGCCAAGCCAGACAACATTGTTGCGTTAATAAGTTAATTAACTTAGTTCTGTTACATTACCTGAGTCAAAAAAGACGAAAACAAAACAACGGAAATAAACACTGCAATAATGAACGATTACTACCGAGGCAATGTAACAGAATTTTTAAAGTATACTTATTAAGACATGAAATTTGATTGTGAGGAGTTTAGCAAAGTAAACATGTATATTTGATACATTTTGATCATTGTTTACCGTATATTTTTTCATGTTCGCTTTTACAATTGACCGAGATTTCACATAAAATATATGAAGTTATACAAATGTTATCAATACGTTGTCAAAAAACTGATGATTTATCTGCAACACGAGTGCAATGAATTTGGCAGTAATGAAAATTTACAGCTCCCAAGTAAATCAGAGAACTAGGGTTACAGAACTGACCGCTACAGATAGGAAATAATGTTTTTTGCAACGTCCTTTCACCGTTTACAGGGCTGGACAAAAGTCTGGTTTAACATTATTTTATTTCTGTAGGCTTTTTCAATTACTTAAAATAATCGCGGCATGTCTAGCGGATGTAGATAAAGCCAATTTGTTAGAAATATTTTTTAGCTTATAATTTTTCTAAACCATTATTTCATTATCATTTTTGTACCAAGTTTGAAATAAATTGGTATTTATTTACACGTTTTGTTTTGAAATTACACTTAAGATTTTAAAATTAATTTTAAAAATTATAAAGATTTTTTTGTTTTTCCAGTGGATTCTAATGAGTGATGACAGTTAAATTTTCGTATTTTAAATGACATATAAATATGTTTTTATTCTTTTGGCAGAATTTAGCGGATTATGTCCATTAGTATCAAAATTGTGGCGTCCCAAAAAGAGCTATGACAATGTTATGTTCTTTGTGTTGGTCTTTACCCAGTCCTGAACAATAAAACCATGATCTAATCTATCATTGAACGATAATGGAGGAGTTACCCCATTATCAACAAAATTTTGACATTCCAATAGAGCTTGACGATATTCTTTTCTCTTCGTTGGTTCTTATGCAGTTCTGAACACTGAAACTGGTGCCTCTAATATATAACGGAACCATAGTTGTATTTATTCCATTATCATCTAAACTTTGGAATCCCAATAAAGCTAGCAATGTCTTTTCTTTTTGTCGGTTTTTATCAAGTCTCGAACACTCAAACGGACGACTTTCATCAATTACTGAATCATTACAAATGGAAGGTTATCTAATCACTTTCGAAATTTATCCCAATAAAGCTTGCCAATGTTCTTTTAGTTTGTTGGTCCTTATTCACACATGAACACTTAACAGAAGTCTTTAATCTACGATTGAAATATGGAGAGGAGGGCTAGTTCATTATCAACAAAACTTTCGTTTCCCAATGCAGCTTGACATTATCTTTTTTTTGTCCTGAATACTGAAGTAGATGCCTCTTATCTATATTAAGAAGTTTATTCCGTTATCATCAAAACTTTTATATTCCAATATTGATTGACAATATTATTTTCTTATTGCTTGTTGGTCTTTATCATGTCCCGACATTCAAGCAAATGACTTGCATGAATGACTGAACCATGACGAGACAGGTTATCGCATCAGTATCAAAATTTTGGCGTCACAATACAGCTTGACAATATCCTTTTCTTATTATTGGTCCTTATCAGGTCCCGACACTCAACACAGATGACTTGCCTGAATGACTGAACTATGACGAGAGATTATCGCATTACTATAAAAATTTTGGGATCCCAATACAACTAGAAAATGTTTCATTTTATTTTTTTATTTTGTTTTTAGACTTTATCCAATCTGAACACTCAATCAGATGACTTAATCGATGACTGAAACATGATGGTATGTTACCCCATCAGTTTCAATAGTGTAGTTTCCAAATACGGCTTGACAATGTTATTTTTCTTCTTCTTTTTTAACAGATGCCTCTTCTCTCTCATTGGACAATGATGGGTGGTTCCATTATCATCAACACTTTGGCATTCAAATACAGCTTGACAGTATTCTTTTCTTTTTGTTGGTCATGCTTAACTCTTTGAAGCATAGAGGTTAGCTGCGCTCACAATTTCCTCTTCGGTCTTTAAAACATGGTGGTTAGTAGCGCTGATTAAGCAGTGATTGTATGCCATCTATGGAGCAATTAGACAAATGATCCTATTAAGTAGTTACTTCAACATATGTTAAATGGCGTAGTATTTTCCTTGCGTAGAATAAAAAAAACTTCCTTGCGAAAAACAAGAAAAACCTGCTAAGCATTCTAAAATACTTCCTATAAAATGGTATAAGAAGACTCAAAGAAATCTTCTTTGATGGTTTATACTCAAAGAAGTGTCCCAAAAAATTTCTAAAAATAAAGGGACTACACTATGGATGGGTCAAAAAGCGAGTATAAAATACTATATATTATTTTTTCTTTAGTATTCATAAAATTTAATTTCAAGTTCCACATATATAATAGTTTTAAATAGCATTACACACACACACACACACACACACACACACACACACACACACACACACACACACACACACACACACACACACACACACACACATACTTTAAAATTGCCAAATTGATTTCAGACTGAACTTTGTGATCGATTAGGCAGTGGCAGATTCAGTCTCCATTTATACAATAATTACATACATATGACTCGACGCGGGTTATCGTTCTGCCGTAGTTAATAACAACTTAAAAGCACTTCCAATGAAAAGCCAGTTAATTACAAAATGGCGCGAGAGAGACGGCTTGCTACTAATTTTTGGCTCCAGTCGGGTCGTTTTAACCGAAGCGCTGTAAGATAATAATTTACATTTTGAATAAAATTGTTTTCTTGTAGATATCGATGGGGGAAATTTTGATGATTAGGCCTATATAGGGTGTTTCTGTAAAGTTCGGATATAATTCAGAAAATGGTTTTAGAAAGGGCAAAATAATGAACAATGTTTCTAGACTCATTTGTCCGGAAAGGCTCCGCCATTTTTACAAGACTTTATTTCTCACGGTTTAACAGATTGAGTTAAATTATTTTTGTTGCCGAGCGAAGCGAGGTTTCTGTCTTATTACCGAAAAATACTGTCTTATTTTGAACAGTTTCTATCTTATTCTGTCTTGTTACCGAACAATACTGAACACGATTGTTAGGTATTTGATTTGCGTGTCTATTTCTTTTTTTCTTACGAAGTTATGATCAAATACAATGACCGTTTTCTTTTGAAATTTGGTACGAAAGTACCTTGTATAAAACCCCAACGACGTATGTGTAAGAGTTTTTCCCGTTAACTTTCGTTTCAAGATGGCGAGCTCTGTACACAGTCTTAGCCTGACGCATTTACGATTGTTTTGAAATTAAGTACAAAACTCTTGTGCAGAACCCGACAAACGTATGTGTGATATTTTTACAAACCAATTTCGTTTCAAGATGACCGGTTATGATTTCACGACAAGAATATAGTTGCTGACTATTACATGTGATACTGATTGCAAGGCAAGACATATCATAATGTTGACCACTTCATGTAGAAAGACCATAAAAGTTTCGATAACGTTGACCCAGTGTACGTTTTTGTTAATATTACAACAAATAATATATATATATATATATATATATATTGCCCTTTCTTTATTCCTAGATTCTCTGTTACAGTCTAGGATTTGGAGAGGATTCAAGGTGGGTAACTCCCCCTATGTGGTGACTTCCCAGTTTATAATTGAGGTACTTGCATATGCCTACTCTTACTCTTGACTTATCACGGAGGTTGTGTCCTAATCAGTCAACTTTTTTGTCCAGTTAGTTCTCTCTCATTCAATTTACATTCTTACTAAGTAAACTTATATAGCTAGGGAAATTGTGTCGGCCCACACAGAACCTCGCCTGTATGGATGAGGCTAACACTGGGAAGTCTAGGAATACCACAGAGCTCAGTTTGATATCATTAGTCCGGTGTCATTCGCTCCATCAGTACGGTTCGCTTTACACTTTAGAGTTAGCCAAGTAAATGCGTACACAAGTGTGTCTTGAATAGAAGAATTATAGTAGTATAAGCTAGAGATAAGGTGGGATCGCTAAACCCATCAGTTTAAATAAATTAGCATTTAGAATGTTAAAAATCCTTTGAACTTAGGAATTTTTTGACGCGTTCAGGGTTTTTTTGTATTTCCAGTGTAATTTTAAATTCTAAAATATGACATATGTCGGTTTTGAAGTCTATTATGATGGTGAAATTACATTAAAAGAAACGTAAGATATAGGAAAATACTTCTGGAAATTCAATTATGTCACGTCAGCGACAGCTTCTATCACGACAGCTGTGTGAAGCGATTATTTTGCATTTGACACGAGTAAAATAGAATGAGAAGGAGTTTACCGCACAACAACAAAAAGCTCTTCAAATGGAGCACAACGTCCGTGATAAGTGTCAAGAGACAGAAGGAAAAATGAAAGGGAATTCAGTACTGTAAGCTTCTGCAAGTTCAATAACGAACTGGATTGACCAGTTAAAAGTGGGTGAGTTACCTTGAATCTTATACAAATCGTAGACTTTATGAAGGGAAATGCGGCTGCAGAAGGCGTCGTAATTGAGCATCTCAAAAATATAGAAAACACTATAAAACTAAAAAGGTCACCATTGCATTAGTAGCCCTTGAAATTAATTAATTCACTTTTGCTTTTAAAATATTTACATTGCCATAATATTGCAAAAAAATTTACTATTTATTTAAATTGACGTATAACATTTCAAATCAATCGGCTAGTAGTTCCAGAGATAAAAATTATTTAGTAAACAAAATACATGGCTAGTGAAAGAAACGTTACCGGACATATTTTTACAGGAACTTTGTTTATTATTTTGCCGTAATTATGTCAGTGCGCTTATAAATGGAAAATAGCAGTGCTTAATTTATTAGCGGTTCATTCGAAGTTGTTTCAGTGTAAATTGTTTGTATTACTCAATTTTCAATGAGGTATCAACTCTCTAGATTGACAACATGAGAGAGAACTTAATTGTTGAAAGAAAGAAATACGAATTAGCTTGTCAGAACCTGTAACATGTAAGATGATCCGGTTCCAGGAAATTTCTCATTTCACACGTCACGGAAACGTATCCGATTGAAAAACAAGACATTAAAAATATCAAAATTTATTATATCATGTTTTAAAGTATTACTTCTGGTCGCTGAATAACTACTGGGAATAGAGTTTTTGATCTATAAATAATTTGAAATAATACTATGTACTCTAAATTAGCTTATACCCTATAATGTGCAAAAATATTCTTTAGGAAAAAAATACTGTTTGGGGCACGTAGGCAAAGCGAAATTCCTTTACAAATTCACAACGTGCCCTTCTGCCCATCTGTTTGTCTGTATGCGTGAACAATTTAACAGATACTATTATAAATTTTCGCAAAATTATAGTTATTCGAATGTAGGAAAATTATAATGAATTATAGTTTGTCGATGAAGAAAGTGTGGTTATAACGAAAACTCTTGAGGGCAAATTTATTTTATTTTAATTTTGTTATTTAGTGGAATAAAATTTGAAACTAGAAATTATATTGATTCCGAATATTATGGTTTTTGAATATTATAAGCTATATGGAGCTAGAATATCACACATAAATTCTAAGTTTTTATGTCCCAACCCCTATTATAACTAAAAAAATTTCGAATTTAGTTTGGATCAAAAAAAATATTTTTTTTCATATTATGCATACATTTTTCAATTTATGAATAAAAAAAAACATTTACCAAAAAAAGTTTTTTACGCCACTTACCCCTTTGCAATTCGGTAAAGGTAAATAGAATACGATTTAAAAGACATGTTTACGTTTAGTTATCAAAAATGGCGCTTGACTCAAGTGCTACAAGCGTTACAGTTCTCTTAGCGGCAGTGCATTTTTATTTTATAATAAATTTGAAATAAGGCAGTTACAGCAACGTACGATAAGATTTTTTTCAGCATGTGCTTTAAAAAAATTGAATAAACATTTTATTGCAAAAAATAATTGCTCTATTCCTTCTACCTACAGTTTCCTACTATTCACATTATTTCAATTTTGAAAAATAAAACAACGTAACTTCACGTATTTTCAATCATAACTTTTTTTATATTCCTATAGATATCGTTTTAGAATGAACTCTAATGTGAATCAATTTATACAACAAGACATATAAGATATTGTTAGTAAAACTAATATTTTCCAAAATTTAAGATTTTTTTGCTTTTTCTAGTTGAAAGGTTTTTATCTTTACGTAAATGTTTCAAACGTTCTAAACCCTATATTACTGGATTTGCAATATATTTATCCAAAACTCTAATATTACTTTAAAAATTTCCTACAATTCGCAAAGCATCCAAGATCGCTGTTAGCACAAACGTACCAATATTAACTAAACTATTGCCTTTGTTATCTCTTCTCTGCTGTTTTCTTATTAAATGGCTTATCATTTTTACTCTTTCAAGTTGTTATTAACCCTTTTGGTATAAAGTTGTTAGTGTCAATATATCATTTTGTTCAAACGTTCGAAAGGTCTAAGGCGTTATATTTGTACGTGTAGTGTGCTAGTCATGAATGGGTTCGAATCCCGCTTCGTGCGTCTACTTTTCCATCCCACTCGCTTTAAGTTATTTTTCAATGTTTTTAGATCGGAGTAACGGAAGTAAGAGGCTTCCAGTTTGTGAATCGAAAAGATTCTTTTCTGAGAAACTTGAAAGATGTTTGTTCAAATGGAATTTTAAAAATTTAAACGCCAAATGTATGCTCATTTTAACCTTTATTAGATTGACGAATTTGATTTTTAAAAAATAGTTTGTTTTAATTTTGTAAGGCAATTATTTTAAAACTGTTGAACGCATTTTCTGAAAAACGAACTTGTCTAAATTAATACAAATATTAATTTTGCTGTCAAGTTTCGTTCAATTATTACTAAATTAGCAAATAAATACCCCTAAAAATATGAAAATGGCCCTACACGCAAACACACACACGCGCGCGCGCAAATTCACAACAAAAGTTTGAAATTTTGAGAATATATTCTTTATTTCGTAAGCGAACTAAGAAAGATTTTTTCCAAAAAACTATTCCTGAAAGCAACAGTTTTCTCTTCAAATTTCCTTTTACTTTACAAGATTTATTTTTTATCTCATAACAGTTGGTGAGTTAAAAAATTAAATTAATTAAGTTCTACTATTGGTTTTTGTAATAACAGTTTAAATAATTAAATTTAAATTAACATATTTTTAAAAATAAAATTAGCTGATGCAATTTTTTTAAATTTTTATAATACTTTCCTAATGATAGTTGTGCGTACACCAGATTAAACAACGCCTTCCGTACCTTATACTGGAAACGTAGCTCAAAACGTACGGTAGCGCACAGTTCGCTACTACTTTGATCTGTGCACAGGTCCGAATTTAGTTACTACGGTTGGATTTTTTCTGTGCTTTACTTCTATCCCAAAAAATAATTTCACGTAAAAGAAAAAAGTCAAACCACACAAATTCTCACCGTAAAAGTACTGTATCTTCTGATGTTTTCTTGGAATTGTGGGACAAGATCGCATCAATATAGAACTAATATTCGCAAATTAAATATTTGTTGAATTTTTTTGTGCGATATTTTGTTTCCAAAGTTTAATCGACATAAATAATTTCAAACCACACAAATCCATATCCTAAAAATACTGTATCTCCTGATATTTTCCCAGTATTGTAGAACAAGGTCGCATCAATATAGAACTAATATTCGCAAATTAAATATTTCTTATTTCTTTTCTGTGCGTTACTTTGTTTCCAATCTTAAATTGACGTAAAATAAAAACTTCAGACCACACAGATCCACATCCTAAAAATGTTGTATCTCCTGATATTTTCTTCGAATTGTGGAACAAGATCGCATTAATATACAACTTATATACGTAAATTAAATATTGGTAGACTTTTTTCTTCGCATTCATTCGATTCCAAAGTTCGATTGGTATAAAATAAAAATGTCAAACCACACAAATAAATAACCTAAAAATGCTGCATCTCCTGATGTCTTCTCTGGATTGTGGAACAAGATCGCATCAATATAAAACTTATATTCCCAAATTAAATATTTGTTGATTTTTTCTGTTCGTTAATTTATTCGAAAGTTTATTTGACTCCACGTCCTAAACATACTGTATCTTCTGATTTTTTTCTCCTGATTGTGCAACAATATCGCACCAATATAGAACTTTTATTTGCAAATGTTTGTGCCTTCTTGCTTAACTATTAACTGTTTCATTTCACTGTTTTTACATCTACCAAATATAGCTACAGAAGGTGACCAATTTTTTAATTTTACCTGTAGAACGATAACAGTTAATCTCAAATAACTCCGCTTAAAATTCAGGATTACAAATGTTTCATTACGTACTAAGAAAGCAAATTTAATAAAGTTTAAAAATCAAAATTATTACAGTAAATTAACTCAGCGAAACATGAGCTACCATTTAACGGATGTCGGCAATTTGTTATTCTAAATAACACCGTATTGAACAGCACCAGTTGGCGTAAGGTAATAAGAAAGGTGCAATACTGAGCCACCATTTATCGCGTACTGCTGACGGTTGGATTTATAACAAAGACAGAAATAGATTTAATTCACGTCTCAAAGAACGCTCGCGTTACCTCGCCGATTTATTCAAGCATACTGCCTTCAAGCAAGGCAATTAAAATACTGTCTCCGTTTGCTTACTGTTGAAACAACTGTCGCCGTGACGTACAGCTGGTTGGTTTGCTTTGTAGAGGGTAAGAAATCGTTGTAGGAAATACTACAGCGGAAGACCGGACGTTCGTTCGCCACTGGGATCAAAGAACATCTACACTGAGTGAGCATCTTATAAATTTAATCGAAAATAATTTTAATATTTTCCATTTTTGTAAAAAAAGGTTTGTAATTGTCAGCAAAATTTAGACCGCTACCAAAATTGATCTATATAAAAACCCAAATAATATATACATCAAATGGGTTTTCAACACAGTAATTTTATTTTACTGTGCGTTAAGGTTACTGGCCTCGTAGCATAATGACACAGTCGTTAGCGGGAACAAAAAAATCACACTTTCCGTAAAATGAAAGGTATTCTCATTGATGTTATTTTCATTTTGAATGACTTTTATTAATGAAAAAAACTGACTTAATTTCGTATTATCTTTGTATTTAACACCCATACCATATACTATTTTCAAATTCGAAAGTATTAAATGCAAGATAGGTTTGTAAAATATTTGAGCGACTTTTCAATCGGTGCAGTTAGACACAAATAAATAGATCCTCCGGTTTTAAGATAGATTGCCCTGTAACAACCGAACCAAAGGTTTACAAGAACGTTACTGATAGCAGGCGAGTAGTCACACATGAATTAGATAAATCATTGTCAGAGAAAATTAAATTCACTACTGCCAGTGACTAATGCATTATACCTTTTTCTTGCTCTATATCTTTCGACGTATATATTCGTTTGTGATGTTTTCCGTTTCCTTGTGTGTATGTGTGTGTGTGTGTGTGTGTGTGTGTGTGTGTGTGTGTGTGTGTGTGTGTGTGTGTGTGTGTGTGTGTGTGTGTGTGTGTGTGTGTGTGTGTGTGTGTGTTTACAATTACAATTCGGTCTTCTCGAGTATTTATTAACGTTTACTTATATTTTCAAGATTTTTTCGAATTAATAAAAAATAATAAATTTTAAATGACATGTGAAAAATACATGCATAAATGTGTTGTATTATAATGTATGAGGCATAAAGATAGCGACAGGTTGTCGAAACCGGTAGTCAAACATGGGCTTCTTGGGGACGTGCAGGGGAAAAGGTGATTTAACCTAAGTTAGTCAACACTCGTATTAGGTCTGTAATCGTTAAGTGCACAGAAATAGAAGAGAACTTGACCGACTGGCTCACGTTAACCTTATCACGCTAAACACCGCCTAATGCATTGAACACGCTAAATGTTATACATATACAAACAAACCAGCAGCAATCAGTACTGGAATGGACAACATTTTATGAGATTGTGAATACTGTCGTAGAAAATCACATAAATATTAATTAAAAAAAACCTGCTTTCTCATAAAATTGTTTCACACAATTAGCTCAAACTTTAACCATATATGAAAATACGGATATAAAACTAGTGTATCACATCGTAATAAAAAAAGAAAAACAAGAAAATATATCTAAATTTCTTTTATATATGTTTCAGTATTCTTCATTGATTATTTAACCGTAAATTTTGTTTTATTTCAAGTTTTATATACCGAGTTTAGTAATGAATTTAATCAAAATCTGATGTAATAATTTTGAAAATATAGACTCATTTTAAAAGGTAATTAAAAAGATAGCTATGGAAGTGGATTTTGGGGAAAAATAAGTTAAACAAGTGAAATTTTTTATGATCAATATGCACTGCTTGCTTAATTAAAGAATGGTTAAACAAAACAAAAAAAATTAATTTTAATCTCAAAGACGTTAGTCTTTAATTGTTTATCTTTATCTTTATGGATAAAGATATTTCACTTACAGAAAACTATCGTTCTTATCATTCCAGTAGTTTATTACATTGAGAACATAATTGTTCTCAACATAGTTCTGTATAAACCTAGTAATGTATAGTGAATTGTTGTTGAAAAATCGATTAATTTAGTGGCCATTATGGTAAAACCCAGACCAGGCATATTGAAATTAGTGCTACGCTTTATATATAAATTAGGCTACTGTTTAATGGGGGGGGTGTTAGAATTTACGTATACATGTTCACGTTTGCAACTTTGGTCTAATTATTCAATTTTTGTTTGATTTGATTTAATCATGACAGAAAAAATCGATTTAGGACATGTTTGGCACTCGGCAAAATCCGGCAAAAAGTTTCAAAAAAGAGGCAATTTCAAATTTTTAAACAATATTTTGTATTACAAATTTTTGAAAATTTGATTTCGCCATAGCAATTAAAGCTACATTTTACATAAATTAGTTTTCTGAATTTTTAAAATATTTAATTTGAAAAAATCATTTTACGATTGTCAGATTTCACAAAAAGAGAATTTTAAAACACTAAAATTTTAAACGTAAAATTTTAATAGCTTAGAATGATAATATATGCATATTTTAATACTGAATACAGTTGTAAAAAAATTGATTTTAAAAAATAAACATGAATAAATATTCTGTAAAATTTGCTTCTATCATGTCAGCGAGAAAGCTGCGTGCCGTAATTATTATTCATTCAACACTACTCCAGATTATAAAAATACAAAAGCCGCATAAATCCCGGTTAAAAAGAAGAACTGAGATATGAATTTTCAAGGTAAATTTTTTATCTATCACCAACTTTACTTTGGTTATAACGTCGTAAACAGACTCTCGCCAGTTTAGTGTAGCCAAGAATGCAATAAAAGTGGAAGTTTAGTGTATTTACACTGTGTAAAAATGGTGGAAAATATATGATGAAAACGTAGTAAAAGCTGTTATTAAAGCATATCGTACGGAAAACACTTTAATGTTAATAATAACATAGAGACATTTCCCCAAAATATATTTTTTTAAATGATATGAACTTTTAATAAAAATTATTCATATTAATAAATTAATCAACGTTTATTTCATAAAGTAGTAGTAGTAATAATAATAATAATAATAATAATAATAATAATAATAATAATAATAATAATAATAATAATAATAATAATAATAATAATAATAATAATAATAATAATAATAATAATAATAATAATAATAATAATAATAATAATAATAATAATAATAATAATAATAATAATAATAATAATAATAATAATAATAATAATAATAATAATAATAATAATAATAATAATAATAATAATAATAATAATAATAATAATAATAATAATAATAATAATAATAATAATAATAATAATAATAATAATAATAATAATAATAATAATAATAATAATAATAATAATAATAATAATAATAATAATAATAATAATAATAATAATAATAATAATAATAATAATAATAATAATAATAATAATAATAATAATAATAATAATAATAATAATAATAATAATAATAATAATAATAATAATAATAATAATAATAATAATAATAATAATAATAATAATAATAATAATAATAATAATAATAATAATAATAATAATAATAATAATAATAATAATAATAATAATAATAATAATAATAATAATAATAATAATAATAATAATAATAATAATAATAATAATAATAATAATAATAATAATAATAATAATAATAATAATAATAATAATAATAATAATAATAATAATAATAATAATAATAATAATAATAATAATAATAATAATAATAATAATAATAATAATAATAAACATTATTATTATTATTAATACATTCTCGCCAGTTTAGTGTAGCCAAGAATGCAATAAAAGTGGAAGTTTAGTGTATTTACACTGTGTAAAAATGGTGGAAAATATATGATGAAAACGTAGTAAAAGCTGTTATTAAAGCATATCGTACGGAAAACACTTTAATGTTAATAATAACATAGAGACATTTCCCCAAAATATATTTTTTTAAATGATATGAACTTTTAATAAAAATTATTCATATTAATAAATTAATCAACGTTTATTTCATAAAGTAGTAGTAATAATAATAATAATAATAATAATAATAATAATAATAATAATAATAATA
The DNA here is from genome assembly GCA_022606455.1 of Callitettix versicolor. Taxonomy (NCBI): domain Eukaryota; kingdom Metazoa; phylum Arthropoda; class Insecta; order Hemiptera; family Cercopidae; genus Callitettix; species Callitettix versicolor. Next base: position 32,142,354 of record CM040191.1, read on the forward strand.
ATAATAATAATAATAATAATAATAATAATAATAATAATAATAATAATAATAATAATAATAATAATAATAATAATAATAATAATAATAATAATAATAATAATAATAATAATAATAATAATAATAATAATAATAATAATAATAATAATAATAATAATAATAATAATAATAATAATAATAATAATAATAATAATAATAATAATAATAATAATAATAATAATAATAATAATAATAATAATAATAATAATAATAATAATAATAATAATAATAATAATAATAATAATAATAATAATAATAATAATAATAATAATAATAATAATAATAATAATAATAATAATAATAATAATAATAATAATAATAATAATAATAATAATAATAATAATAATAATAATAATAATAATAATAATAATAATAATAATAATAATAATAATAATAATAATAATAATAATAATAATAATAATAATAATAATAATAATAATAATAATAATAATAATAATAATAATAATAATAATAATAATAATAATAATAATAATAATAATAATAATAATAATAATAATAATAATAATAATAATAATAATAATAATAATAATAATAATAATAATAATAATAATAATAATAATAATAATAATAATAATAATAATAATAATAATAATAATAATAATAATAATAATAATAATAATAATAATAATAATAATAATAATAATAATAATAATAATAATAATAATAATAATAATAATAATAATAATAATAATAATAATAATAATAATAATAATAATAATAATAATAATAATAATAATAATAATAATAATAATAATAATAATAATAATAATAATAATAATAATAATAATAATAATAATAATAATAATAATAATAATAATAATAATAATAATAATAATAATAATAGTAATAGTAATAATAATAGTAATAGTAATAATAATAATAATAATAATAGTAATAGTAATAGTAATAGTAATAGTAATAGTAATAGTAATAGTAATAGTAATAGTAATAGTAATAATAATAGTAATAGTAATAGTAATAGTAATAGTAATAGTAATAGTAATAGTAATAGTAATAGTAATAGTAATAGTAATAGTAAGTAATAGTAATAGTAATAGTAATAGTAATAGTAATAATATAATATAGTAATAGTAATAGTAATAGTAATAGTAATAGTAATAGTAATAGTAATAGTAATAGTAATAGTAATAGTAATAGTAATAGTAATAGTAATAGTAATAGTAATAGTAATAGTAATAGTAATAGTAATAGTAATAGTAATAGTAATAGTAATAGTAATAGTAATAGTAATAGTAATAGTAATAGTAATAGTAATAGTAATAGTAATAGTAATAGTAATAGTAATAGTAATAGTAATAATAGTAATAATAGTAATAGTAATAGTAATAGTAATAGTAATAGTAATAGTAATAGTAATAGTAATAGTAATAGTAATAGTAATAGTAATAGTAATAGTAATAGTAATAGTAATAGTAATAGTAATAGTAATAGTAATAGTAATAGTAATAGTAATAGTAATAGTAATAGTAATAGTAATAGTAATAGTAATAGTATTAGTAATAGTAATAGTAATAGTAATAGTAATAGTAATAGTAATAGTAATAGTAATAGTAATAGTAATAGTAATAGTAATAGTAATAGTAATAATAGTAATAGTAATAGTAATAGTAATAGTAATAGTAATAGTAATAGTAATAGTAATAGTAATAGTAATAATAATAATAGTAATAATAAAGTAATAGTAATAGTAATAGTAATAGTAATAGTAATAGTAATAGTAATAGTAATAGTAATAGTAATAGTAATAGTAATAATAATAGTAATAGTAATAGTAATAGTAATAGTAATAGTAATAGTAATAGTAATAGTAATAGTAATAGTAATAGTAAAGTAATAGTAATAGTAATAGTAATAGTAATAGTAATAGTAATAGTAATAGTAATAGTAATAGTAATAGTAATAGTAATAGTAATAGTAATAGTAATAGTAATAGTAATAGTAATAGTAATAGTAATAGTAATAGTAATAATAATAGTAATAGTAATAGTAATAATAATAATAATAGTAATAATAATAGTAATAGTAATAGTAATAGTAATAGTAATAGTAATAGTAATAGTAATAGTAATATAGTAATAGTAATAGTAATAGCAATAGTAATAGTAATAGTAATAGTAATAGTAATAGTAATAGTAATAGTAATAGTAATAGTAATAGTAATAGTAATAGTAATAGTAATAGTAATAGTAATAGTAATATAATAGTAATAGTAATAGTAATAATAATAGTAATAGTAATAGTAATAGTAATAGTAATAGTAATAGTAATAGTAATAGTAATAGTAATAATAATAATAATAATAATAATAATAATAATAATAATAATAATAATAATAATAATAATAATAATAATAATAATAATAACCATGATGAAAACAACTATGATACTAATGATAATAAAGATTTTGGTAACGATTTTGGATACGACGACGACAACGACAACGACAACGACAATGACAATGACAACGACAACGAAAACGATAACTGTAATGGTAACGATAACGATCAAGGTTACGGTAACGGTAACGGTAACAAAAACTAAGACTAAGACTAAGACTAAGGCTAAGGCTAAGGCTAAGACTAATACTAATACTAAGACTAAGACTAAGACTAATACTAAGACTAAGACTAAGACTAAGACTAATACTAATACTAAGACTAAGACTAAGACTAAGTCTAAGACTAAAACGAAGACTAAGACTAAAACTAAGACTAAGACTAAGACTAAGACTAAGACTAAGACTAAGACTAAGACTAAGACTAAGACTAAGACTAAGACTAAGACTAAGACTAAGACTAAGACTAAGACTAAGACTAAGACTAAGACTAAGACTAAGACTAAGACTAAGACTAAGACTAAGACTAAGACTAAGACTAAGACTAAGACTAAGACTAAGACTAAGACTAAGACTAAGACTAAGACTAAGACTACGACTAAGACTAAGACTACGACTAAGACTAAGACTAAAACGAAAACTAAGACTAAGATTAAGACTAAGACGAAAACTAAGACTAAGACTAAGACGAAAACTAATACTAAGACAGTAACTGTAACAGTAACTGTAACGATAACGATAACGATAATTATGATTACATTAATTTTTTAATTTCCACATACAGATGGTTGTCTGATGTGTTGGAAGGGAAATTCTATATGGCAACATTATTGCTATATGGTTTTACCATATAAATGTATGAAATGCTATTTTTATACATTTTCTCGCTAATTACGATGGCGAAAAAAATATTTAAAAAATTGTAAGATAAAAATGTAAAAATTATTTAAGAGGTGGAACAACTGCACATTTTGAAACAGTTATTTGGATTTTGATTAATAATGAAGATGTTTCAGCTATTAACAATATAAGGACATGCTATTAGAGGCTACTTCGTCATGACTGTGTATAGAACACGGTGAGGTTAAGCGTGTAATATACCTGACAAGCAAGACGTATACCACACATTTTTAAATGCCAAGAATGGAAGGTTAAGTGGTCTACCTAGAGAAGAAAGTATGCCGTATAACACTTGCGTGATAGATTTTTCCTCTTATGTAAAAACCTGAGGCAAAACCTATTTAAAGTGGCGTATCGTTTTCGTTTGTTATAACACTACCGTTTAAAGTTTTATCTTGTAAGTAACATAATTGATAAGTACTGGAACATATTGGCAAAGATCAAATTACCACCGTATGTTGTTTCATCTATGACAGAATTTAATCAAAATCGAGTTGAGAAAATTCCACTATTTTTAAAATTTTTATTTATTACTTCTTTTTTAACGCCTGCTAAACTAAGAGCATCTTATCATGAACTCAAAAAATAATTTACATCGTTAACAACTACAAATTCAGCAAAACACCTTTATAGTCAGTTTTAAGAATAAATCATTGAAACAAAAAAATAGTGAATGTAACGATTGAATTTACTGACAGCATAAACTTTATTTTAACGCAAATGGTACAGTGAGATATTAACTCGAGAATATTTTTTTATCGTACGCCTTTCTACCTGAAAGTGTTAAACAATTTGGCAGGCTGACAGTACTGGCAAGTTATGATAAATGATACCTTGTTTATGAGAATCTACGAAGTCCTACAGTCACTTATTTTAGGAGGTATATTTCCCGCTCCAATCTGTGATTTAGTGTTCAGTAACAGGAGAGCTGAACCTATATCTGTTAGTTTATATCTGTGACCTGAATTGAATAGCTCAAACGTAATGTGAAACGTAACGAAATAGATTCTGTGCGATTGATTTCGAATGAGATTATTATTTAATGAATGTGTAATTACAAACTAGTTAAATGTGTATTTTAATCGGAGTAATTATGTACTACACATAAGTGGGATTTTCGGCAAACGATATACTTCACAATATTGTAAATACTATAAGTTTTACATTACGTTTACGTCAGTTTACCAAGATAAAAATTGTTAACTTCTAACAGAGAAGTTGGGTTTCCTGAATTAAGAAGTGATGGTACTGAGCTCGTTTTTATTTTTACATTCAGTGTGTTGGGGGCATTTTATTTATAAAAAACTTTTTTTTTTGTAATGTAAAATTTTGCTTTAGTATAAAACCACCTACTCACAGGTTAACGCTCAAGTAGGCACATGTCTAATGTTTATAAAATTCTTGCACTTTCTTAAGAAGTAAAATTAAATTGAACAATTGTTTTAGTTTGTAAGGTAAATATTTACCTTACTTGATATAGGTAAAAGCCAAACTTGATGAAAAAGTACGTATGAATATTGAAGTTATTGTTTTCATTACTTGTTTATAAATTTTTTGCCATTTACATGCAATTTTGTAATTTTATGTTTTGACCTCTCTGGGCATCAGCTTTGTGTGATTGTTCATGTTTATAGTTTTTAGTATTTTTATACAGGACATTTGAATTTGGGTTATAGTTTGTAAAATTTATGTTTTCAGTTTATCAATTGAGGCATTGCTTTCTATAAACATTTTGTTTGAGATGTGAATCAAAAAGTACCAAATAATAATATAAATATTACATGGTTATATAAAACTTTAAAAGCGGAAAAAATATTGTTTAAAAATAAATTTGGAGATTTAGTTTTTTGTAGTCGTTTTAAGTTTTTTTAAATGAAAAAAATATTTTTTAAGTTCTCTGTCAGTGTTTGAATATCAATGTAAAAAAACACCAGGAATTCAATAAAAAGTTGGCAAGTATGTATGGATGTCCAATTATTTGGACAACTTTTAATTTTAAAAATTGTTTTATATTTTCTTCTATAATCAGTTTTTGCTTAGAATTGGCTTTAAAAAATTTCGTCAACGTTAGCTTAATAACGTCTTTAATCACACAAAAAGGAAATGTAAATTAAAAAAAAAAACAACCGGATTGGAAGATCTGAATCAAACTGGAAAATCATTCAGCTTATCAATAATCAGTTGATCTTATTTTGAGACATACGTCTTACGCAATTGCAACGAATTTTACATAAACCTAGTTTATAGTTAGTATTAATTACATTAAAAATACTTAAAAATAAGATAATCAAACTATCACGCCGCTATATTTTTTAGCTATACTATTAAATCATTCCTTTTGTTATTTAATAATTGAACCGAGTCAATTGTGTTGAGTTTTAAACCACGAAACAAAATCTAATTAATTTATATAGAATAAGTAGATTATTTAATTATATATATCATCAAACAATTATGTATTTATGTATGGATTCCGAATTTCTGTTATTAGTAATCATAAATATACATGTTTAAATTATTAAATTATATTGAAGTTTTGAAACTTCATATTAAATTATTGAAGCCAAGATTTTAATGTTATCTTTGGCGAGAAAAGTGAATAAAAAGCTTCCCGAACCTTTTTAATGAAATAAAAATATGCAACGGAAACGAACAAACTAATTTCGTATCTCGATTTGTGTCTCTTTTTCTTCTTCATTTTCGATAACAGCATACGCGTATTATAAGAAAACCTTGTGTTGTTTTGGGTTCGTTATTTTCCCTTAATTGAAGAACACGTACACTTTGTAACCGTTTTAATGCATTCGAAATTAATACAAACGTTTACAATAATTGTTGTTAATATTGCTAGTTTTTAACAACATAACCTAAAACTTGTTATAGCCTTTCACCTGTTCACTGAAATCACGAATTAATACAATACAACTTGTCTTTAATTATAACTACATTATACAAGTATAATAGCTAACATAGTTCACATGTTTATTTATTTAAACAAAACAAGATAGTTGTAAACATATTTTCAAAGTAATTTTGTATTCAGCAAAGATATAATTAACAAAAGCTTCTCGTCTCTCGATAACTCCCCATGTTCTATACGTGTACATTTTTTTATTTTATTTTTTTAAATAAAAACTAAAAATAAAATACACGGAAACAAAAGGACAACTTAAATACATTCATATATTATGTACTTAGGTCGGTGTCCATTTCATTTCTTAAAAGTTTGAATGCATTTACTTGGATAAGAGGAAGAAATAGGTTATCTTATTAAGGTCTTTAGTTTTAAATAAATTAAAGTACACTAGAAAATTATATTACCTCTTTACTAATTTGTTTTACACCTTAGCATTTTTGTTTTGTTTTTGAGACGACGCGAAAAATATTTTTTTTAATCAAAATAGTTTTAATGTTTTTATTAATTGTAGTTTTGTATACCTGAAATAGTAAAAGTGTATAAAAATTATGGACTATACACTTCAAAAAAATGTTAACCATTTTTTTATTATTATCATTATCTAACTGTTATTATAAAATGAGCTATTGGAGCAGTCATGATGGTAAGACTCATAGATGAGGCTCGGAAAGACAAGACTATGAAATGAGTGTCAATCCAGACCACTAGAACAACTTTACTGGTGTCTTTAAAAATTGTACACTTATTGGGGTAATCTGTGCCCTTATAGCTATATCACAAACAATAATTATCAAGTAGGCAGGTACTTGTATTGTACTTATATTGTCTTAGAAAATAGTTTTGATTTCGGATCACAGCTAAATGTCTGTTACCAAATTATTTACTCTATTAATTCATATTACAAATGTTGATTATGTCACAAGCAGTATTAACCAAAAATCTAGTTTTACACATTTTTGAGTACATACATTTGTCTGCCAGGATGATTTTAAGTTTTATAATATAACAGCTGAGTACTTGGATTCAGCTGAATACCATGAATATAACCTAAGTGCCTCTAAACATGTGTCGTTAATTACAGTAAACAAATTGTATAACATGTTAAATCAGGTGAATTATTGATATTATTGAAATCTCAATAACCGATCGATTGAGAAGATTACGTGAGGCAAACTATCACGTAATGTTTCCCTTCGCACAGTCTCTCCATATACAGTTGTATTGCAATAGTTAATGCAATAATTAAGCAATTATTATTATCATTATGATTATCAAAAAACTTAACCAAGTCTCTGAAGTGTGTGTATGAAAAATGTAACAAGAATCCACGAAGGAGTTTTTTTGGTCAAGTATATGTATGTTCGTCAGACTGTTAAATATCACGTTTGTAGCATCGAGACACAATTACTCTCGTTATTTTTACCACAACCGTTAACATAATCCCTCGCTCTCATTAGTCTAAATGGAATAATGTATGGACCTAAAGCGAAAAATAAACAAATAAAATAATATAAGAAATATATTTTTTTAAAGAAACCACTGGAACCGCTTTTATGGTGAGCCTCAGACCCGTAAACTTGGAATAAACGCTGATCTTGACTTTTAATCTTCATTATTAAATTTCCATTGAAAAAATGAGCTATTGATGCGACCATTCTGGTAAAAACCCAAAATCTGATATAAGCGCCGATCCTAACATAGGTCTTTATTAGCGAATTTTCGTGGGGAAAGTATGTTATTAGTGCTGCCATTTTGGTAAAACCAAGATCTTGGATTAAAACTTGACACAAAAATCTATTATAGTATTAGAATGGACAAGTTTGTTAACCAACAAAATTCGTTTAACTGTTGCAAAAAAGACTATTTCAAATCTTTAAAAATTACTTCTGAAAATTCGTTCCTCTCAAGTCAGCGAGACAGAAAAATATAGTTATTGACTAATGAGGTAGTTTCCGTAAAGATTTGGAGTCCCTAACGAAATTGTATGATTTATAATTAGTCCACTTATTGTTTATATGTTAATGATACGCTTTAACGGCCTAATTATATTTTAAGATTTAAATTGTAATTCTATAAGAAGAACTGAAAAAAATTACTTTTATTCTTGTAGGATTTTTCTATATAAGTTCTATGGAAAACTAATTATTACTGCAAATATTTTTCTAACTGAAGTTTTCGCATCTAGAAAAAAAGTACTGTTGAGTACTTTAATGTACTCAACATTAAATATGTGTGTTAACAGATTTACCCTGGTAAATCAGAAACATTCAACATTAAAAATATTCGTCTTAATCACAAAGTAAGATAATATAAGGTATTGTTTTGTAACAAATTTAGAATTATACTTGAACACTCCTCACATTTCATAGCATTTAATTTAAAATATTGGAAATATAGTTACTGAATGAAAACATTTTTTATTCCTAATATTTTTAGCTAGAGAAAATAAAGTAATGAAATTGTAAGAACGGTTACAAAAAGACTATTTACATTGTATTCAAGAAATTAGTATCGACTGGTTATTGTTTAGGTATGCCCCGTGTAGTGTCCGATGTATATCTGTTTTGACAGCATTGTCTATAATTTAAATCCATGTCGTCTGTATTGTCGTAATGTGGATTTTTACCACTTGTAGTCTACGATTTAAATCCGTGTCGTCTGTATTGTCGTAACGTGGATTTTTACCACTTGTAGTCTACGATTTAAATCCGTGTCGTCTCTATTGTCGTGACGTAGATAGGACCGCTTGTAGTGTACGATTTAAATCCGTGTTACTGCATTGTCGTGACATTAATGGTATCGCTTGTAGTGCAATATTTAAGTAAGTGTCGTCTGCATTGTCGTAACGTGGATTGCACCGCTTGTATTGTACGATTTAAATCCGGGGCATTGTCATGACGTAAATTGTATCACTTGTAGTGTCCGAGTTATACCGTGTCGTCTGCAATGTCGTGACATTAATTGTACCGCTTGTATTGTACGATTTAAATCCGGGGCATTGTCATGACGTAAATTGTATCACTTGTAGTGTCCGAGTTATACCGTGTCGTCTGCAATGTCGTGACATTAATTGTACCGCTTGTATTGTACGATTTAAATCCGGGGCATTGTCATGACGTAAATTGTATCACTTGTAGTGTCCGAGTTATACCGTGTCGTCTGCAATGTCGTGACATTAATTGTACCGCTTGTAGTGTACGTTTTAAATTTGGGTTATTTGCATTGTCGTGACGTGGATTGTATCACTTGTAGTGTATGATTTAAATCCGTGTCGTCTGCATTGTCGTGACGTGAATTTTACTTCTTGTAGTAAAAATGCAAACTAAAATGTTTTAGGATTTTTTTTTTTTTTTTTTTTTTTTGGTTTCTAAGCGAACGAAAGCACGCTTTTTCGTGGTTCGTAAATACAAAAATATATGCAATATACAAATGTCTTAGTCACCAATTTCCACTCTTTGATCTGCTTTTGGTTAATTAATTTCTCGAAATATGTCGACGAAACATTCAAAAGTAACGGTGTTGATAATTTCTTATTTTGGAGAGTTCTGGTGGTTCTATGTAAACTTTTACCTGCAAAAGTACTTCCTAAGTATGAATATTTTATACGTCACATGATAGCACACACTAAGTACTTATTATTTTTTTATTTGCATCACCATATTTTTCCTGAAGGATGGTCCGCAACAAATAAAATTTCGTAAAATTTTAAAATGGTCGATCACATCGTTTACATGTAAGAAGTGCGTTACAAACAAGACAGATATACTTGTATGAGCGAGAATTAATAACTATTCTTGGTTTCACCTACGAATCCTAAAAAGATGCGTTATCTATAAAAGGTCCGTCTATTTGTCTATTCGTTCCTAAGCCCAAAGACATTTTCCCTGACATCGGAGCTTGACATTTAGAAATCACTTACGCAAAGGTCAACACACGTGAAAAGATTCTGCTAACAGAATTATCCTGATATTTCTCAAAACCTTTCCCTTGTACGTAAGGAGTTTCACAAAGCAACGCTTCGAGGCATTCCTTACTTTGATTTTGTGCTGTTACAATAGAAATGTTAATGTGGTTTATTCATTGGAGAATTTCTATTAGAAGATGAGGTACCAGAACAGTCATCATGGTAAAACCCAGACCCAGGTCCTTGAAATGAGAGCAGATCCTGAAATCATAATACATATGTATATATATATGGTCTCACACACACACACACACACACACACATAGGCCTATATGTATGCCTGTGTGTGTACACAGATCTTAATATGTGTGTGTGTGTGTGTGTGTGTGTGTGTGTGTGTGTGTGTGTGTGTGTGTGTGTTTTAGCTGTTTAGGATTCACATTTCGGCTCCATTTAATTCAAACTTGGAGCCAAAATCTACTTCGAAAAATGTGTGCTTTATATCATGGTAACTTACGTGTTTGGTATTTTGACTTAAATTTATTTTAAAAAAATCAATTTTGAGGAAAAATTAGCTCAACGTAGTTGCAGAGAAGAGTTCAGACTATTACAAAGTTGTATATTATCTTGACTAGCGATTAAACGCCAAGTATGTTTTACCGGTAGACGCTTTTACAATACGATATTTGATCTGGGTTTGTGTTCGAATCCTATAGACAATGCTTTAAAACATAAGTATATTTTATATGAAAGAATACGAAAAAAATCAAAGTTGATTTTTCCTGAAAAAATTATATTTGTGCTACAAAATACACTTAATTAAAATCCTGTGCCAGAGTAGACACGAGTTTGATTTCTATTGAAATAGTTACTCATTATTTATTATTTTATATAGATTAAAATCAAAGCATTTCACTTCACTTTACATATTTTTAATTTAAATAAATGAAGTAATAAAATTCTCTCTCAGGAAGTAACATTCACTTATTAGTAAGTAATTGAATATTTGTGCAAATGGTCAATAATTTATTTCATTATGAAATCGTAGTCGGTGATTGAAATATGTTCAATTAATTAGAAAATATTTTTTTTTAATTAATAAAGAAAAGAAGATATTAAAGTATGGTCAACCCTGTTTCGTTTTTCTTTTTATAAATAAATTACAGTATAATGCCCATGGTTGAAGTTGAAAAGTAGTACATTTTTTGTATAATATAATAGTTTGCTTCTTGTATTATAAACATTACATTATAAAACATTGTATTATAAAACATTGTATTATTATACAAATAATACATAATATAAAGTTTTAATATAATACTTTTTTCTTTTGTACAAATCCCGGTCGTTTTTTTTAATTTCACTTACCATTGTTTTGTTTTGCATAGTAGGTTAGAAACTTCTTACTTTCGCGGTTATTTTCGTTAAGTTAAATATATATTTTTAAGTCATAGTCTTTCGCGGTTATTTTACGTATAAATTGGATAAATATTTGTTTGGTTATATGGTTTGATAGCCCTTATTACCGCGTCCGCGACCAAAGGGAATATTGAGCAGCTAAGACTCTTGGATTTTAGTTAAGTAGACTGGTTCCTGTAGTAAATTTAGCAGTTTACTCACTTGCTTATTCAGCTGGAGGTTCTCAGGGTCCTGCAAGCCGAACACCTTTCCTTCAACTCCTGCTTGCAAGAGGAGAACAGTTTCCGCATATCTTAAGAACAGTTGTTAAGTAGTATATTTCTATACTGTTTAAATGCACACTCAGGCCACAATGCCCCGATATGAGTCTAAAGGTTTTTCTGATTGTCCAGCTACCCATCATCTCTATAATCCTCTTAAGTCTTTAAAGATAAATCTTTTTTTCAAAAAAAAACTGTAGTAATTTTTATTTATTTTTCTATACCAACTTTCACTTTACGTTAAAATAAAATACGGCATTATTATTACATTAATGTTTTAGTTGCCTTAACGCTAAACCAATTTCTTTTATAAAAAAGTGAATTTATCTTAAAATTTAAAAAAATTCTTCTTTTTAAAGAAATTTTTTTTAAGTTTCAACTTTTAACTTTTTTAGTTTAAAGTTTTTGTAATCGATTTGTGTAAAACTGCACTGTTGCAGATTTTCCAATTAAACTCAATGTAAGAATCTAATTTTTAGATAACGTTTTAGAAGAAAATTTAATTCTTGAACAAAATTTTGAATTAAAAAAATCGTAGTTAGTTTTATGCGAAATTGATCAGCACATTTTAAAACTATTACGAGTCACGTTGCTAAAAAAATACAATTTTTGTTTTTGTTCTATTTTATAGTTCAAAATCTCTCTTTAAATTTATGTGTTTAAGTAAAGCTCATTATTAAATAAATATGTAAAAAATATGGTGGGAGATTCAACAACGTGAAATATAATTTTCACAGTTTCAACAGTGTTAGACTTCAGTATTTATTTATTGAAATTTCACATGTCATACAGTATAATTATTCTGACGATATTACATATGACGAATCAAACCAGATTTTTCTACAATCAGTTTTACCTATTTTACTGTGTATGTAGTTGAAATTCCATTGCAAATGTTTTTTATTTTTCCAAAAGTGATTTTCAGCATTTTTTTCTGAATAGAAAAAAATAATAATATGAATTTATTTATTAGCTTATCATACTATACTGTACCACCAGAAACGCAAATATTTTAATTATATTAAAGTAATACACGTATGGAACTCGGTGAGTTATTTTTTTCGTACGTATGGAACTCGGTAGAAGCCAAGATTTTGTT